>JAOUQU010000038.1:1700216-1714825 GCA_028566735.1 Ammoglanis amapaensis | reverse complement strand
GACTATTAGTCGATTAGTTGGAGTAAATGACAACCACTGGTCGACCAACAAAATCCTTGGTCGTGGACAGCCCTACTGGGAACACTGCATTTTGATTTTATTAGCATCTTGCATCCTATCCTAACTGTTTTTATATAGTGATTGTATATAAAACGGTAAACCTGATTGTCTGGATTGCTTCAGAGATGGTAGTTGTTTGCCATTCCGGTTAAAACTCTTATTTTTAACTCGAGATGAGAGTTTAAGACTTAATATCATTACAGATAGAGTTATCATTTAAATCCACAGTACACAAAACATATTTTAGTTTAAAATGATTGTTTAAACACGATCCTAAAAGATTCCCAGTACATTTACACTGGTAATTTACTGGTGTCAGAAGGCACGGGTAGCTAGTTTAAGAAGCTCGAATCAGGAAGCGGGGGTACAGGCCTGGGAACAGCAAGCTCCGAGGTTCGAGACTTGCCGCACGATAGGGTGGGAATGTAAGATTCAAGTGCTCTGCCAGGCTTCCATCCCTTGAGGCCATGCATCACAGTCGTAGTCCGAAGTCGCCAGATCTCTTCCTGCCTTGGAGGTCAGTCCCCTACTAAAACTTCCCACCGTCCCACTCGAGCCGTACACACAGCACCAGGTTAAAATTAGGCTCCCCCGACTAAACTCAACCGTCCCCATCCCCTCTTCGTCCCCCACCCTCAAAAAAATTCCCATGCTGCCCTGAGAAACCAGGCGATTTTCACACAGCAACTTTTCCCCGTGGGTGAAAGCGTTCATTTCTTTTGGCTTCTCTGTGACCAAGGTGGAGGATGAGAAGGGCTTTCGGGGAGCGCAGCTTAGCATTGAACTCTGTTTGAACTTGCCTGCTGGCTTTCAGACATGCGCTTTATTGTGACGCCAATTTCATTTTAAGAGCTGAATCACGCACCAACCCCCCTGCCGAAAACGATTAAAACGCAGCGGGGGCGACCTGTGAGAGATAATTTCACCTCTGCTTGGTCAGACGGCCAGATGTATAAAAAAACAACAACAAAAAAGTCAACCTGAGGGTTAGAACAATGTTTACTCCCTTTTTTGGTTGTCTTCCTCTGATCACGCTATTTTTTGTTAGTCATCCTAAACTGGGTACAGGTACGCAGATTGCGCCTCACTAGACGGCATCGACTAATCAGGGTATTAAAAAATGTTCTGTCCTTCTGCACGCTATCGGGTGATGAAATGATCTGTAATGAGACGACTGTTTGGTGTCTCATAACAACACTTACCTCTGCCCGGGAGAACCCAGCTTCTGCAGCTCCGAGCTGTTAATCCAAACAAGTGCAGGCACTAATGCACCCAAATGCTCCCAAATAAAGTGAGTGCTTGCCCACAAGTGAGTAGGCTCGGGGTAAGTGCTATTGACTCCGGGCGGTTCAGGCCGCTGCCGAGCTTCCAGTAAAAAGGTGTGTGGAGGATCGATGGGTGTGAGGTCGGCCAGCTCGCACTTGTTTAGACAGGTCCGAGGAGCTAATGGCTGCCAGGACTCGGACACGCGAGCCTAATGGAGATGAATGGCTCCAGTCCTCGTTAGAGCAGACACGATCGGTCAAGATATAGTGTTAATGTACAGCTGCTTGTGAGACATTGCTGTCAGTGTATGATGTGTAGCGTTATGTTCACGGATAGGTGTAGTGAATAACACTGATCATCTTTTCAGAACAATGTTAATAGGTAGGTTCTGTTACGCAGTAAAGTGAACATTTTGTTCTCGAATTTGTCATGTTATTGACAAAAGTCATGTTGGGATGGTTAGGAAACTGGGCTCCACAGTTTTTGTTAGGTGTTCCCTTCGTTCAGTGGTCAGTATCAAAAGTGACCCAAAAAAGGAACAGTTGTAAACACCAATCGATCCTGCACCATTTGTATTACCCGCACAATAATGTGTATTCTGTTTTTATCATCTTTAGTTCTATACACTGTCTAGTATAAATCTATCTTTACACTCCCTTTAACTTTAACATTTTCTCCTTTTAATAACATATGTATATCACGGTCATCTTGAACTTTAACTCTATTATTTTTAAATAATCTATATCTTGCACTTCTGAGTAGATGCTACTGCTTTTCGTTGGTTGCTACTGCATTTATGCAGAGCCGTTGCGTGGCCCAGCGTGCACCTCCGAAAAAACACTTTGAGGCAGAGCGTAAACAGTAGCCATGCTGACCACAAAGGGTGAGGTACGGGAGACATTAAAAGAATGAAACGGGCACACTTGTAGTTAAAGTATTCGCTCGCTGCATGGGGTGGTGTTTTGATACTTCATTTGAACATTTGAAAAGATCCATTGCTAAAGCTAAAATCGGAGGGTAAATAAACAAGCAACAAAGCTCTCAGAAACTCGGCGGCCTCTAGCAAGAAATGCGGCGGTGAATGACTTCCCAGTGCACATGATCTCGAAAAACGGGATCAGATGCCTGCCGGTGTGGTTCGGCCCAACATATGACCTATTGCTGGTTCTGAAAGAAAGACGTCAATACACATTCGTAAATAAAAGGAGGACAAACACTATTAGGAATGTAGTCATAATGTTATGTCGGTTGTTATGACGGGTGTACGTTTTGAGAGTCCCCCTCCCCTCAGAATTTAAACCCTCTCGTGCCAGGAGCGACCCGTCTGGGTTATAGAGCATGAGAATGCCATTGGGGTGTATTAAGATGTCTGTGTATCTTCTGATGAATGGGGATGAAAGAAGCCATGGCGTATCAGTGAGTGAGAAAAAACAAGAAGATAGCACACCCTTCTCACATTCATCAAGCTACACTGAACAGTCTTTTCAAGACGAATTGCCAGAGGTTACTGTCAGCGGCCAATTTGTGTCTCCTCTTGCCTGTACCATGTGGGAGTGACAATCATCGTCTCGGTGAGAACGTGCATGGGAAATATTTCAGTTCTTTTGTCAGTGTGTAACAGTGATTTCCATTTGGACGTAGCAAATATTTCATCGTTTAATTTTACATTTAAAACATTTTATAAAATTTATATTCTATAAAAATGTATTTAGTAAAAATACATAGTACATTATAATTTCTTTTTTCCCCTGCAGCACATAACAGTTTGGACGTTGGCGTCGAAATGTGGGGTCAGGCATTGTATGGCTCTCTGGAGCAGGCAAATGTAAAGGGGACAAAACATTAAACATGTTAGAATGTTTCTATGGGCACTAGAAAACATGCCCATGATGTTCTTTACACAAAAAATCTCTCATATAAAGAGTTTTAATCTTACCTGTTTTAGAATAAGCTCTCTATGTTATGGCAACGTACCTATTCCATATTTAGACAATAATAGTATTAAAAAAGCATAAAAAATTCAGAAAATAGGCTCTTGACATGCATTGCTTTCAGAAATGATTCAAATACAAGCTTGAAAAAGAATTCAATAGGCTGCATGATTTGTAGTTCAGGATGGAGAAAAACACTTTAACAATCAAGTTAAAACGCAACACCATTTTTGGAGCAATCCAGGGTTAAGTGCTTTGATCAGGGGCCCCAACAGTGGCAGCTTGGTGATTGTTGGACTTGAACTGGTCACCTTCTGGTCTCTATCCAAGTACCTTTACTAAGCCAGAAAACTATTACTCCCGAAAACTTCTACTTCTACTAAAAGCATTTTCTTCACCTTTAACTGCTGACTTGTCATGGACAGTAGGTACCGATCCATCCATCAGACATCTTCTGTGTAGTTTTTTTTTACAATTGTCCATCCCCTTACTTACGTATTTTTGGATTGTTGGAGAAAACCGTGGCATCCAGAGTAACCCCACATAGACGTGGATAGAACATAAAGACTACACACTGAAAAGACCCAATCTGTTTCCACCTGAGGATTGGATCTTCTTGCTGTCCCAATACTTATTTAGCCACTGTGCCACCCCGGGTTCTAACGAATACTGGATAACCTGGATGTGGATCGGGGCAGACATTTTGGACAATAGAACTTCTTATCACAATATCAGGCACTTCGATAATAAACGTCCTGGAGATTGTACGCTGAATTCCGGTTTAAGGAAGATGACGTCCATCCCATGCCGGATTGCTCGTGCCACCTTTAAAGAGTCCACTGGATGATGTTGCAGCTTTATTAAAAACCCGACACGTGCTTTGTGTAAGAGCCTGCACTTATATGTAAAGAAAACAGGCCACCAGTGGCAGAACTGTCAATCCTAGTGCTCTCGGTTCTAATTCTTATCAAGATGTCCCACTAGGGGATGTTAAGCCACCTTCCAGGAGGCTGTTTTTGACAGTTTGATCAGGAACATGCACCCAGTAGCTCACTGGAGGTAAAGGTCATTTTGTAGGAGTCTGATAAATCCAAGTATGCACATACAACTGGCCAAGCATAACATTATGACTACTGACAGGTGAAATGAATAGCGCATGACTCATAATAATCTCATCATAGCAATTGTTAGTAGGTGGGATATATTAGGCAGTAGCATTGTTATCCTCATACTAGATATGGGTAGCATTAATAATGGGAAAAGGTTTGACGAGGGACAAATTGTAATGGCCAGATTACACAACTGCTGCTTGTAGAAAAAAAGAAAAGGGACATTGATAAACTGGTGACTGGGTCATGGGTCATTGTTGCTGGTTCTGAATGAAAGATGTCAGAATTCATGTCTTTCCCAGGACGACAAATCTGGGACGAACACAATATTAGCAGGGTGGTCATAATGTTATGGCTGATACTAGACACAGTGCCCAGTCTGGAAATAGCTTAGTGATTGAGGGACTGGATTCGTTTTTAAATGCTCTCTAGTTTGAGTCACAGTTGGGCCCTTCAGTAAGGCCCTTCAATAAACTTTTGACCTTGGTGAAGTTTTTTTCTGGCTCTTATTGAAGAGGTGAAGTTCAGCTTTTAGTGCAGACAAAGAACGGATCATGTTTACAAGACTTCTCTTTTACGTGCCACTGTCATCTGTGTATGATTAGATGAGACAAATACTGCATATATTCCATGCTTGGTGTGTGTGTGTGTGCTGTGAATTATGTAGTGGTTTCCCTGGTGCAAGGCCGGTCGGACAAGGGGTTTGTGTGTGTGCGTGTGTGTGTGCGCGTGTGTGTGTGTGTGTGTGTGTGACAGAGGTGAGAGAGAGACGCTGAGTTTGTCCTGGGCTGGTTCTGGGCTGTGGGGAGGACGCCAGGCTGTCTCCAGGCTCTGAGGCCCTCCCCAAAAGAGGAAGAGCGCTCCATAAATCAGAGCAGATTAGAGGGGCCGCTGGGCCGCGCTCCGCACGCTGTGCTGCTTAATGTCAGAGTCGGACCGATGACTTAAACATCTTTCTTTTTCGTCTTTCACACAAACTCACACCCACACACACACACACACACACACACACGGACTTTGTTTCCTTGCTTATTCTTCCTTTTTAACGTCTGTTCATCTAGATCTATTCACACAGTATGACAAGCATGACTTATCTTGTACACAGAGTTTGTAGTTTTAAAAATAAAGTGCTACAGGTTTCTTCCCACAGTCCAAAAATATTTACATGTAGTGTGTGTGTGTCCGTGTGTGTGTGTGCCCTACGATGCACCGGTAACCCCTGTTCAGGATGTTTCTATGTGCAAGCTGGAATAGGCTCCACCAAACAGACACGGTACTGAATGGACAAACGGTTAAGAGTGCTTTATGTATGGACTCACACAGTCTAACAACATGCTCAGGTCAGGATAATTGAAGAGACTTGTTTGTTGTGCTATAGGTAGGTGTGCGTGTGTGTGGTTGCCTCCACAATAGATTGGCACTCTTGTCCAGGGTGTTTCTGGTCCGTCCAGTTCTGCTTTCAAACAAGTTAGAGCAGGTCTGTGGGCTCTAAAAACATCTCCATGATGTACTTGGCACAAAATCATTCTCACATTAAGAAATAGTACTAGCTTTGATCCTTAATTTAAACTTCAAACCTTTCATGGGAATACAAAAACATTTAAAAAGTATAACATGTTCTTTAAATAATCTTCTTTCCCATTTCATTTGATTGTCTTATACACTTTATTTGTAAATATTTCTGAACGGACACTCAATTCAGATCTACGATTTTACAGTGTATTGTCAGATATGTATTCTGTCCTTAGTTCTTCCCACCTTTCTAACCTACAAAGGCTGACAACCTGACTCCAAAATATTGTTTGGTAATTTTTGTTTGCTTCCCAGCTCTACATAACATCCAGTATGAAACAAACTTTAACAAAACGTAGAAATAGGGTGACAGTAACGAACATATTTATAGAATTACAGAAACTGAAGTGCTTCAGCCAAATCCGGTTAATCATACCACATCAGGACACGATCCGATCTCACAAACATGCCCTATGTTACAAGATGGGACGTGCTATCACTGATGTAACATATTAAATGTTTAGTAAACCTTTATTGTGAATTATACACACATAGCGAACAAACAAGCAAGAACTACTGCTGCTTATGAACTTTGTTCATTGGAAAATACATTTGCAAATAAGTTTTTCGAAATGATTTACAACACAATGTTTAAGGTACTCAGCATGTGAAGCATCATTAAAAAAAAATCTTACTATATTCCAGTAAACGTTTTAAGAACTTATTTAATATGATCTGACTCGTTCTCTTAATGGACTGCACTTGAACAAACTCACCACAAACAAAGACGCTCTCACGTCCTTTAGTCCGGTTAAACGGAATTTTGGTCAGAATAAGCAAATAAAATTACACGTATATAATAGGATTTATTTCTGATCTTTAGGATTCGTTCCGAATAAGCGGCTGGTCCCTAAACCGGTGGTCCAATTAGCCGGATTCGACTGTAATCAGAAATGGTAACCATGTATGGTAAATGCATGTTTTAGATTGAATAGTGTTAATGTCTGTTTGTTGTCTTTTATGCCACATGTGGCCCATGGGCCCATATGTTTGACACCCCTGGGATAAGTGGTTAAAAAAGTAAGTGAGTGAAATAGCACTGTTTATATTTGCATATTTTTTTATCCCAGATTGATTATTGGAACAAGGACCGGTTGTGCTTGTGCTTAACCGAAACGTTCCTCGTTTCCTTGCTGCCAGCACAGAGGTCACCCGTCACATTACACGCCACTGCTCAAACCCTGACCTGTCTTTGAGCAGATTTTTGTATTGTTCAGGCTTTAGTTGGATATGTCTGCACATTTATAAACAAAATCATGCATAGCTAACATTCGGCTGTTACAACAGTGTGTTGTGATCGCAGGGAGTTCTATCTTCAATTGGATCTGAAGGCGTCTACAAATGTGGCAAGAATTCAATGGGAAAATTCGACAGTGCATGCGGTTTCATATTTACACTGTGGACAGTCTTTGCAGCTTAAATCGGGTGCCAAAAAAATTCATTTGAACAGTCTGTCTTAACATTTGTTTAGGTTTGGGGCAACATGTGTCAACCGTATACACTACCGGTCAAGAGCTTTAAAACATTTCTAAGGGGTTTAAGTCTGTTGAGTATTTAGAAATGTTGGGGAAAAGCTTAGTTTACCATGAACTGAAAAACTATCATCTATTTCAGTGTTCACTGATCAAGTTCCAGCTGTTTTGTATTAATGGAATAAAATTCAGTTTCAAAAGTGGAAGCAAACATTTGCTATATCGGGCAGATGGGGTTGGAAGTATTCATGCAGCAGACTGGGATTGTACAGCTTGGATCGGTGCTAAGACATTATTGTAATGCAGGAAATAGTTTGTGATTGTATTAGAGATAAAAGGAGGTTGTCTAAAGTAGCGAGGCAAACTGTTATAACAAATCAGTCAATAGTTTCTTGTTTGTATTTAGTGATGAAACACTAATTTATTTATAAAGTGTTAGACGCAGTATGAGAAGGTAAAAGATTTTCCTGGAGTGAGATGCAGACTGTTAATATGGAGAAGAAGATTTCATGATTCAGTCATGTCAGTACCTTCCATATATGTTTGTTTCACCAGGGGTCACTTGAAAATAAAATAATGACCCCAATCATATCACTAAAACAACCTAAGGAAAGCCAAAAACAAAACGGTAGCTTTTAAATGCTAGGTTAAGTTAAATCCTCAGGGAAATGAACACATAACAAGTATGTTTCATCTTTGGCATAAAAGTTAGTTTTATCTTTCAAAAAGTAGTTTATGCTTTCACTTTAGGCTTTGTTTGGAACTTTGTGGTGCACCAACTGAACAAAATGTGTTCAAAAATGTTCTGCCATCTTTATTATATTATACTATTATACATTAATGACTTCTGTATGGCTGTTTTTGTAATATAGCTTATTAGACTGCACAGACCTGTGTCGAGTAGCCCACAATGCTCTGATTATTCACAGATGAGCGGTACACACTGCACTGTCTTTTACCTACGATATGTCGAAATTGTACTGACTTACACTCTAACCCTCGGTCATGGCACCGTCATAAGTCGTAAACCTGTCAGGTGTCATTTCATAAACTGTCATGCGAAGAAATAACTGTGTGGCCATTGATACCTGTTCCAGTATCTTTATTCCTAGATGCTGTCATAGATGCTCGTCACACATGCAAAGTAGGTCCATGACATAGTAATATTTGCTAATATTCTTGTTTAATTAACATTTTTGATCTAATCAAAAATAAGAATTTACGACTGTAAACAATTTCCGTATATTTAAGTAACCAATTGAAATACAAGTTTAAGTAAACAATGTAGAAAATAAACCTGTAAGTCGGAATGTAAGTAAGTGATTAAGAATGTAAACAGTTACGAATGTAAAATAAATATAAGTACATTTAAAGTAACTAAGTGCAAGAGTAAGTAAAACTTAACCTAAAGCTAAAAATATGATTGAAATGTTTGAAATATCTAAATCTAATAATCTGATAATTATTATATTGTTTATTTTGTTTGATTGTTTAAATGTTTGTTCTATGCTAGTTGTCCAATGTCCAACCTTATATCGCTACGGGCTATTATCTCTATACTGGCATCAAGACAGGATGATAGCTCCTTGGTTTTCATTAGGAAACTGATCATTTGGACAGAATATGTTTTAGATTTAACATGCATTTTAACTTAAGAACAAGCAATTACATTTCTAAGCCAAGGTTCCACTGTATGTTTAATCAACTTCAGCTGCTTGAATGACATATTTGGTGGTGCTTTTTCTGCGTCTATTTTCGACTAGTATGCAAGTTTAGACGTATTTTGTATTACATTATTAATTTGTAGCACACAAGCAATGTGGAAACTGGCAGTGGAAAAATCACAGTGTTGCATTGACTATTGCATTGTTCTGTGTTCTATCTTTCCCCATTTCCTCATCTATTTTCTCCATCTTTCCCTCACACAAATCCAATCTGACAGTCCGAGCTCTAATGAAAAACACAAGTGTCAAGCTGTTGTATGCGCTTTGTTGTTAACCATTGTGGTTTTCTTTCTGACCGCTCTAAGTTTTTCAGGTGGTCACGTATATATTTTTAAACATGATCAAGGTTTTTTTTTTACACACTTATGTATTTTTCCTTGACAACTCAAGGACTGGAAGGAAAATAAAATAACAATGAGAATGCCTTATCATCCTTGCAGACATCGACATGCCAAGTGTTACACAAACTCATTTGTGCTTTGATTACTCATATGTCTCTTACCACTTCAAACAATGATGACTGGGTATGTGGAGGCTTGGTTTCCATGCAGTGAATGTTTTATAGTGTGGTAAAATCCAAACACCAGGGCAGAGACCACCACAGGTCAGGCAAGGTTTCCTGAGTTTTCTTCTGTATCTTAATGATGTATGTAGAACTAAAGTTTCCGAATGAAGAGGAATTATTAGCAGTTGGCAGCGGACAGTGGTGGTGGGTACGGGTCGGGTAAACCACCATGCAAGTCTTTTAACTCTTAATTAAATTTAAGCACAAGTGTAAGTCCCTTTGGATAGAAAGCCTGTTCAATATTCCATTAATGTAAACGTTAGTTTATATATCCAAGAATGAAATGGACATAAATTTGGTTTGGGGGGCCATTTTTGTAATAACAATTTTCCTGATAAAGATTGACATACAAATACCAAACCAGAACTAATCAATTATCTTAGTATAAAGATAAATATATTAGTATAAAATATAGTACTTATATTAGTATAATGATTGCTAAAAAGATGTTAGCTGAGGTGTCCCGAAATGTATTTGTTTCATATAACTTATAAAAGTCTGGCTTATTTCAAGACCTGCATTATTACACTCATGAGTTTATTGTTTACTCATACTTTAATGATCGAACATAGTTTTCCAAACTGGGTTATTTGAGTCGTGTTTATCCTTTAAAATCTGCAACATTTTGATTAAACAATTGCTAACTGTTTAGTTAAACAACAAGAATAATTTTATATAAAATATACTCTTCCTTGTTATTCCCTTATTCTGTCTTGTTGGTCGCTTATCTTGTCAGGGTTGGCGGCACAGTGGCCTCAAGTGGAGCAGTCCAGGTTGTTTGTGGAGCTCGCATGTTCTTCTTGTGTCTGCGTGAGGGCCTTCCACAATCCAAAAACATGCAAATGAAGTAAACCGGAGATGCTAAATTGTGCAAGTTTGATAGAAACTTGTGGACTTGTATAGTGGACTAACCATTTCCTGTCATGGATGTAAATGAAGTGGAAAACAGGACATTAAAATCTTAATTGACACTGGGGTGCTTGAACTTTTCCAACGGAGTGCCAGTCTTGCAATTTAATGTCTACAATTAACCTGACTGCTTGTTTTTGGACTATGGGAGGAAACCTACAAGCACAGGGAAAACATGTAAACTCCACATCCGGACCTTGTTGTCAGATGCCAGTGCTACCCATTTATACTGCTTATCCAATAACCCTGCATTAAAGATGAAGAAAAAAGAATTATTATTACCCTCGTCTGTTCTGTAAGGGGTCTAAGTGACATTTGTTTTGGCGAGCATGAACGGATCTAAACTTTAAAATGTACGGCGGTTATAAATTGTTTTCATTTAAAATGTTAATGATTATTGATAATGTAGAAACCTCTCAGACTTACTTCAACTACCGACTTTTATACAAGATTTCTTTCGGTTAAATGCTGTACTTTTGTTATTTTGACACGACACCATTAATGATTGGTCAAGAATAAGCTAGGCTGACATCACCATGACATGGATCTCATTATCCCAGGCTCGTCTACTACAAGTGACATCTCTCATAGAGAGAGAGTGAACACTGGAGAAAGCTGACACTGACCCATCTATTCAGCCAACCATCACAAAGCAATGAAAGTGTAGTGATTCGTGTTTAATTTTGTGTTAATATCTCAGTGTTGATTTGCACTAGAGTTCACATGTGTTGGTTCTGATTCTAAATTTACTGTTACAGTAGTAAAAGTGTTTTCTTTCTTATGGTTGCTAGTTTGGATCACTGCTTCTCAGAATTTTTTCAGGATCTAAATCTTTTGACATAAAGTAATGGTTTTGTTGTTGTTCTTTCCTATTTCGGGGACTGAAACCAAATGTTTTACGCCGCTAGCTTGCCAACAGTTTCACTACAGTTTCATATTTTAGCTGTAATTATATTTTGACAACTTTTCCCCGCTTTACAATTCAATTACAGCCTGCAACCCTGTCGTAATTATAACCCATATTGCAATAAAAGTTCTTTGCATCTTTGAGAGAAACCATAGGAAATGTGAATGGATATTCAGGCCAAGGCAAGCACCGGGAGCGGTAACCTCATGTCTCTGCTCGCTCATATGTGTTAGCCGGGAAGCACAGCCAGATTATTTTTGCAGCTCTCTTGATGGGCCGAGTTAAACGTTCACACTGTTTCTCCCTCTCTTGCTCTCTTGTTGTGGCATTTGTCTGTACCGATTGAGGTATAGTTATCACCAAATATTCTCCGCAGGGCCATGGGAACAGCACATAAACAAAATTCATGGAGATGAGAAAAGTCTTTAAGATGCTTACTCATAACCCCTCTTTATTTGGTCACAGGGAAAGTATCGATCCACGTCTTCCCAAAAGTTATTTATAATAGAAGATAAACAGGGAATGCTCATATGCTTGGGAGTCAAGTGAACTGCTGGGAGTCTTGGTGGGCTGTTTTTATTTTATCTTTTTTTATTCTTTAGGGAAGCTCTTGAGAAGGAGGGTCTTTTTGGTTATTGCTGCAAGTGACACCAGCCTGCGTAACGTGGGAATGGTCGTGTTTGCATCGAGAACGTAACACATCCTATTATTATCCCGGTCTGTGTGACAACTCTGACCAGAGCTGCCCTCAAACACATACTAAGTTGTGTGAAGAGAACAGCCACTTCCGCAGTTCTCACTCACACCAAGGCCTGGTAATTTCTATTCATGACGGTCTTTATGGGAACAGTTAAATATAGACGTCACAGCCAAGAAAGTCTGGCTGAGAAATTTCTCCTCGTGATATTTTACCAATTTTGGTCGTCAGTTCTTGATGTATTTCTGGCATCTTAAGCTTCAAGTTAATAAGCCTTATCTATAAACCGGTTATCTATCTAGCTATAGGGCAGTGATGGCTTAGTGGCATCAGGTACCTCCACCGAACACCACTTTTTCAAGCCCCATGTCCACAAATTTGCCACTGTTCGAGCCCCTGAGCAAGACCCTTAACTTTAAATTGCTCAGAAATTGGTGTTGCATTTGTAATGTTTTGTAATTAATAGAATTGAACTAATTTTGGTACAGCAAGGGAGATAACTGTCTGCTAGGGTTGTACTGCTTCACCCTACTGGTATGACTGCCTCATGGACATATATATAGCTAGAAGTAGCGTGTCTAAATATTCCTCCTTCTACGTTTGATGTCTTATAAGTATAATTTAGGTTAGTAGTAAGCAGCAAGGCAATTTATTCTCTGAAATTCTGATCCGGTGTACTTAATGTGGTCAATCTTGCCAGGCACGTTAGTTTAAATAAACTAAACATTATCATCATTCTTTCTTTCATTAACATGCATAGTACAAGACTTTGTACAAATCACTGGGCTAGATTTGGTTACTGGTGAAAGCCTGGATGATATGTAGCGTTCTTGGGTGGTGTTGCTCTAATGAAGGCTTTGGCACGTGGGTTGTTTTCTGTCAACACCCGTAAGTTAGTTTAGCTCACTGGTCCTTATACTCTACAGGCTGAAACTGTCACCATGAGTAGAATTACAACAATTAGCGAGTGATTTGTTTAGGGCGGAGGCCCGGGGCTTTTGACCACCCAAATGTTTGTGCTGGTGAAGTGCAACATTTCTAAACAGATATGTTTTTATTGATAGATTATCTTTATGATTTTGTCGTGTTTAAAATTGTCCTGCCAGTCCACTGTTCTGTTTAGAATGATCACATTCTATAAGATGGACTGTACAAATTAATTATATTCTCAATGGGGAAAATAATGATCAATGTTTTCTCTATTGCCCTGGTTCTAATCAGATTTGTGCGTAATTATTTATTGAAATACTTCAATTCTATTTGTTCTCATGTAGATCAAGTTCAAAGCAATTAATTACAATGAGTCTGTTTGAAAACCTGCTGCCTTCTGTCTACATACACCACTGATTCTAAAAAGACATTGATTTATTGTATTATTGGTTATTTCAGTCTGGTCTTGATTTATTTTCATTTAAGAACATTTTGACCCTTTGGAACCAATTAAAATTGTAAGTTGAGTTAAAATGTGCAATCAGATCAATTTGCAGGACACTTTGCTCTGTGAATTTTTATTTACATTATACACATAATACACGTTCCATATCCAGAACACCTAACCCATCGAACAGCGTTTGGAGGGGTGGGGGGGGGAGGGAGCGGATGTTTTGGTTCACCCTGGTCACATAGCCCCTGCACTACAGGCTGGAGTGTAAGAGAGGTAGAACAGCCAGTTCAATCATTTTTGTCTGGGCCTCTTTGAAGAACTGGCTGCGGTTTTGAATAACTGAAGTCAGGATGTTTCTGGATTTACTGGACACATGACACAAAACAGACAGAAAAAGTAAGAAGTAATCTGTACATAATCATTCTGTGAAGAGAAGAACCTTTCTTGATGAAAGAGGGAGTCCCAGTCTGCAGACTTCCTTTCTTTATAAAAAAAAAATCCAAACAGGCATTTTTCTGGCATATCATTTGGCGTTGTTTCCTTTGCCTTTAGCACTCCATTCTGTGTGTGTTTTGCTCCCGGAGTTTGTTTTTGCTCAGTCTATGAATGGCCTTGTTGAAATCTGGTCAGAAACCTATGCAGTTTATGTTGTTCTTCAGTCATTTAGGCAGATGGGTTAATCAAAACGGTGTTCTTCAATGAAGTAGACACCCAACAGGAAAGATGGTTGGTAATGGTTCTAGACTGGTAATCAAATGGTTGCTGGTTCAAGTCTCATCATTGACTGTTTGTGAGCAAGGCCCTTATTGCTTAGATAAAATCTGCTAAATAACAAATATGTTATATTGTTATTAGGGCCGGGACTTTAACGCGTTAATTTTTTATTGCAATTAATCGCATTTTGGAGCCGGAACCTTTGTATTCGCTATAGCGACTACATTTCCCGGCATCCTTTGCATCGGAACTCAAACTATGGAAAGCCATAATGATCATAATACTGTGTAATACACTAC
>JAOUQU010000038.1:1677180-1691063 GCA_028566735.1 Ammoglanis amapaensis | reverse complement strand
CACACATACACACGCAGTCCGGTTAAACAGACCACATCAGGACACAGTAGTTTCGGTCCTAATATCCGGCCGGTCCCATTAAATGAACATGCTCTAAAACAGGACGTGTTATAATTTATGTAACATATTAAACGTTTATTAAATCTTTATTGTGTTATATACACGTGTAACAAGTCTACAAAAAAAGCTACTGTTGTTTACAAACTTTGTTCATTGAAAAATAAAGTTTTTCAAAGCGATCTACATCACAGTGTTTAGGTTCAGTGTTAGGAAAATGTTTTTTACCCTTACATATCTGGAAATTTCCAAACCCATGTCCAACAGACTGAGCTAGATTACCATCTTTTTATTTCTCGCTGGCCAGCTAAAGTTTTAAGAACTATTTAAGAGTGAAGGAGTCACACTAGAGATTATGTGAAGCACTGTGTCAGCTGCATCTTTTATTTACCATAGTCTGGATGCACTTCCTGACACATCCCTGCCTATTTATTTGGGTTTACGACCAGCATGGCATTATTTTGTGCATGCTAGTAGCTAGTACCTAAAACCTACAGGACTATTCAGTTGTTCAGTTATTCAGACTCTATGCTCTCATAGTGTCTTTGTGAGGTTCCTAACAAAGCTGCGGTTTCATAGTCCAAAAACATGCAAGCTCCATCCAGAAAGAACCCGGACTGACTCGACTGGAGATTAAATTGAGTATTTTCCTGCTGTGAGGTGACAGTGCTACACATAAACAAAACTAATAATCATACGTTCTTTGACAAGAACTCGCCCAGGGGAAAAATTTTCAACGGTCATGTTTGACGAGAATGTCAAGACACAAAAAGTACATCCGGACAGAATGTGAAGTCTTTGTATTTCATCCGGTCTGTGTTGAGCGTTACAAACCCAAATGATTACAGTATATGAAGTTGCATAGGATTGACTCTCAACTGGTCGACTGGTGGTTATAAGACCGACTACAGCAGCAGATTGTGTTTACCTTTCGAACCACAGTATCAAAAGATGCTAGGCGTTTAGCAATAGAATCTGGCATGTTTTTATTTGCAATCAGAGAAGATTGCGGTAGAGTAAACGGCTCTTGGTGGGATGTCTGTAGGAGCACTAGAAAAAGGAATGTAAACAAACCAGCCAGACTTGGTAGTGTACAGATGGAGCATTCTCAGTCTCTATAGAGTACTCATCTTCATCGTATCATACTTTGTTTGTTTGTTTTAGTAAGAAGATCTGCATTTTATGATAATGCGTGTCCCAAATAATACATTAATTTGAGTATTTATTTGTTGGAACACACCACTATCACAATCTGATTAAATTAGTTTGATTAGCATTTTGAATGTACAAAATAAATCACAGCAGTGATATCTGTATTTTATGTAAACTAGGTGTTTCCGTTTGGCAGAAAGTGATAAGTGGTTCTTTTGGGGACTCCGAATTTAGGTCCATCTGTTATAAGTGTTCGTTCTCTGACTGCGTTTTGGGAGCAATGAGGAACTTATTTTAACCCCTCGGGATGTCCAGGTTGAGAAAGGTCTGCCCGATTACTCCTAATGACCCGGATCTTGTGAACAAGCACTCCCATAATACCCATCAGTCCCAGCAGCAGAGTGTGAAAGGCAGGATGGAGCCGCTTCGCCTAAGGGGCCTCCTCGCATTTCCGCTGCCAGCACAGGAGAAGATGGGCAATGGTGCGTGACCGCTACACCTCTCAAAAGCAGATGTGTTATAGACAACTCTTACGTTCATATTCCAAACACCATTGCAAGTCCCATTGCTAATATGTGCAGTATTTCTTCTTAGTCTATTGGGTATTAATAGCTAATTTAATTTGTACATACAATTGTGGCTTTTTTAAAAGACTTTGCATTATTTGTGGCAAGGCTGAAGTTTGTTCTAGATGAAGACCTAACGGAGCCGGTGTTAAATGCCGTGGTAATTGCAGTGAGGTTACCGTCTGGAACTGAGCACGAGCACCGATCCAGCTCTAATCAGGACACTGCCAGGTCTGGATAAATGTGTAATGCCTGGGTGTGTATGATGTGTGCGCTGTAGGCCGCAATTTCATCAGCGTCTCGGCCGGATAGATCTTAGACTGGAAATCACCACACCACCAGCTGCTTTTCACCACACAGCACACACATATACAAGCACTCGGTATCCATGTATTTCTGGCCACATAATGGGAGATTTCAGCACCCAGACCACAGCTAATACAGGAAATGGCAAGAGAGAGGGCTAAAGGAGGCCTGGTCCTAATCTGACAGTGATTTTCTTCAACCGAGCGTGCTGTTGTTGTTTTTCCATCATGGCGGCAGCACTAGCTCAGGGCTAAGCTTGGGGTCTTTGATGTGTGTGCTGCAATGGGAGGTAAACCTCAGAGTCTCAGACCCTCAGCCGGCATGACGGAGCGAACCGCCTCATTTTTCATACTCAGACCTGGATTTGCATCTTCCTCGGCTTTGGTTAGCACATGTTTTTTTTTTTTAGCTTTCTTGGTATGATTTTAGAAATGAAAGGATCGGACATTTTCTGTTTTGTGTTTTGCACGTTTTTGGTCTTCTAATCTGATCATGTCTGAACTTTGTTTTCACCCAGAAAAAAAGTAATGTAGACTAATGCTGATTATATTCTGGGGTATATGTGTTGGCAGTATAAGAAATGTGTTACATGGCAACACTTGCATGATGCAGGTCTTGTGGTTGGAAGTTCCATTCATCTTAGCAAACCACATCTCAATATCTACCAAAATCTAGTGAAGATAACATTCATATTTGTTGAAATTGCTTGATGATTCTAACATCTGTACAGCTTATCCTTCAATTTGTCTAATGTTCTGATTTAGTCGAGCTGGTGATGTAGCAAAAGCTCTCATTTGAAAATGAGATTATTGCAAGTCTATTGTAATTTGAATTAGATTATCGTAAATCTGTTTTGGTGTGTTGAGGGGACATGATTAAATGAGTTTCACTGGTTCTATAAACACTCCAAGTTTAGTTACACTAAAAACATGAACAGGTCGACAGCCCGCATCAAGATGCATGCACACACACACTACATAAATTCTGACTTTTCTGTATATCAGTAAATATAATTTGATATCAGGAAAAAGGAAAATGAGCCTGTTTGACTTCCGTAATATTGTAATTATTCCCCCTTGTACCATCCATCACTTGGCAAAAAGTCCCACCAGAGCTTGCCCTCTTGATTACTAGAGGATTGACCTTTTTGGCTTGTTTACAGTTCTACATACGATTGTCTACAGACAATTAGAAGTCTTTCATGAAGAGTTGTATTGTTGGCTGCATAAAACAACAACTTTCTCCCAGCAACAGAGAACAGACCTGCATGGCTCCATTTCATTTTCAGACTCCATGCCTCGTATCTTTAAGAGATTTACAGCAGATTGTTTGGGTGAAAACTTTGCAGGAGAGATCTGTACCTAATGTTCATGGCAAGTCAGTAGATGAGAGAGATGTGAGATCTGTAGTGTTTTGTGTTCGTGCATGTTAAAAACATGTTTTCTGACATATCGATAGGTCGTAACCTGCAATAGCTTATAAGCTTATTACCATAAAAGTGTAATAGCTCATAACAGCATATTTTCAAATGTCTTTATGTGAGATTTTGTACAATGATCTTTATAAACATGTTATGTAGAGCACATGGACACACTGAAACATTTAAAGAGAAGCATCATATTTGCTTTTTTATTCATTTTATATATAAAAAATTAAATAATACACTTTGTTGTTACTGTTAGCTTACTATAATTCTGCAGGTAACACATTATTATAGCATTTGATTCTTTAAAAAAAATCAGAATTCATAACTTAATGTCAGACTACGCTAGACCTTTAAACAACAATAACACAGAAAGGTGTGTTTACTTTTTGCATTTTTATTTGACTTAGATTTTCTCATTTAACACTTGGTACATCCAGATGCTGATAACGTGATGTCGTTGTTCATCTGCCATGCAGATTTAATATTTTGGCACCTCAGATTACCAGGGGCAGAATTTACAGGGTGGTGCATTATCCTCCCACTATAATATTTCTCTCAGCTTTGGCCTGGGGTCAAACCTGCTGAGCTCTCTCAGCGGGGCGCATCATCAACTCCGCTTCCATCACTCGTGATTCAGTGCTGCCTTAAGCCGGCCGTAAGTCTTTTCCAAAAGACATCTGTGCTAGTTTTTGGTCAATTGATGTCACATTGTTTATTGCAGAGGTTCTTTTACAGTTAGTTACTTGGTATTCACACAAAGGCTTTGCTCACACATACATATTTATTCATGTGTCAAAAACACATGGACCGTGAACGCGTTAGAATAATGCTCAAGAGTGAAACATACGGGGTTAATTTTTTGTTGTGGTTACATCTACATTTTATAAATGCACGCATAGCTAACTTCTATGTAAAATTGAACCACTTAATTCTACCCAATGCTGATTTACCATAACAGGTCAGATATTCGGACTTAAGTAAAACATGAAGCCCTAAGGATCATTTTTTTTCTGTATTTTCTAGTAAAAAAAATCTATAGATCTGCATTTTTCTGCTCTGCCAGTGAAATATTTTTCAATTTACATTATATTTTCTGCTTTTGCTAGTTAACACAACTAAATTGCTATAGGATAACTCATATGGCTTTATTATTTCGATGTATTTAAATTCTTTGTGAGCAAGGTTAATGCTGACCTCAAAACATGTGTGTCCCAAACTGCAATTATGTAAGTCTACTCTAATGTAGTGTGTAGTGTGCACTTGGTCTTACTGCACACTTTCATTGGAGACTTTTATTTCAAATGGAACATTACACTTGGGCGGAGTTACTATTTAATCAATTTGCCAAAGTATTCAATGGTTTTTGTTTATATAAATGCACTTTAGACTTTTATTTGCTTTTGTAATTAAAAAAATGTCATAATGATGAATTTCAGTAATGTTATTTATATTTTTATGAAGCAAGTGCGTCCGCCTCCTGGCTCTCCGGTGGTCGCTATTAACGGGACGAAATTCCTGCACTTTACGTTACGTAGGTGGACATTCGTTTAGTGTAGTCAGAGTTAAAATTGTTTCTCTTTTCTCTTGCTTATGATTATGTTTTTTTTTGTTTGTTTTACATCTTTAAGCTTTTATTCGTAACATCGTTTGAAATGAGCCTTTCTGAGGTTCTAAATCTCGGGAATGCTTAAATGATTCTAATCGTTTAAATGCTTTTAAATGCTTTTTCCCATGTGAGGCACTTTGAATTGCCACTGTGTATGAAAGGTGACCAGTCACCAGTAAACTTGCCTAGTGTGTGTAATTATCGTTTCACACTATATTTTTGACTTTAGCGGTGAAAGTTCCTGGCTTGAGCACTTCAGAGTTTGATTGTGTTTCTCTGACACAGTAAATCAGAGTTTTTGTGAGTGTGCAGGGACTCGATTTTAGATGAACATCATAATTACAAATGTCATATCAAATAACATGTATAAGCGATGATATTTTCACAGTCGTGATTTTGTTAGAGCTATAGATGTAGAAGATTATATATGTATAGTGGTGATGATGGGGAAACTGCTATTATATCTTACTCTATTATCGACTGGATCCCCTCCTATATTAGTCGCTTACAAGCGCTTGGGTTGTGTTCCAAATTACACATTTTGGTAGTAAATATACATGTTTTACTGTACACATATCGTGAAATTATAAGTATGTAGTTACAGTCTGTAGATAGAAATTAAGTTTCCTATCTGATCTCTACTAACCAACGTAACAACCAGCTCGTTAATGCGTTATGATCAACGCTGGGTTATGAATGTTAATAGCCTAGCATATTTGTACATGTATTTTGTGCATAATCAAATCTTGAGCTACTTACAGGAGGTGAGTTTGTCTCTAAGACAGTCATCTATGTTTTTCATCCCTTCATATGAGTGCTAGTGTGCAAGAGCCTAATTACCACTCAAAACTGTCGCTTAGAGAAAATCAATGATGCGTCCGGCCTGCTTTACACGTATTGTTCCTGGACATCTGGAAATGGTTTAACCTGAAGCATTACTGTAGTATTCCTCAGGCCTTTGAAATTATCCAGTACCTCCAACCACAATATTTGTTTATTTGGTTTGTTTTATCTTTTTTTGCATCTGAAGTTAAATGAAAGGCATAATTACCATCTACCTTGTGATAAACTCATACAGACTAGGACCAGGTCATTGCCCCAACTTTATTCATTTTATTTATCTGCTTCTTTATTATGCTTGAATGTTTTCTCATTTGAATCTAACATGCTAGTCGATGAGGCCTAGAATACGGATGACATTCATAATTTGCTATAAAAACCTCAAATGTAGGTTCCGTCTGTATGTTTCCGTCTATGCTGTAGGTGAGACGAGATGACAGCAAGCTAAGGTGGGTATGTGGTCCTTGAGAGTCAGAGAGACAGTGAGTGACCCTATGGGCCAGGTTTAAGAGCCAGACTCCTTACCTCTCATGTTTAGTTTGGCCAGTGTTGGGCCAGATCGATGATCTGTAAAGTGGATTTGTTATTGCCTTGTTTGGTTTGGCAGCATTTGAAAGAAGCTGCCTGATTACAGTCCCAGATGTCACTGCACACATTACTGCTTGGTGGATTACTCTCTGGAAAGCACTCCTCTTCCTCTTTCATTCAGCTTGCTTTTGGTTGCTAAACATCCAGTAGCTTTGTAGTTGCACGTTTCTGTCGAGACAAGGTGCCTTCAGAAGTGACTCCATTCAGGTTTGGTTTTAAAGCTAACCCGTTTAATATCGATCCTGTCTATAGTCTCAGACCCTTTGTTCAAGTGAAAGAACCCTGTCCGATATCTCTATTGTTGCTGAATATTAGTTTAGCATTCCAAATTGAGGCATGTCTTATTCTTAATTATGTAATGGGCTCTGCTATGCACACTGTTATTGCATCTTCAATCTAGTCACTCTGCCTGCTCAACACTGGTCCTTTATATGAATGCAAATCATCCAGTACGTTTGTCTCAGTGTATCTTTGCTGAAAGTCCTTGTCTATTTTTTAGACTATTTTTAAGATATTTCTGTTGTCAATTAATCAGTTATCATTTTGATGAATAAAATTTAACTTTCAGTCTGTGAAAATAAAATGATGATTCAATGTTGCTAATAAAGCTTTGACAAATATCTTAAGGTCTTGTCAAAAGTTACAAATACAAAAAGTTATTTTATATCTGTCTTATGTATCTATCTATCTATCTGTGTGTGTGATGTATACTATAGGTGATGCAATTATATATACATTATGTATTTACAAGATGGCAGTAGACGATTCACAGTTTAAGAGTATAATTTTATAAATTGCTAGGGAGTTCTTTGAATAACATAAGTGGCATTTGTACAGTTCAAGATCTTTTTAAAAACGAAGAATGGAGAGGTACCAGTATGTTCTTTTCTACAATAGAACACTGAAATTGTGCCATCTGTAGTTCTGGGTATGCTGAAATAAAGAAATGATGGAGCTATAAAAAATCCTCTCATGTTTTATAATAAATATAAACATCAGAACCCAATACGTTTTATGTTTAAATATTTTCCCCATTCTTCATATTTGCTTTCACATTGTATAGCAGCTTGAACTATGCAAGATTATAGACACTATAGACATCTGACATAGCAGCAACTTTGGTTTAACCAGGATCGTGTGGCTACTGGTTAGTAAATACATAAAGCTAATTATTTAAGTCAATAATTAAGTGTTAGTCAAATACCTCTGGTGACAGAAGTGTACATATGAGCAAACTCTTTATTTGTTTTATTAGTCAATCATTAATCAGAAATACGTACATCTTCTAATTGACTTTGCTGAAATCTTAATCCTTCTGTTCGCTCTGAATGTGTAACTTGTTGCTCATTGTAGTGTTGAGCACTCATTGATTTGAAGTGTGTGTGGCCCTATAAACATTCCTTTGACACTTTTATTGCAGGTTACTGGGGTGAGGACTTACAAGTTGTTGAAAAGTTCTTAATTCATGACTAAAGCAGGTTCAGAGGCACTTCTGTCACCTCTGTAATTATGGATTTCTTACAGATTACATCCAAGTAACAATTTTATTTCTATACATTTATACATTTACAAATATGATTATACTGAGTTAACTGAGGGTGAATGGTCTTGCTGAGGGCGCATTGGCAGGGGCTTGAACTGACTACCTTGATCACTGGTCCAGTATCCAGGTGAACAGATAAAAAGTTTCTGAATGGATAAGATGGAGAAGCAATAATGACAAGTATAGCTAGTGAGAAGCTGATCTAAATATCTGGGATCAATATAGTGGATGATTTTACCCATCAGTTCCAGACATGCCAGTTTTGAGTTACTTGGTTTATAACTAAAAGGATAAGACTCACTGTTCTGTTTTAGTTAGACATGTTAATGAGTGTAAAATCCATGTTAAAATGTTAAAATCAGATTTTTTGCTTCACTTCTAAAAACTGTGCTTATTGTTAGAGGTTTTTGGTCATACATTGGGGTTAAATTCTTTTAGCAGGTTTACATATCTTTAGCAATGAGACAGACATTTGATCTTTTCTGTGCAGTTTTATTTTATCTTTATGTTCACCACAGGCTGCTTTGCAATGAACTTAAACCACCTTTGAAAAATGCAAACATAAATCGCAGCTGTTGTCTTCATGAGCTTTCCAGCCAGTTAGGTGCTTTTTGTTGCATTCATACATGTACATCAAAAGAGAGAAGAGGTTAGATTACCACATCCACATGAAGAAACTAAATGGTGTAACTGTTATTTGCTAATTAACCTTGTGATTTATTTTATTTTCATTTACATTTTCAGCATTAACAGACGTCTTTATCCAAAGCGACTTACAATTACAACAGAACAGAATTTTGAGCCATTGCGAGTTAACAGCCCTGAGCGAACAGTGGAAACTTAATGGTATTGAGGCTTGAACCACAGACCTTCTGATCACTAGCCTCGTACTTTAACCACTCCCATTGTTTTATTGTGTCAATATTATTATTTTTTTGAGTTATTATTTATTATTGTTGACTACTGAGTTGTAAAATAGGATGAACAACTATAAGGCTTTACCACATTTTTTTTATATTCCATAATAAGCCGGTGAATTAGTACAAAGTTTAAAAAGACAATGTCGATACAAAGTTGTAAATAATGTAGTTCTTTCACTATTTCCATACATAATATTTGAAAACGATCCAAAGAAGTCTCATTCTTTGTTGGGTTAGACCCAAACAAACGCTGATGGATTGAAAGACACTCAACATTTTAGCTTATTTTCAAATAAAATTGACTTCACGTTCTAAGTGGCAGAACCAACATGGCTTCTGACACAGGGGCAAATCTGTACTTATGGGTGACTTACAGAAACAGTGTTCTAGATTACACACCTAGGATGCATTATGTGTATCGTCTTTGTATCACTCCTTTGATTGCCATTGTCATTTCATTGCCATTCCTTTAAAGCTGCAGTCAATAATATTTTATTTACATTTAGTTGAAAGTATTATTCTTGAGTGGGGATGGAACAAAGTATTTAATCAATAGTGTAAGTGTTTGATATACATTGTAACTATGCGTAAGTGTGTATACTACATTGTAACATACAATGTAATATACAGAATTTAAAACAGGGTGGTTGGGTAGGTTTTTGTGGTAATGTTTCTGGCCACACCACACATTTTTACATACTCTCTCTCCCTCTCTCTCTCTCTGAAACACACACACACACACAACCCCTAAAAGAAGACGACGAGTTTGGTTGTGAAACGAAGATACAATATACAGATGAAAGTGATCGATACAGGACTTCTGTCATAATGGAGATGTAGTCGTGGTGCTCAGTCGCCCAGTGTCGGAGCAAAGACATTGCCGTCTCTGATCGTTCATCTGATTCGTCTGCTTTGACTAGCACCTTAAGTTTTAATATATATTTTCCTGCATGCTTGGTGCAGTTGCACATTCTTACCAGACTCCCACATTCTTGGCGCTAAATCACCAAATCCATAAAACTGCATCTTTTTTAAAAAATATCTGCAGACCCTGCCAGGATATACCTTATCATCTGTGCTGCATAATTGCTGACATTTTTAGTGAAAGACGAGTGCAGACATTTGGAATGTGCAGGCAGGTTTCCAAAATCAGTTCCTCCGATTTTGTAGTCGTTCTGATGTAACGCTTACAGATGTTATG
The DNA here is from genome assembly GCA_028566735.1 of Ammoglanis amapaensis. NCBI lineage: Eukaryota > Metazoa > Chordata > Actinopteri > Siluriformes > Trichomycteridae > Ammoglanis > Ammoglanis amapaensis. The sequence continues at coordinate 1,680,858 of JAOUQU010000038.1, read as the reverse complement.
TTGGCACTTGTTATGCTAGATTAGGAATACTCTACTTGAAAAATGTCGTCACACAGAAGACTGTGAATGTTCTTATAAACAGTTCATCTTGAAACATGGCTATTGGTTTTATTGTAAAGAGTTTCTAGGTAATCTGTAGGGATTTATGGGAAACCGGTTGATATACATACACAGCTTTGGGGAAATAATTACTTCTTTTTTGTTAGTTTATTTTGTTTATGAGTCTTTGCTTGATCAAAATGAGCAGAGTTGATTAGGTGTAACTTTTATAAAATCATTATAAAACTCGAGAAACATTTTAAACTGAAATGACATTTTCACATATCTGTATTGTAGTTTAATGTATAATAAGTATTTTGACTTATTGTACATATATACTGTCGATCTCTCTATCTATTTATTCGTTTATTGTCTGTTTTCCCAGTTCCTGGGGTAGGACGTTAATGTTTTTGGAGCAGAGTTTTCCGTCCGGATGCCCTTCCTGACGACAACCACCAGTAAATGGTGGGAACTTGTAAGACTACGGGACATTTGCATTTCCGATCAACTTAGTGCATGTTTTTGGACTGTGGGAGGAAACCGGAGTACCCAGAGGAAACCCATGCTGACATGGGGAGAACATGCAAACTCCACACAGAAAGTCCCCAGCCTGACCCGGGGAACGAACCCGGGACTTCTTGCTGTGAGGCGACAGTGCTGTAACCACTCAGCCACCGTGCCGCCCTATATAACTATAATAATAAAAATACTGAAAATTAAATGAAAATCTATTGAAAATTTAAAAATACATTAATGTGCTACCTCATAGGAAACAATAATGGAAGCAAGTTTAGGGGAAATTTATTTATTTTACTTTTTTAAATGTGTTTCTTACAGTACTGAAAACACATTAGCTGGCTTAGCTAAACCTCCACTAATATAATCTTTCCCGGCTGCCTCCTCCTCTGCGCACTCACTCTTCCTGGTGGGTTTGGTGCTTGAAAAGTTGTTTTCACATGGCACCGGCTTCACTACACACCACCACCACATCAGACCCTATGGCCACACACTGGGCCCTCGCTCCAGCACGCTTCCCTCCCGCTAAACCTGTAATTGAACTTTTCAGTGCGGCGCAAGAAGCGTTTGTTAGCGATCGCCTGCCTTCAATCTTTGTTTTTTTCCAAATTAGGCCTTTAATTAGGCCCACATCTTGTTTTTTCCACTTCAGCTGCGTTGGCTCTTTGTATAGGCAGCAGGCTCTGTTAAGAATAGCGAGGCCAGAGTTACGGTAGGTTTCATAGAACAACACTGATAAGAGGCTCTACATCCAGGACGTGTCCCAGGAGATAGAGTGTGTGCCCACACACTCATGCACTGTTTAATATCAAACAGCTAAAAACAACATGTAATAATAATGAGAATGGACTGAAATAAAATCACTAAAATGATGTAATTAAGAATGTTTGATTTAGCAAGTAGACTACTAGAATGCGGCAAGTTCTACTCCAGAACGTGTTCTGGCATCTTGTCCAGGCTGTGTTATTGCACTGTACATGGTGCTCCAAAGAATCTAAACACACTATAACTGTGGTCTGGATATACATTAAAGCTAAATTAAACCCTAAAATGAATTGAAGTGGCATTGATTTGTTGATTAGGATAATTATTATTAATTAGGTTCAGTTTTCAGATTCTTTACATGCGTACTATATAACTATAATTTTTTTCTTAATTCTCCAGCTCATTTGGAAACGGGTACTGTACCCCTGAAGCAGAAAGGATTAAGGACTTTAATAAAGTGTTCAAAAGCATGGCAAAGCCAGGATTTCGACTCTCAATCTAGTTAAATTAATAAGGTAGAGGCAAGTTTCTAAAGACATTAAACTATTGAGCTCAGCAGTAGTGATTTGAGAACTAGGCCCTTAACACTAGCATGAGTGAAAATTTGAGATCCTCAGGACATTCCCCCCTCCTTATACAGACCATTACACGTACATTGGAGCACTATCGGTCCTCTTTTGTTATTCATGTCCTTGCATATAACACTTTATTCAACCCACCTCCAAGTAGTGGTTCTGTCTCTTACAAGCCAGCACAGAGAACAAGGCATCTAAATTATTAGTTTCCTGGGTGCCCTGGCTAGGGCTGCGTACCATGCCAAATATGTGTGCTCACTGCTGCCCCCTAGTGTGTGTTTATTTGTGTGTGTATGTGTGTGTGTGTGTTACTGTATGGATTGGACTAAATGCGAAGGAATAATTTATAAGTGTGTAAGGCACAGTAACGAAAAAAAAATAATATATATATATATATAGGGTGCAGCGTTATTATAGTAGCAAGAACCAGTTTGCGAACCTTGTTTGATAACTTGTGTTTTAACTGCTCGTGAACGTGGTCTGATCTTCCTCCATGGGTGCAATTAGAAACAACTACTACTTTTCATCTCCTGCTTAAAACATTCATTAATTATTCACAGTCAGGGTTGGAAAATGGGAACCTCCAGGCTAAAATAATACTGTTCTGTTACGGTGATCCAGGCCCCTTCATGTAATCAGACTATGTTTTATGGATCAAATATTGAAAATAGCCTTAAAATTACTCAAGAAATCAATGAAGCAATAATTGTGTTCTATTAGTTTAGAAAAAGATTTATTGTTATTGTGATTACATATTAAACCAGTAATTAAGTTAGTTTTGTTTTATATTTGCTCACTTTTACATATTAACTGGTGGCAGGTCTTGGAGTGACCTGTGGATTTATTAAAAGTCAGGTCTGTCGGTCTTGTGGACAGATGGTTCAGTCAGGTGTGACATGTTCCAATCAATCAGGTCACTTTCTTCAGTGCTGCTCACACATCTCTGGCCTGTAAGCAAATAATGCAATCTGACAGGAAGGGTGAAAACTCTCACCCCCAGTCTGTCCACCAGATTTTTTTTATTCTTCCGATGGCCGACATGAAACAGATTATTGCCTGCATGGCCCTAACTTGGTTAACCGACCAGATGTAGGAACCACTGTCGTCATGTGCGTCTGCACACCCTCCGCCTCCACACTCCACTGCTGCAAATGAGATCATGTGTTCGAGCCCCTAGAGCACCCTGGGACTTCCTTCCTATTTCTACTTGCATGAGAACATCTAAATAATGTGCTGCTATGTGTTAGAGCACCAGTAAACAGAATGTAGTGCTAGTTTATGTTCGTGCCGGGTCATTTCCCGGATAGTAGTGTGAACTATGAAGACTTGCTCTGGAGTAAACAAAGAGTAAATAAATAGACTGAATACGTTGAAGAAAGCGAGTGCTTTGGCAACCGTACCGCCCAAAGTGGATGTGCGACTGGGAATACTTGGTCTTGGATGTAGAGATAAAACTGAAGCTGCAGTCTGTCTTTGGTTTGGAAGAGTTTAACTTTTATGGACTTAGGGGTTTGTGTCTGTGCTGAAAGAAACATCATCACTACACAATTAATCCTCACTTTTTATACCCTATTTATTCTACTATTTGTGGAATATCTATAGCATCAAACCTATCGCATTTTCCGTACTACACTGAAATAAACATTTACAAAAGTTTATTGTTTTACCATTGATATATGTATTTACCCATTTCAGTCGTTTCCTACTCTTGGGTCACTCTGTGGACCGCTACCGATCCCCAGAGTTACTCAGCAATTATATTTTTACGGAGTAGGTTGCCAGG
>JAOUQU010000038.1:1661206-1673682 GCA_028566735.1 Ammoglanis amapaensis | reverse complement strand
GAGTGTCACGTCGTCCTTTGTGACGCCGTTCAAATTAAAAGTCCCAGAAGTCCTTTGACGAAACTCAGCTTTTTTTTTCCGGTCGACCATTGAATAATCGATTAATTGCGGTCAGCCCTATTGCACATTAGTCCTTTTGTATTTTTTAAACCCCAGATTCCAAATTTAGTAGTTGTGTTCATCAGTTTATTGTGTCCAGTGTCTTGACCAGGAAACAAATACATTGAAAGTGGCTTTACGACCTAAAAAAGTGAATTCAAAAGTGAAACACATGAGATTTTATTCAGGAACCGCCACAAATAAAATAAACCACTTTTTAAATACCACAATTTAAACCCACAAATTTTAAATGCCACAACACCCACAATTGACCTGTTCTTGTCATGTTGGGTATTTGCTATCATCATATATTAATCCAGTCTCAAACCTTTACTCTCAGGAATAACGTTGGGCGAATAAAAGTCGCTGCAGTATGAATAGGAATGGATTAGGATCTTTACTGTAATGCAGTGTACTGTACATTATATTTGTCTTGAAGAGGATTTGCACGCTTAACGGCACGTTTAATAGTGACTTTACAAAGTGCAGGTGTTTGAGTTCTAGTTTAAAAGTCTGGAACCATCAGTCACTTTTGATCTGGAGGTCCCAGACAGTATTACAGCTCACTTTCCTGAAGTAACATAGTTGTGAAGGATGGATGGACTGTACTGGGTCCACTGCATGATTAATGGAAAACCGTGAACCCCCAGGTTAAAATATCACACACATCTCATAGATCTGAGACTTTGTCCTGACACACTTGATAAAGGCACAGTGGATATGTACAAGTCATTTAACAAATTGTTTGTATCATTTCCCATAGGTTGCTGTCTAAATAAAAATACCAAGCATCTATACTTGAGGTATTTTCGTATAAAGTACATAAACACATTGGTTTTGTCTAGCTACTGAATTAATTATGAATAGTTATGCTATTTAATTGATCTGATGTATCATAAGATAGTTTGTTTAATGTAACAGTACACACTTATATAAAGCTTCTTTATTTATGAAAAAGTAAGCAACACCTTATTCTGTCTCTATTTTTATTGTTACCTCTGAAACTTTTTCTTTTACCAGTTGAATAAATAATTCCTCAGATACCTCAATTACTTAATACTTGGGGGAACTAAACAGAGTTCTGGTAGATTGAAAGATAACTGTCCTAAATAAATATACTGAGAAATAACATAATTTGTTGTGCAGTTGTCCAGGCCGATCTAAAGTCCCAATGCTATGTTAATTTTCAGAAAGTGTAAACATGCAAAATATGCAGGGAATGATACTAGGAATCACTGTATATATTACTCGTACTATTGTAATGAAAAGCTTTGTTTATGTCAGGGAAATAAATGCGTTCACATAGCTGAGAAACACATTAGCAGTTCCCAATAAACAAGACGCTTGGCTCATTGTTACTGCGCAGCCCAACCTTATTCAATGTCAATTAAGTGTTTTGCTGCTTAGGCTTTCAACAAACTGCTCTGTACACTTGTCTATTAATATCGCTACCTTAGTTTTTCTTCTTTCACTTACTGCACTGCTTGTAATAAGGCACAAAGACATTAGCTTCAGGAACACTCACCAGAGAAGCTGTGATAAGTGGAGAAATCTAGATTAAAGGCGTAGATCAAATGTACCTTAGTAAAATGTGTGCCAACTTTGTATTTGAGCTGTTGAAAGATTGGCATTTCGGATTGTAAATGTGCTTGTGTGTGTGTGTGTGTGTGTGTGTGTCTGTGTGTGTGTGTCTGTGTGTGTGTGCATGCATGTGTTTATGAACCTTTTCATGCCAGACATTAAGAGCATGCACTGAGCTGTCACATCACCGGCTCAGTTTGACAGTTATAACACCCGACAGCATCTGTTCCACGTCAAGCAAACTTTCCCCTTTAATCATTACTGACGCCAAGACTCGCTTTATTATTAATGCCATCAGACTCCACCCTAATTCAAACTCTTTGCAGCCACAGCATATTTAGGCGCTCTATTACAGCGTGCAGAAGTGTAGCATTGTAAGGTCGCTGGGATTTCCTCATTATCCGACCATTAAAATGTGCCAATGCGTTCTGGCTTCGGTCAAAAGCTAATAAACACAGAGGCTTTTTTTTCTCTATGCCATAGCTTGAGTTGAATGTTGAATTGATGGATATACAGAATTCATGGTGCTGGGTAGGTGTGTCTGTGACCAAATTTAGGTTTTACTTTAATGTCTTGAACCTGGGAATGTCTGTGCCGAAGTCTAGTATTCATTAGCTTACCCCCATTGCTTTGATCATTTATTTTACTGAAGCGACTTTGATAATAGCAGTGTACATAGTGGTTCAATCAGTGTGTATGTCTTTCTATCTTTGTGTAGTGTTTACTTACTTCTTAGCCAGGTCAGATTACACTATAGTGTATACACTCAGAGTTATACACTTTAATGCCATTTCTTTATGTTTTTAGATAAGATGTCAACAACATTTTACACTTTGGTTACATTCATGAAGGGACACAGTTGCAGATTCATCAGTTCATGTTTGAAACACAGTCACTTTGTTTGAAAAGAGGGTGGAAACTGAGACACTCAGACACTCTGAGACAGGGATTACATGGAAGGTAACAATGCAAGAACCAATTATATTCCATCGCTGGGACTGAGTCTTTGCCAACGATGATATCACTGTTTGTGATTTGAACTCTGGATCCCAGCTGTAGTGGGATATTTTATTTTAATTGCCCCACCATAGTTTTGTTGAATATCCACTTTCACATCCATTCCACTTTGGTATAAATTGCACTGTACGCTCTGGTGGCACAACAATTTATTACAACAGCCGGCAACTGCTTTCTGCTGACCGGTTAACTATACGTGTGATGGGTAGCAAAAGCTGTACATTGGACTGACCCCCGGTCCTGGGTCTCTCTGCCATCTGGCCATTTCTATCCTGTTGTGTCTTTGACCAGCATAAAACTTTTTAAGAAAATGAAACTGGACATCTGATCGTAAATGAGACCTTCATGTCCAGCATTAGAGCTGCTCCAAAATGATTTGGAAAGGCCTTCCTGAGCGGTGGTAGTGTGAAACTTCTCTTTCTTATTGCCTATTATTATATTATTATTATTATTATTATTATTATTATATCTCTTTGTTCACGTCCATGTTGTTACGGCTGTATTGTGGGCAGATTCATTTCCCATCTTGCACTCTGACTCATGCTTCAGTGCTCTCATTCTCAGAGGCCTGGATACGTTTTTGGATTCTTCATAGCTCTCCAAAGGAATGCAGACTCATAGTCTCTGAATCAAAAATCCCAGGCCTTGCTTAATCTTAGGAGAAGTCCAGGTGTTTAGAAGCTGAATGGTGTGACACGACTAGGCTGGCTCCCATTCATATCTGCACATCTTTTTTAGGTGAAACGACAAGTCTTTATCACCTGAAGTGGTCTAAACTAGGATTTAGCTTCACATCAGTAAATGGATCTTTGATCTAGCTTCTAGTTCTCACACCAGCCTGAGCCTGACGAGGCGGAGACTGTAAAGATGTTCTGAAAGTGCCACACATTGCTTGAGACCTATACTGTTATTAAAGGTTTAGGTCTAATTGCGAGAAAGTGTGCTATTTTGCCGACCTGACTTTTAAAACAGGCTACTACAGTGCTGAATAAGTAAACGGGAATCTGTTAAATGTGAGGGCACATGAGTAAAAGCCCGGTGTAGGTAATGATGGGATTACCAACACTCTCAGAGATGTAGGGAGCGAGAAAAAAGCGTGAGGCGTAAATGATTTAAAAAGCCTTCATGTAATGTAATGAAAGGGTGGGAGGTTGCTCCACAGAGAAAAGACTTCCTCAAAAGCTGTGTACCACGCTGGTAATCCTCAGAGCTTACACATACATTACCACTCGCACAACACACTGAACACTTGTGGCAGTTTTCAGGTCTGTATTGCCTTGGAAACGACACGCCTTGTCTACAGTTTTGTCTACAGAATTGATGTCTATTTTAGTTTTTGTATTATATTGATTTGAGTTGTGCTTTTGTGTCCAGTGTTTACTCATCTATATGAATCCAATTATATAAAATAAATGCTCTTTTCTAATTTTGTGCCCACACCACAAGATTGTTTCCACGTCTATGGTGAGCGTTGTACAGAAAGGGCCACAAAGACATGATTAGATGACTGATGATCTTGATGTCTGACCTAGCAAAAGATCTTGGGACTGGATACAAAATACCATAGAGGCATTCGACAATTTAAGGTGTAATTACGAATGAAGAGCACATACAGTATTAGCAAGCCTATCCTTAAATCTGAACCCTCAACCATATAATGTGACTTATTGATTTAATTACATAACTCATTGTCTGTTTTAAAATGAAACATTGTCATCAGTGCTAATATAAGGTGATGCGGCTCTTAACACTATGTCGATGTCAATGTATTCATAAAGTGAATTTTACAACAGCAATGGTTGGACAAAGTGTTGTACAGTGTAGAAAAAAAAAACATGCAACCAAGATAAGCATAAATGATGTAGACCCATACAGAGACGAAAGTGCCACAATGACGTTTAGAGCCAGAGCATTCCAAAGTTTCGGGATGATAACACAAAAAGCACGGGCACCTCAATTTTTTAATCTAGTTTTGGACACTGTCAGCAAAATCTGATCTGCTGACCGAAGTGATTTAGATAAAATGTAAACATAATATACATGATATGTACTATATGTATATACAACTATATATAAATGATATTATATTTACATTTTCCTATATTTAGCAGATTGGTAGCACTGTGGGTAGCATTGTCACTTTACAGCAGGAAGGTTCTGGATATGATCACAAGAGGGGGTGGGGGGCAGTTTTATTTGTATAGCGTTTTTACAATAGACAGTGTCACAAAGCAGTTATACAGAGTTAAGCACCTCTAGACTAACTATAAAACTACAAAAGAAATAGAACACTAAACAAGCCTAGGGTGTTTCATTTCTGTGTGAGTTTGCATGTTCTTCACATGTATGGGTTACCAGTGGCCGCTTTATTTTTCGCACACAGTCTAAAGACATGGTAGGCAAGTAAGGAAAATTGGAGATTCACTGACTGAAGACAATTTTTGAACAATCGAGGATTAATGACCTTTCTCAGAGGCCAAACCGTGGTAATCTTTTACTCCAGTACTTTATCCACTGAGCTAACCTTACACTACTATATATTCAAAACTATTAATTTGTTTGTGAATCAAAACATTCACAGTTTGTTTTTTGATTAATATCGATTTTTGTAACAAGTATAAAAATAGCCATAACAAAACTTAATCAAGCAAAGAGAGAAACTGTATCAGAGTACACAAGCTTTTCAGTAAGTGTAACCTCATCCGTGTCAATTCATTATTCCAATGCACATAGGAAAACTTTGTTGACATGCATTTTGGGATGTGGTATTAATAAATGCACCTTATGTTCTTGCATTTGTTTTTATTACAAAACTGATGCTGGTGCAGATCGTGTAGTGTGTAACCTCCTTATAACCAACCAGTCATGTTGTGTAAAAGCTAAAATAAAACTTCTGAGTGCTTTCCTTTTGCCACACACCACTCAAGTCTGCATATGTATAACTGTGTTGTGTCAGATTCAGATTTACACACTGCATTTTCCATCAGCCAACGTTGTTTTTCAAATACAAACGTTTGTCATTAAGACCTAAAATGTGCTTTTCCAGTCATAAATACTCATTAGGCCTAGTTTACTTATGGCCCCTTAATAAAACCTAATTGAATTAATCCCACCTCATGTGATCCTGTCGCTCATTTAGGTGTTTGGATTGCAGTATCCTGCCTCGGTAGCCCAGAGACCATGTAATGCACATCCTGTTGCCTCTTGTGAACCTGGAGCTAGTCTCAAGTTTGGCTGTAAAGGTGAACACATGCTAAATTAAATCTTCAGCAAAATAACAACTGAATGAGATAAGCAGGTCGGCTTTTACCAGGAGCTGGGAGAGAATTCAGTAGATTTTACCGATAAAAGCACAGAGCGTTTCTCTCTTTACAGCTGTGTGAACATAAATCTGAATTACTTTGATTTCCAGATGAAGAGGAATCAAAATAAAAACAAAACGTACATTGTGGCACTTGTAAGGATCATGGAAAGCACATGAAAAACTCCAGACCAGCCCTGCTCTGTCTGTGGCAGGCGTTTATTATTTAATTGGGAAAGGTCTCAAGCTGAGGGGTGTGAAGAATGAGGAATGCAGTCTGCAGCAGGCTGTCAGACACTGATGAAGAGATCTTCCCCAGTGGAGACAATGAACTCTTGACCTGCACTTTCCTTCTGCCAGTGTCATTCTGCCGCCCGACAACCTCACAGTAATGTTGAGAGTAAAGGAAAGAATTCTAACTGACTTTTATATGTGCTCTCCGTCACTCACCTGTTTCGTTCGGTATGTTAATTATTATTATTAATGTAGTTGTTGGTGCAGGTTCAGTTATGGATCACTGACCCAAATTTTAATACCTATTTAACTTGATTTTACAGCGTAATGACCAGGCCATGGTTACGAACACCAATGTTAATGATGTCATGTTTGGTCCTACAATATGGTACATTTGCATTAATACATTTATAATTTGATTCATGCAACACGCTCAGTTTTGCCATTGTGTTGCATCACATTTTTGCTTTGTGGTGCTTCAGAAGTGAAGGTTTGTGTTCTTACAGTTTTGCAGTGTCAAATATTTAACCTTTTTGGCATCATACAAGGCATTGACTGTTTAAGTTTTTGTTTTTTGTCAGATGCTTGTCTTTATGATGCACTATCTGAACAGATTTTTAAAATATTATCAGTTGATAGTGAAACACCTAAATTATTTGCACTGTTGCATCTTGTTTTGATAGCTGATAAGTCACACAAGTGCTACTGGGTCATGACCCATCTGTACATGTTTCTGCACTTTTTATCTATTTATTTAGAATTTCACCTGAAAATGCATCACTTTTTACATGGTCACTTTGCAAAGCCTTTTCCCGGCCTAGCCAAAAACGTTTAGCCACGGATGCACCTTTACTTAGCTTATACATCTTCATTTCAAAGAAATCTTCCAATTTGTTTGGGTCCTAAATGGTAAAAATCAAGATGGTGTTGAATTCAGATTATAAAAACTCTGATATGACTACTTACTACTATTTTTCCTGTTTTACTATTAGTCCCCCAAAAAGAGATTTTCACAGTTCCTTCATAATAAATCATAATTCTCGTTTTTTTTATTTATTGTACAAAGTTAACTAGCGCATAGAAAACATAGAACATAGTAAATGATTTTGCTCTTCTGGCCCCGGTCACCAATGGGCTTAGTTGTACTTAGGCAGTGATAAAGTTTTTATGAACAAACACACTTTGGACACATTAAAAAGTTACATCTCACAATGATCAACCTACAAAATCAATCTTTCCTTGTCCTACTGCAGAAGTGCAGTTCCTTTTTCCTCACAGGATCATTTGTGTAGTCAGAACTAAGCATGGCAACTTGAGTCCTGCCGCTTTGAGAGGCTTGTTGCTTTGATGGTGGTTGTCTTGGGATGTACGGTCTTTTGAAGCGTCGGTGGCAGGCAGACACAGGACAAGCAGCTTTTTATGAAGTGGTTATCTGCTGTGTGAGTCTGGTCGGCATGGTGTTTTACAGCAGATAGCAGTAGGCCCCTGCACCACTATCAGTAGTGGGCTGCCGGTTGGCTGCGCTTCTCTCTCGCCTGTCATTAGGGCCTGTCAGAGGCCTGGAGTGTGGTTGAGCCTGGACAGAAGAGCACAGGTCGCTGCAGATAGCCATTGGCCCAAAGATCAAAAGGCCTCTGTTTAAGCCTCTCTGATAACCTTGCTGTACTTCATAAAACACAAAAGTGTGTGGGCAGAGACACCACAGAAACGCTTGTGTCTAACACTCATTAAACGTGCCATTATAGACTGAGCATCCCCATCACATTCTGTATCCATGTGGTTGTTTTATCTAGAACAATCCATAGAATAATTATATATAATATTTTCTACAATTAAAATGAGATTCAAATTGATATTTGGTTGTTACATTCACCCAAGCTTCTATTACTAAAATTCTTAAGCATCTTTAAATGTGGATTTCTTATGTACACCGCAATAATAACAATGGTGGTTGGTTGATAGATTGTCTTGGGAACTGGGTACAACATGGAAACCAGACCAGGAACCACTTTCAGACTCATTTACATTTACCTACAGGGACAGTTAAGAAAGGCCAGACACTTTGTGACCACATACCACATTTTTACAGAAGGTAGGGGAAACTTAAATAACAGGAAGAAACCCGGGTACAGATGGTTAAAACATACTAGACCCTTCACAAAGGTGTTAGCTTAACACAACTAGACCTATCAGAAGTTTGAAAGGGTACATGATTATTTTATTTATTTATTTTTTTCATTCGAAATTTTAGTCTTATGCTAGAAATGCTGTTAGAAAATGGATCAGTTTTTATATGTTATAAACTGTATATATATTATGATTTCTCACCATCTCGCTCCTCATTCTCTTTCTGGCAGGCTCTTTTGACCACAGCGTGACCCTGCTGGAGGTGTGTGGCAGCTGGCCCGAAAGCTTTGGCCTGAGACACATGTCCTCTGTGGATACCACAGACGAGGGCCTGAGGGAGAGGCTGGCTGAAGCTATGTCTGAGTCACCCAGCAGAGACATCGTGAGCTCTGGAACAGGTGAATTATGCACTCACTGGACTGCCCTTCATGAGAACGCTCAAATATGGATTTATATAACCACTTACAGAGTTCTTTTGAAGTATTTTAATCTCCTATTAAAAGAGAAAGCATTCGTTGCTTTTTGTAGTGCAGGAAATATGAATCATTTCTACCTAGCTCGGCCATTAGTGCTTCATGTGTGTTTTGGAAAATGTTTTGGAGTTATTGAGTTTGCGGTTTATGGATGGTGTAAGAGGGCTGGGAACCAAGCTTTAGTTCTCGTGTTTGTGTTTAAGGAAACGTCGGAAGTGATCTTAATTAGCCGGTTGCCTCACCCACCTTTAGGCCATTAGTTCAGATATAAAAAAGGTAAACATTTTGTTTCTTTTGCTCAGCCAGCGGGACATCTGGCTTCAGAATTAGCTTGTCCTCCTTTTCTTCTGATCTTACCTTTAAAAGATAGTAAAACGTCTTTAATAGACGCTCTATGCATATTACAGTGATTTCTTGCACAGATCGACTTGGAAATGGCACATTTTATAATAATACATTAGGTTGTCTGCAATGAGAAAGGCAGCAGAAGGAGGGGGAAATTGCCACTCTGAGCAATCCAAATGTTTAACTCATTTAGGAAGCTGCAGTTTGGTGGTCCTCCCCCTCACTGAACAAGAGTCCCTTTGATTTCTGAAAGAAGATGGAGGTTGAATCCTGCACGCCGCTGCTTAGAGCACCAAGGTCACAAGACCCTAATGCATTTAGCATCGACTGGCCCTCTCTCGTAGCGCGTCTATTAGGCACTAATTTGATTTGTACCTATTCATTTGCAGTCCCTGCTGCAGCACCGAGTTGGCCCTCTGCGTAATTGGTTCTGTCTCTATTTTTGCATCATTAGATTAAGGCCGACTCCCGGACACTTGTAGTCTGCGCTTGTCTGTCCATTTATACAGCCTAATGTAACACAAAATTCATTACTGATCACATTACACTCAACTTTTAGCCCTCCAGCAAGGCAGATGAACATATACTTAACCCTCTCCTGCATTCGAAAGCCCTGAGCATTGCACAGAAATGGATTCCAAACCACAAAAGAAGCCACTTAGGGACTCGGGACATACTGCTGGAGCCTCTGATGAGATACGACTATCATTTTTATCAGCCTGGGTCTGCCACAGCTTAGACATTTGAATCCAGCTGAAATCAAGCCAGAGCGGAAATCTAATCTTACACTTCAGGACCGGTGCAGGAATGAGATGAGTTAAGATGAGTTGATATTCTTACAACGATCATTTTGATTATCAGTACAAGTGTGGAGTTGCACGATTTCATATCAGACCTCGAAAAGGTGACTTTTGGAAAGGAAACTCTAATTGGTATATCATTTCTGCACCGCTTTCTTTCCAGGAGTTGCACACTTGGTTTGAGATAACAGGTTCAGCGACAGAGCCGCTTTGAAAAGCAGAGGCAGATGGTTTCGCACTTAACATCTCACGCACATGTATACGCTCTTTCTCTGGGAGAAGATTCCACTGCTGTCATGGGATAAGACTTATTCCTTTTTCCTCTGTCTGCTCCCCTCTAACGAATTCTCCATCACAGCCTGCATCGTACCCTTCCCTCCTATCAGTCCTTCTTGGCTGTCAGATCATGCTCAAGGCAACAGGCAGATGACAAGCCGCTATTTTTGTTCTTTGAGATATAAAATGGATGTGACGTGTGGGATGAACAGGAAGTCTGTCCTGCACCGCCTTTAGCAGGTGATAGGGAGCTTTTGCGCAGACTCTTGAAGTGCGCTCCTCCACAAATTAGATTTCTCTCAGTAACATAATGTCGCAAATTAGATTTTGCTTATTGGTACCGAACCAACATAAATTTCATTTAAGCCTAGGAGGAACACAACCGAAGCTATCTCTTGACCATGAGACGCTTCACTCTCCATCCATGCCATCACAGCCTCTGTGTACCATGGACAGACCTGGGGATCATTTCTCATCACAACCTATGAACCCTAAAAGCTCAATTTTTCTATCAAGCTCTCCCTTAAACCTGCTAAAGCAATAAAGACCTCAAGAAGAATGCCAACATTTTTCGTTCTTATTCATCAAATACACTGTTTACTGGGAGTCCTGTGGACGATCATTTCTAAACTGTTTACACTGAATTCAAAGGGCAGTTTTTGGACAGCCAAATAGCATTTATGCAAAACACATGTGGCGTAGTCTTTCTCAGATGCGGGACCACTTTTCAGAGGAAGAATTATCTATTGCCAACGTAATTATGCTAGTTTGTGTGCATCGATACCACAAAACCTAGAGACATGCAAGTTTTGGAAAGTTGGCAGGAACTACATAAGCACTGCTCGGTTCTCGCATGTCTTCACATCCTGACGCTGTAATTGCTAGGATGTAATAATTTTTTTTAACTTTTACATTCAAACTGTGTCATTAACAGGTATTTGGTTCTTTATACAATATAGGAATTGTAACCAAAATTGTCAATTGTTGATATATGCATTGTATAAATGAACACATTTCATTCTGGCAGTCAAGAATAAACAGCACTCAGAAAACCTCTCTATTTATGTGCAAGTAAATTACTTTAATGACACCATACCCGTTCATATGCCCTCCATTAATTTGCTTGTCCATGAGCAATGCTTTGCTAGTACAGCATTGATTTAGCGTTATGATCTTTCTGATTTTCTGTTGTGTTCATAGGCTGTTGGTTTCTAGCCTGGCAAAACAGTATCGAGTTGTCAGTAGATGGCAGTCTAAAAGTATGAGATGCCTGTTATTCTTTCCAGATTCTCCACACTTCCTGTGGGTGTTTATTAAACACATCGGAGAGCCAGTGGCTTTTTTTGCACTTGACAGGGGTGCCCACAATCATGTAGCAAGCTTTGGCACAAAGGCTGCATTGTAGAGAAGACAACTCTCAAGTACTTGCTCGTATTCGGTCAAGCCTGCTGTGCTCTTCTTGACTAACCCCCTTAGTCTCTCTCTCTCTTACACACACACACACACACACACACACACACACACACACACACACACACACACACACACAAATTGAAGGACTCTTAAGCAGACATGCTTGGTCACACTTAGATGAACACAAATACCCACATACACCGAAAGTCTGTCACACATGCATACATTCACTTAGAGAGACTCTCAAACGTTCATGCTTGAGGGCTAATGAAAAAACGCATGTCTTAGCCACACAAATACAAGCTCCATATGCACAAACACCGCTGGATGCAGTAAGTTAGGGTCAGGTGTAGTTGCAACAATTTGAATTTAGCATAGGATTGAGACAAGTCTGGTTTCCCAGCCTCTGCTCACAAGTCTGAGGTTTTAGTTTTCCAGCTACCGTAGAAGACTGGGACTCCAGTGTCTAATAGACTCTACAAGACAATGCTGTACCTTAACACAGTCATTTTCCTTTTATAGTTTTTTATTGAGTTCAAATGCACCGCAAACTAATTCAGCTTTATAGGGCGATGAGTTTAAATGTTGGATCATAAACAAAACACCAAGGCAACGCCATCTGCATGGAGCAAATACTTTAACTATAAGTATAAGCATGCGCACTCCATTGTGGTCTGTGTCACCAGTCCCTGCGGTTTGCATTGTTTTGGAGGTGCATTTTGGGCTATGTAGAGCAGAGGTCACCAACCTTTTTGAAGCTGCGGGCTACTTTTGGGGTACCAACTAATGCGGCGGGCGACCAGTTTGATA
>JAOUQU010000038.1:1640292-1655198 GCA_028566735.1 Ammoglanis amapaensis | reverse complement strand
AATAGATAAATATACAGTTGTATTTAACATACAATTTAATCTTAATAATTTGATATAAAGATTATTATTAGTCCATATTTAACACCTAAAATAAGCACATGTAACTGTTGATTGACATATAATAGAGTATGAAGATTCAATAAAGGTTTTGGAGGAGAACCTACGTTGGCAGATTTGAAGTTCCAATAGCAAATTATTTTCTTGTAATTAACTTAGACTTTCAGCAGTAACTAGGCAGCACTATTTTACATTAATCAGTTTATATTACCTGGTTAAAGTCCCCTTTTTAAAGCACATTTGTTCTGAGGTATATAAATATGCTTAATTCTATGGTATTTCCTGAGATAAACAGGTAACCTCATTCTCATTTTAAAATTTGATACATTTTACCTGTAGTTTTTGTGCAATGGGCAATGTTTTAGATGTCAAACACAAGTCATTTTCAATTCTTCGATTCTCAAACACAGGCAAAAGGTTTATGTGTGGTGCTCAAATGGTTTACGGAGGATTTTAGTGCAGCCTGCTGCATTATGTTTTTGTCTGATGAAGTTGTGACTTGAGTCAAACTTGCTAGCATGATGAAATGACATATTTTGTATATATTGTATTTTTTTCCAAATTGGGTTAATTTCCATCTATCTAGCTGATGTAGACCGGGGGGAAATGAAAAATGTGCGCTATTTGTAATTAGGGCTGTTTTCACTTTTGTGCTAATGCTTCAGCAGTCTAGTTTGGCTTGAAAATAACACAAATATATTTTCAAGTACATGAGCACCCTACATGCTGAGTGGGCAGGGCCGGGCACTTATCACACTGTTGTGTGTTCAGTCAGGCACAGCACAGCCAGACACTGTCTGCATTATTGTCCTCTGGAACCATTGGGGGGGCTGTGATATGGATTTTCTATTATTTGTTTTAGGTTTATTTATATTATGTCACTTTCTCCATTTGTGTTGACCTCTTGCCCTTTCAGTACTTCAAAACAGAAGCTGGCTCCAGTCCTGCATACATGTAGATGTTTCCCCACTTAAAGTCCATGTGCAATGATCTCAGAAACCCTGCAGCAATGGCGTTATCTCCTCTCAGTCAGCATGGCTCTGTGTCTAATGAGAAAATGAGAAATGTGCCCTTGGCAGGCTTGCAAGCTGCAGGATGGAGTGCGTTAGGGCACGACGGGTTACACTAGGTTTTCATTAGGTGTAATTGAAAGCGGGCCGCAGTGGGTGCAGCAAGGGTCCCGCCACCTTTACCTGTCCAGCACTAAATATGTACTTTAATGAGGGTAAAATATAGAGACTTTTTTCCTATTAGTAAGCGTCAGTGGCTTTTTAGGTTTTACATTACTGGCAGTGCAGGAGTGACGCTCGTTCTTGCCTTAAATCTTGAAAATGCTGTTACTTATACAGCATTATACGGCAATACATTGGTAAAGAATGGCGGGGCAACATACTGTTTTAGTGGTTTGACCTTTACAAGTCACCACCACTGCTACAGTGCACCTTGGCTTTGGTTCTACAAGTCTGTAGAATTGCACTGGAGATTGGCGTTGATGATGGCTGTCTAACACACCTGTCTAAAACCTTAAAAATGTTTTTATCATGACAAAATATTGACCAGCAAAGCACATATTTTATATTCATTAATAATTTAGCTTTCCTAATGACCGGTTAATATGGACATCATGAGCCTTGGGGGGACGATTTATAACTGTATTAAAATATTCTCTGATATACATCAAATGATCATTTGGAATCCATTTGTGTAGATTTGCAGTGACTTTTATTTATTTTTTGAATGACACAAGTCGACCCAAATCATCAGTGCAATGCTCATTAGACTGGATCGCTATCCATTCCTTTCCTCCACACATTTATTCCACGTTTTTTTGTCCATCTCTTAAAATCCATGGCATCATTCGCCTGGTATGATGTGAGAGTGCTAACCAGTGCCAGCTGCTGCCACAATAAGATTAAAGTTCAAAACACAAAAAAAACAATCATTGGGGATAAGTATAGTATTGGTGTGGGTTACAACCTTCATCCCCCTTTCTACCACTCTTTCGCTCTCTCACTCACGCCATATCTCTCTCTCTCTTTGATACTGTGCTCACAAATTAGGCAGACTCTCTCCCTGCCATTTGCTCAGACCCAGCAGCCTGATTAAGGGCTTTTTGTTTACTTTGATCCCCGTTTCGTTTCTTCCTAATGCGCAACTCAATCTTTCTTGGCCACCGCAAGCCCCCAGCTGCAGCAGCATGTTCTAAATCAGAAGGAGACATTCTGTGGCTCCATGCTGGCTCTTTGACTCTTGCCTTTCACCTAGCCTTTGCTTTTGCATCTTGCACATCTTCAGGTCCACAAATATGTGTCTGTTGTAAATTGGCCTGTAAGATCTCTGCCCTTGACATGCGTGTAACCTAAACACAAAAGTACATAACATATAGACAGTGGTGGATATATTTTGTTTCATTTTTGTTTCTCTTGCGCTTTAGTGCACTGAAGTAGACTTTTTAATGCACCTTACGCTGGGCCTTGGTCATCTACTTTGCATGCACGGTGTAAAGGTATTTGCCAGACCGAGAGGTGAACTGAGTAGACAAATTTAGTCTAGTCAAAGTACAAATACAAATAATTTGGTACTTTTTACATTGTTTACAGGGACAAAAGCAGAGACTTTCATTTAAATCTAACTTTTGGACTTTTATACTGTAACAGAACCTGTTTAATGTACATGTTTAATATAGTCAATATACACAAGAACAAGTTATACTTAATAGTTAATATAAATATTAAAAAACTTGTACACAAAAACATGTACTCAAAAACCAAAAGTATAAATTTGACATATAAGCCATTCAACTATGTTTTTTTATATTTTTAATTTATAATTATAATTAAGATTTAAATATCGTTTGTTCAGAAATTAAAGCAATACGTGGTAAAGGATCACCTGAAATCATATGTGTTAAATCTTAACGCACTAACTTAACCCAGACAAATCTGGTATAATATGAAACTAAACAATCTGTTTTCTAATATGATCAATTAAAAACAAAATAAGACATAACCAGCTCACAGCAGTACCTTCAGGTAATAAAGGGGCTCAGGTGATACTTCAAAACAACACAGTTTGTGTTTATTCAGTTCTTTTTTTTGAACCTAAAAATGTTTGTTATATAATAAAGCGCATGATATTGTGATTACCTTTTCACAATCTTGTTCAGTCGATCTTTTTAAATATTCGTTTAAAATTGGGTCTGTGAGTTTTTTTAGGGCTTCAGCCTACACGTAAAAATTCCATGTACTTGTTCATCATAAACACTATTGGCATGAAGTAGTAGTGACAAATAATATTATTTATAATAATGCTGTTTAATAAGTATTTTGATAAAATATCAAAGCTTAGCTTTTACTAAGTATCTAAATATTATTTGTAATATTTTGTTTTTGAATACTGGGTGCATCTCTTCGGATTATTATATATATGAATGAAAAACTGATAAATCTTTAAATGCAATTTTCTTGTTTTTTTTCATTTGGAAAAGGTGTGGCACTAACATTATTCAAACTATTGCAACTTGACAACCGTTGAAGACATGACTGAGCAAGATATCACTTTTTTTATTTAGAATTTTGGGTCATTGTGACCCAAAATAATTGCCAGATTAGGTCACATGTACTACATTAATTTGTCAGTGAAACAAACACTAGAACTTATGTAGGTCTAATCCAGCACTCGCAGGAGCCGCAAATGGACATTTTTCATCAGTTCTAACATTTGTTTTACAAATTAGACACTTCAGGGCTCATCGATGGTTTCAAATGACGTTTCAAATGACCAAAGCTGTTTTAATACATTGCTGATCTGGAAACTTTTTCTCACAATAATAAAACTAAATTAATAATTAATTTTCTAAGTTTTGTAATTGGTATATATATATATATATATATATATATATATATATATATGATTAATAATCTCTGTATGGCATGTGGTGGTTGAGGGTGGTATGTAGTAGATTTGTGTATATTGTGTATTGGTTTAAAAAATATCTTGGATTAAATCAAATGTCGAAATCATTCAAAATTATAAATTGTCAACTTTTATAACCACTTCTTTTAAATCATGGTCAGTCTAGTTTGCCTGAAATCACTAGTACAACACAGTAACAGATCCCAGACAGAATTGGTAATCTGTATTGGGGTCTTGGTCACGTCCACCTCTAGACATGGTCAGTCACGTCTATGTGTAGACCCCTGAGCATCTGATAGAACAACTCCATTTGTATAGAAATTTCCCACAACCATTGCTTGTAAGTCTATATTTATAATATGTTAATATGTTTGGGGGATGTTTGAATTTTTTTGTGTGTTTTGTGTGTCTGTATTTGTGAAAGAGTAACCTTAGAGACCTCACCTCAACTAATAAATTATTAGGGGCATAATAAAATTACACGTGCTTTTTATTTATACTTGAATTAAAGTCTAAATTAGGTAAATATTTGATTTATATTGCTCATTAATTAAAAATATGATGGTTTGAAACGTAAACCTGTAGTGTAGAACGTGATATTGTGACTGAATGTATGTGAGGCTTTTGTGATGGGATTATTTACTTGTTTGGAAACTCCTTCTCGGTTCATACATTTCGACCCGGGCGTTCTGTGTCTGTGGTGCACATGGTGTCTGTTGACCATCTCGGATACGTATGTTAACCTGCTGCATCTTCAGTCTGATTACTCGCACGTTTCAGGGCAGAACAGATCTGGTGCTTATTGAAGTCAGAAGGTGTGCGTGTGCGTGTGTGTGTGCATGTGTGTGTGTGTGTGTGTGTGTGTGTGTGCGTGCGCGCGCGCAGTTTATAGGTCCGCGTTATGTGAGTGAGGAAAACCCATGTTGCAGTCATGTCACTGGCACGTTTCCTTCACTTTGAGGTTGCACTGGGGGATTTACGAGTTCTTGTCATGGGGTTATGTGCACCGTGCACTCTCACCAAAGCAAACACACCCTACTGTCCTCCCTGCCGAGCACATATCACTAGAGGAATGTGGCCGGCCGAAGCTTTACTTCCTTCTTAACCTGCCGCTCGGGTCAGAAGGCCATACCAACCTGCCATCCTTCCGTAAATTCACTTGCCTTTTTGGCATATTTATGTAAACATATCAGTGAAATATATTATTGAGCTGATTTGCCAAATTTTAGCTGATAGAATATCTTCTAAATGTGTTTTAAATTGAGCAATAATTTGAAGTTTGTATTGAACTAAAAAAAGATCCAGATGCTAAAGTTGACAGAGCCAGATTAGTTAAATGTGATTTGTAAATAATCTAACACGAGAAATTAACAATTAAGTCTTGTATGTACTTGTTTTTTTGTATGGCATGATGTGTTTATATAAATATTCTTCAACTACATTTACAATATTTAGCAGATATTTTATTTTAAATGACAATTACAACTGTGCACGATTTTGAGCAGCTTAGGGCCTTATAAAAGGAATCACTTAGAGACCCAACAATGGCAACTTGGGCTTGAGCCCGTGACTTGCTGATTACTAGCCCAGTACCTTAACCACTAAGCTTACCTAAAGCAACTTACAAACAACGGTTAGGGGCTTTGCTCATGGGCCCAACAGTGGCAACTTGGTGATTGTTACACAGTCCGCCACATAAATATTTGTATATTTAGTATAAACTTTATCACATTCAAAAATATTGCTGATATTAATCCATTTTCCCCAGTTCCCTGTGTTTTATTATTTTAATTAAATTTAAATAGACCACCAAAAGACCCCCAATGACCAGATGATTTTTGAGTTGTGGACCAGCACTGCAGTGATACTAACAGTATAATGGCCTGTTTGTGTGTGTCATTGCGGCATGAGTATGTCATAGTGCAGAAGTGTTAATGTTATTTTATTCAAAAGCTTTAATCTTATTGGTTAATGGAACATTAATCACTGCTGTACCTGATAAAATGTCTCCATACCAATACCATGTTAGTGTCATTGTAATGCTGGGAAAAATCTATTAACGACATCTAAATTGTCATACAAAAGTCCTTATCTGTATTGATATGGGGTACCATATTGAAGTCTGTTGTTAGTAATTGTGTACCCACAAATCTTAGTGGTATGGTAGGTATAGTCTAAAACTGTATATACCAGATATATGTAATAAGGTGCTCAGTGAGTATATGCTAAGTCTTCTAAAATTTCATTTACAAATGTCTCCAAGTGATGTGTGCATATTTCCCTTTCTAATTTTCAAGTTACGCTTCACAACTTGTAGTTTTGAATGCAGCCCACTGCAGTTTTAAATAAACTAAATAAAATAAAAGCATGGTTCTTAGGTAAAGATCGAAGTGTAGATGATTGTATCACATAATATGAGGTTTGTTCTTTATCATGGCTAGTTCACCTACCAATGCACTAACACATGATTGTAATTTATAAATATGTTATATTAACTTTTTTTTGGAAATAAGCGATAACGTACATTAAACAAAAAAAGAATCTGAATCTGCTTTAAATAAATTTAAATATATTAAATATCATGAGATTGGTCCAAGTCAGGTGTACGGGAATTTGATTAAAATAAATTTTGTTGTGAAAATTGAAAGTTTATGTTTAATTATTTGATTATTCACAATACTAAAGCGAGACAGTTTTAGACCTAGATGAACAGAGTATTATTGTAATTATTGAATTTACTTAAACAGGCACTACTAATGCTGATGCTGCTAGTTCAATATGTAGATCAACTGAAAGGTTGCTGGTTTGAATCCAGGCTCAGCAAGGCAGCTTTTGTTTCATGTCCACCTTACCTTTGTTTACTCACCTTTGTGTCTTCAGCCTCCAAATAAGCTGGAATATGCAGAAAAGTATTTTTGCACTGTGTGTGGATTTGATTAGAACAATTATCAAATCAAATTGCTTTTTATTTGTCATTATACATATACTGATGTACAGTACAACGAAATGTCTCTCTCCACATATCCCAACTTGTCTGGAAGCCAACGTACGCCCCCTGAAGCAGACAGGGTTAAGGGTCTTGCTCAAGGACCCAGCAGTGGCTGTGTAGCAGAGCCCGGATTTGAACCCCCAATCTTTGGGTTCCTAGTCCAACGCTCTACCCACTAGGCTACACTGTCCCCATTTTAATCAAGTGAATTATGTTGGGTTTATTTTATTATTTATAATAAATAATATTTATTAATATAATAAATATTATTTATTTATTATTTAATTTAATGAGACAACTTAAGTTATTTAGTCTGGGCTGACGAGCAACTGATTGATTACCCCGCATTTTTTAAATGTTTCATTGTATTTCCAATTATTTGTATATGCAGAAATGATTAGTGCTCTAATGTAAACATTATTTTCTTTGTATTTTTCTCTTGGGTTCCTGTGTGATTGATTCAGCTGAACTACAGAGAGAGGGGAGTATCGAGACACTGAGCAACAGCTCAGGCTCCACTAGCGGCAGCATTCCTCGAAACTTCGAAGGTTACCGATCTCCCCTCCCGACCAACGAGAACCAGCCACTCAGCCTTTATCCGACAGGCTTTCCTTAAAATGTTTCTTCTTTCTTTCTATCCTCTTACTTTAATCTCCTTGAGATGAGTCGCATCGTCCTCAGTAATATTCAGATGAATTTTGTGCAGCCTATGACGGTGTTTAAATTACTTATGTTTACATTTATCTTTAAGTTGTTTGCTATCACATGCAGGTTCTTTTCTTGGTGTCTCACTTGGTCTGATTTCTGCTTGTATAACAGACATTGAGTCTTTATGATGATAAGTATTAAGCTTTGGCTGTCGAAATGTATTTGATCAGAGCTAACGGACAGATTTCTTTCAAATTGGACATTCAGATGTGCAGAAATTTGTATGTACCGCCCAGAGAATTAGTGTGTTTACACCTACACGGGATGCTAGTGTGTATTCATGCTGAACCTTCATGACTGTTAATTTACAGCATGTTTTATCTACCTGGACTAAAGTATTACTATATGTTTAGATAATCTGCTTTTCAATAATTTGATTTTATTGCATATTACTGCGTTACTGCCTTTATAATGTTGCATTATATGAATTTTCCTTGTAAGTCTAAATTATGTGTTTTGCTTGCTTGCATTACATTTATTCACAATAATACTATGTTATGTTTGCATGAAACAAGACAAATCTGTTTTCATTTGTTTTAACAGATATTCACAAAAGATATGTTGAACCTTACTTGATATGATGGCCAATTATGAATAATTCTATTATAATACAACTTTCTATATACGCTAACCAAAAAAACGCATTGTTATGTATATTTGATGATATTCAAATGATAACAATCCCGTGATTTAATCCCGTGATTTTTTTTTTCTTTGTCCCACTCAAATCATTTACATTTTCAGCAGTTAGCAGACACCTTCATCCAAAGTGACCGTTTTTGAGCAATTCAGGGTTAAGGGCTTTGCTCAGGGGCCCAACTGTGGCATTAGTGAAACTACTTTTCTCTAGCCCAGTACCTTAACCACTATGCCATTACTGCCCAATAAACCAATATTTAGTTGTTTTTAGTATCGGACAATAATCTAAAACAATTGCAAATTTTCAGGTTACTGTTTATTACACAATTCTGCACACAAAATATACATAATATTTCACATTTACAGAAAAAAATCATTCTCATCTAACATGTTACATTTAGACAGATAAAACTGAACATCATACGTAAATCACTACTAACAAATGTTATCTTGGTTTAAATAGTTTGAAATGTTTTGGCAAATGCTCCGCTGTTATTTTGATTAATTAAATATAATTAATTGATTTTTTTGTGTGTGTTTGTAATATTTGATATTTGCTTGAACTTTTTGATGTGTAGAGTTCTCTCATGAACATGTGCACACATCTGTTTTTATCTTTTTTTTCTGATTAAGATCTATTGTGAAGCTTTACTGGAGTGGCACGGAGCTCACTTTGCAGTTTAATAAAAGATGTTTTAGTTGGCCTGGGCGACAGTTCATGTATACTGTGCATGTGACCATAAGAAATGGTTCCCCTTGCTCACTAAATGATTTACAAAGGTAAATATAGGCTTGCCTGTATTTTTATGACTTTGTTGCACATGCTTTTTAATAAACTGTATTCTACTGATTAAATACATTGACTTTCTAATTGTTGAACATAAATCCATGTAGTTGAAATGATCTGTTGAATATGTGTTTCTTTTGTGTCCATTTGCTTAAAAGGAAATTTACAAATTAATAGTTACTATGTAATGTAGGTATGCACAGCGAGGACAAAAAGTATATTACATTAAATTGCTACACTTATGCTACACAATTTCAATATACTTCCAAAATATCTCATCCTTGATGTCACAGTTAAAACAATTTACTGCTGTAATTAAACAGTTTTATATGAACACTTGCATAATTCATCTGGCATTTGTGCTATCTGTGTTTTAATATGTTATAAACATATTTTATTCAGTGTTAACACACTGTAAGCTTTAGGGTTACCCTAAATGCAAAAATTCTACATTTTAAAAACGTCTTTATCCAAAGAGACTTATGTTACTATTTCAGTTTGATGGGCCAGACAGAAACAACCTAGCAGCTGTGTGAGGTTTGAACTGACGCCCTTCAGATGTAGTTCTATATCTTAACCACTAGGGAACTTAATTAAAATCTGTAATGCTGGAAAGAAAAAAAAGTATTTAATAAATAACCTGCTGCATTGAATGACAACATTATAGTGGCAGGACTGTGAGGCGTTCTTGTGTAAACTATTTAACAGATATACTTTAAAGAAAATATGACCTCTGAAAGGCATTTTAAAGCTTGTAAAGCTTTAATTTTCAGAACAATGTATTTATAATTTGCTTTTGTAGTTTAGTTCTTGAGATTGACAATAAATATGAATCGTGGTTCATTACACTGTGTTGGATTAATTGAAAATGACATTTGATGTTGAAACTTCCACAAAGACATATCATCCAAAATAAACAGCATGAAACTAAACTTTCTTTTGATGAACCTGCACATCTAAACATGTTACTGAGCTATGGTGTGTTTATATCAAATAAAAAAATTCCTGACCTGTTGATGCCTTTTTAATATAATTTTTAAATTAGTTATTTGAAACAGATTTAGATCAATTATACTTAACCTTTGGGTTCAATGGAGCTCTTATTTAAAAAGTAAGAGCTTTGAACTTCGAATGAGTCTTAATCTTTTTAAGTATTTATAATTCTGCAGTTGCAGGTCTGAAACATTTCAGATATGTGTTGTGTATATCTGTACAGCACTGATGACAAAAGTTCATATTTCATCTCACCTTTCTTTAACTAAAAACACGAGTTACTAGCACAACCGTCTCATCAGTGCTGTACAGATACACATGACATGTTTCAGGCTTATAGTTGTGTTTAAAATTCAAGAGCTATAATAACAAATCTATTGATCTAAACTTTTGTTTAACACTTGGTGAATAAAATCATAAAATGCTGAAAACGGGAAATGTAACAGTAAACTTAACAGTAACGTCCATATAACAGCAGTTGAAAAGATCATGTAAAAGAAAATGAACTTAATTGAGTCATTTGATCATTTTTAATAATTATTGTACGACGGAAAGATAAATGCACAGAACTGTTAGTGGTTTACAGTCTATTTACTTCTATAAAGATTAAGCTTATGCGCGTAATTCAGATCCATTCGACCTTAAAACCAGTGTGGACTTGATTTCTGGCCTGGTTTGATAAACTGAGCTGCTGGTTTAACAGAAACTTTTTCTTCAGTTTCTTGAGGAATTCACCTGTACAGAGGAGAGAAGGTGAAACAGGTGTAATGCTGTTAGTCTACAAACACTTTGTGTTTTAAATTGTCTTAGTAATATAATGCGTTTATTTCACTGCTATTTATTTAAATCAATCTGTATTTATCAGTGACGAGCTTAGAAAACTAGTAAATCTGGATTATTTAAACCTTTGACATACTATGCACCCTATTTACATCCCAACGAGTTGTATTTATTAACATTTTCTGTAGTAGCTCGGATAGTCTGTAATCTGGTTGCTTTACCACATAAATTCTCTATTGTAAACGTGTTTGAATTTTTAGGAAGTTTTAATTAAAATTTATCCTATAAACATTTGTACAAACCTCGTAAAATTCCAGGTTTTGCTTATTTTTATGGTGTAAAAAGAGTCAAAACACCGTGTTGCATTCTTGTGTTTATTCAGCAAGGGAACTAAATAAACGTGTAAGTGTACATAAACTAGTATTTCCTGGAATACAACAGTAAAATGAGCACGTAAATATAATGTTTATAAGCAGTATGACAACATTTCTTATTTGTTAAAATACATTTTACGTTTATAAATATTAATGTGTGAGAAGTTGTGGACAGTGTTGCTGCTGCTAACTCTAGATGTCAACATTCACATTTATATTATGTTTTTTTGCAGAAAAATAAATAACAGAAATAAACGGACACACAAAGTCAAATCTGTTTTAATAAATATAAGGGAAACGTCGTATTTACTGACAACAAACTTAAACATGACACGTCGCCGTTTAAATACAATTACATAATTAAAACTTGCAATAAATAAGTAAATGTAAATAAAGAATAAATGTTGATATTGAATGATTTATATAAGACAGTAAACTGAATTTTATATGTAATTATTGACCATAATTAGTTCATTCGTTAACATTGTTAAAAATTGTTTAAAAAGAAAGAAAACAGATAAACGTGTGTTTACTCAGTACATATTAAACGTAAAACAATAAGTTTTATTTAAAACTTTAAGATCTGAACCGCGCTACTGATGTGTGTGTTTGTGCTGTTAAATGTACACAGTGTGATTAAGAAATTAGTAATAAGCCTGCATAAACTAATATTAAATTTCCCGTTTCTGTGTCATTTATTTTGCATTTATTGTGGACATCAGTTTTACTGTTTTCGAACTTTAGCTCTTTCTCATTTGTTAAATGAATGACTGTATATAATAATGTAATAATAATGTAATACCGTGCCTTTTAAAACAAATATAATTAAGGTGCCAAAAATATATTTAATAGTCTTAATCTACAATGCGATTCGGCTTTAGTGATATGTTGTGGCTGAGCATCACACGTTCCCGAGGGTCAATAGAGCGCCCCCATCTGTTACCTGTGAAAAATGCTTGCATGTACCATACAAATTATACGGAATAAATTAAATAAAGGTTAATTCAGGACTTATAAATATGCCTCCAGAATTTTATTCAAAAATCTTTAAAGCTGATGTCTCATTTCATTTTTTTAATTATAAATTAAATAGCCAATCATTCTTTAATAACAAAATAATAAACCTTTTTATTTTACACTGTATATAAATATTTTAGCAGTATTTTTTAATATAATGAATGATAAATGATGATAAATGAATAATCATAATTGAAAAACCCAAATCCATCCTCCAAAGCATTTCCATATATTATTAACAAGGGAAATGTTGGTATTTTGTATTTTTCAGGACATTTTCAGTGTAGTTGTTTTAATTATGTACCCGATAGTGCATATCGGGTGCATATCAAATAAATACACGTAAATGAAAACAAAATCGTGTACGAACAATTTTCTTTTAAACCACTGTTATAAATGTGTATTTAAATGTAATTCCGGGTGCTTTTCAGTGTGTTGTGTGAATAGTAAACGATAAAAATTTGTTATAACGACACTTGTTCTTAGAATATTTGGTCTTTGGGTGTGACTTCAATACTATTAAACTTGAGCAACTTACAAACTTACTGATTTCTTCAGACCTTTATTGTTACAATAAGAAATCGCAGAAAAAGAAGAGAAGGAAGTGGATGGGTTGAATGAAAACGAGCTGAGCCCAGAAGAAGGACGAGAGGATGTGAGAGGACAGAAGGGAGGAGTGGGTGCTGCTGTTGGCCGGTTCTGTCCATGTGACACGAGGAAATATGAGGGACTTTGACAGGTCTTAAACGGTCTGGCGCCAATGCTTCAGTCTAGCGGCTAAATATAGTAAAAGGGAGAAGATGCTGAGATTCGACTAGAGATGGTGAAGAGACTAAAGTTGCAGTAACAATTCAACATTAGTTGATTGCAAAGATCTTCACAATTCCGTAAAGATAAAAATTCCACAACTGTAACATCTTTACAAATGACAATTGTGTTGGATAATTATGGCTGATATTAGTTCCAGAGAAAACGACTTAATCAGACCTATTAACAATGAGAAACTTACTTTTCTTTCATTATGAATGTTTATTAAATATTATAATGATTGTATTACATGGCAATAACACCAATCCTATACATAGTATATTTATTGCACGGAACATTCATTGTGTTAATTTATTGTGTTACTGCAATACATCCAAAAAACACAAAGCCTGACATGAAACAGGTAGTCATAGATTTTCTTTAGTAACTAAATATAATTGTTAAATATGATATTACATTTACTTCCCTCCATAGTAACCACATACTGTAGCAACTATAATATCTTTTTTTTCTCGAGTAACCTTTATTTTACTTCCCTTATAAATCGTTTTTTGGCTCTACTAAGCTATGGTTCTGTGTGTATAGACACAGACAGTCCAGATCTGTAACCAGTGGCTGTGTGGAGAAGTTTCCAGCATGAACAACTCTGAACTCATGTGTGATAATGGCTCAGTACTTGATTACATTCTCGTCGGTCTTGATATGTGTCGGTGAGGATTCAGGCCCTAGGAAAAATAAATCGTACGTAATTGTAGTGATTCTGTTGGTGTGATTAGTTCCTTAAGTATATACATGGAAAACCATTCCTATTCCCATGTGTGGTTAATCTCTTTCGACTTGTAATCGCTTTGTGTCGCAGTTTAAAACCACAGATCAAACATAAACTATTGATTAGGGAAAGTCAGCGGCTCCTTTAGCCTATAAACACTTCAGCAGATGAACGATCTAATGAACAAATCATAGTCCCGAAGCCATTAAAATGAGATAAAAACATGTAGTAATTTAAAAAATAGGTTTTCGTGAAAGTCATCAGGTATATTCATCCAGCCTTTTTTTTTAGTTCTGCTGCATTTTTTCTTATTACATTTATATTAGTTTCCAACCAGAGGGTAGTCGAAAAAACATTAATCTTTTATGATTACTCAATTTATGCACAATATTGACGAAATAACAGGAGTGTGCAAAATCTTTGGCAAAATGTTTTCTGTATCCATAAAAGGAAAACTTGAAAATCATTCGTTTTTAAGTTTCAATTCCATTTATTACTATTTTGCTAATTGAACCTTTGTAAATATGAACGAAATGTATATGTTGTGGATTTATAATGTTATTATAATATTATTATAATGTTACTCCTGTGTTTGCTCAATATAGCAGATCAACAATTGTAAGAGTTAAACGTGCTATAATTAATTCACACATAGGCTACTGAAATAGTGAGAGGACGGAGAGCAAAAATGGATACACAATTCAACCTCAAATAGAAAATGGACACTGAATAAAATTCACATAAATAAAAAATAATGTACATCATATTAACTATACGACGCTTACAACAAAATTCAATTTAAATAGAAAACATATGCATGCATATTGCCCCCACATCCATACACCCATATTCAGTTTAACCTGTCGTATACTAAACATGATAATATGCATGATAATATAACATGCACCACAAGTTAATTCGTTTTTTTTTTTAATTCTAAAATCTACTACACACATGTAATCACTTTGCCATTATACATTTATTTTACATCACCTTAGTTTTTGATAGAGGTGATTTGCATGCATAACTGTGCGCGTGTGTGCGTGTGTGCGTGTGTGTGTGTGTGTGTGTGTGTGTGTGTGTGTGTGTGTGTGTGTGTGTGTGTGTGTG
>JAOUQU010000038.1:1620034-1639417 GCA_028566735.1 Ammoglanis amapaensis | reverse complement strand
GTGTGTGTGTGTGTGTGTGTGTGTGTGTGTGTGTGTGTGTGTGTGTGTGTGTGTGTGTGTGTGTGTGTGTGTCTCTAATGGCTCAGTAAAGGGTTAAAGTGAACCGCAGTTCTCCACACTTCTGCACATATTCCGCTTATAAGTGTGAAACTAACATCATTTCTTTTAGATATCTGATGTAACACTCGCAGCTATTCAAAGCGGCCTCGACTTTGTCATCACATACGTTTTAGTAGCTACTGTTGGAGTGGTTAAGGTCGATATCACAACGAACATTTCTTATATCGGCCCATCATCCGTCTGGCGCCATGCAATTGTTTAACACACCATATCCGATTAAACCGACTTTTTCATTAAAGTAAAAAAAAACTAGGCTTACATATGCTCTGGGATGTAAACATAAATAGAACAGGATTATCTTATTATTCTAATCGGAGATTTTATACTAATACTTTCTTGCTGCTATGATGCAAGGTCCTTGTCTAGTAATTTAGCATAATCATCAACAACAACAACAACAACAACAACAACAACAACAACAACAACACTCACCACAATAATATAGACAGTGTCTCTGTATTCCATCCGTTTGTCGTGACGTGCTTTTCCAGAACCGGGACTCCGTTTAAAGTGCCAGCGTCCGATTTATATGGTTTTGTTCCTCCCACAAAGTCAGCCAATAGATAAAAGATTAATTCGTCTGCATGTTGGTGTTCGGCAATAATGAATTTAATTTTTTATATGTCCGCGTGATACGTTTTGGTATTGACTTGTAACTATATTACGCTATATAACGTTTTGTTAAAACGTTTAGACACGAGCCTTGTTGATATAGATTTTTTTCTGTTGTCTTTTTAATTCGCTTCAGCTCAGTTCTTGTGTGTTCACACTGGCTAAATAAAAACGCACTTATTAACCTTAATGTGTTGATATTCAAAACGTCCCGCTGTATTAGATGTGAATTTAGCGAGCCAGGGAAGATTATCACGTTCTCGTGGCGATTATAAAGCGCAAGGCTGACCGGGTTGGTTTGTCCGTACAGCGCCTGCTTGCCCGGCTCCGCTTTGGGGGAGGGAGTTCCACTGCTTTTCTGTCATTGGTTAATATTTTATTCTGTTGACATGTTTTCTTACTGCTAATGCTTCCGACACCTTCTTGTCCACCCCCTCTTTTTGGGCCTGACCGGAGCTGTCAAAACCACGCCTATAGAGGCTCACAATTGGTCCAGAAAGCGTAAAATCAGCAATCAAGGGGGCTTGGTTGATTAGTGCTGGGAGCAAAGCAGGAAGGACTGTGTGAGATAGTTAGATTTGTGCAGTGGACAGGACAGGAGCTAAAGCGCTTCACCTCCGCGTCTCTCCTACAATATGATCGTCTGCACAGACTGAGTGAACTTATCTGTACGAGACCGACACCCGCTGGAAACAAAACATCTGTAAAGTGTCTTTGCGTTTACGTTGTCCGGTACCAGCCTTCGAGGAATCCGCAACTAGGGACACTGAAGTGGCCTTTTTTGCTCACCGTCGGTCCAGATTTTAACGGCGATTTTTCAAACTTTGCACTAAAAGTTACCTCACTGCGATTCTGCGACGACGGATCGTAACTCCTGGATACGCGCTCCCGCGATAGGAAAACCATCACTAACATTTCCTTCTCGATTTTTCTTGGATGCACCGATGAGAGATCCAGTTTTTTCAGGCACTGCCATGGCTTATCACCCTTTCCACGCTCATCGGCCCACCGATTTTCCGATGTCAGCCTTCCTGGCGGCTGCTCAGCCCTCGTTCTTCCCGGCTCTTGCGCTGCCGCCAGCGGCACTTACTAAGCCGCTCTCGGAACACAGTCTTGCCGGAGCCGCCGAGGCTGCGCTTCACCCGGCTCTTACTCACCACCATCAGGCCGCTCATCTGCGCAGCCTGAAGAGTCTCGAACCCGAAGAGGAGGTAGAGGATGATCCTAAAGTCACACTGGAAGCGAAGGATCTTTGGGACCAGTTCCACAAATTAGGAACCGAGATGGTTATTACCAAGTCTGGCAGGTAACAGCCCTCTTATAGCGCTCTCAGCCTTTATAGGATAGTTGAAGTGTATTTGATAGAATAAATACAGATTTGTTTAAATCAGTAGCATATAGTCACATTTAGTAGAATAGTAATATCCCCAACATATGTGTGTTGAAACAAATTATTTCTCAAATTTAAACGTATTTTATATACACCGGTATGCTAGAATATTATTGTTTTTAATACAAACGATTTAAAGAATGTATAGTGGAAACGCTGGATACGATGGAATGTTAAATGTTGTTTGTTCTGTATTTACACAAATGTGTTAGTCCTCAAGAAAACAAAATCCTGCTTATTTACTTACTGGCCTGTGTGAGGATCGCGCTCTTTTGTTAAATAGAATATTTAGTGCGTCAGTAATTGTAGCTTGGTTAAGTAATTCACGAATGTTGTTGTAGTTAACTTTCTAAAAAGCTTAAGTTTTTTAATATTTTTATATATTATTTACATATTAAATTATATAGGCTACAAATTCATCATTAGATAGAGATTGAATACAAAAGTAATAAATCAATGTTTTTACTAGTCGGGTCCATTGTGGGAAGAATTCGAGTGTAATTGTTTTTATATAATCTGCAAAATTACTCAAATAATTTAAAGACTAAGTAATAAGCAAGTCTTTTCGTCCACAGGAGAATGTTTCCTCCTTTTAAGGTTCGAATAAACGGACTTGACAAAAAAGCCAAGTACATTTTGTTGATGGATATTGTGGCCGCTGATGACTGTCGCTATAAGTTTCATAACTCCCGGTGGATGGTAGCGGGGAAGGCCGACCCAGAGATGCCCAAGCGCATGTACATTCACCCGGACAGTCCTGCAACAGGAGAGCAGTGGATGGCCAAACCTGTCGCTTTTCATAAACTTAAGCTGACGAACAACATTTCAGACAAGCATGGATTTGTAAGTAACCTTGCACTGCATGCTACAATTCTCTTTGCAGATGGTTGATTATATATTGAGAAGCCAAAAGCGATTTAGTTGATTGGCAGAAAGATAAAAAAAATATATGACGTTTTCTGATATTGTTTCAAATCATTTACGTTTGTGCAACTTAAATTAGCCTTATTACAATATTCACGTTGAACGCTGTAAATTTTGTGAACGTTTTACAAAAACTATAAACTATATACTTATACTACACTGCTCACTCGGATTAAATGTATTTAAATAATGACGGTGTGGGTATTTTGAATGCTCTAAATCAATTTTAACAGAGACTACGAAATAAAATTCTAGTCCATGAGTAAATACTTGTGTTGCTTTAGATATGGCTTTTAAATTAGTGATGTAACTTTTAATAACAGCATAATTAATAACAGTGCGTGCATTTGTAATTTCATATAAGAAAATGCACATAGTAGTTATTAAATTCCTGAAAAGCCAAACAACAATGTTTATGTATTTTTATATTCCTTCTGCGCCAGAATAATTTGTGACTTGTGTTCAAATGTTCAGATTGCTCAAAACCAAACAACGGCCTAATATACCTTCAGTTTATTCTTCGTTTATTTTGATTGTTATTTAACTGAACTTGTACTTATTGTGTATTCTTTCTGTTTTCTTTTTAGACTATACTAAATTCAATGCATAAGTACCAGCCAAGGTTTCATATCGTGAGGGCCAACGATATTCTGAAGCTTCCCTACAGCACTTTTAGGACTTACGTGTTTCCCGAGACTGAATTCATTGCTGTCACTGCTTACCAAAACGACAAGGTGTGTAGTCAGATTAATCATAATAAACCTTTACCACTACAAGTAAACGTTCAATTCATCCATAAGTCTCTCATGTTTTACACGATGTAACAACTATGTAAAAACAAGGTATCGATGTATGAACAATTGTATTCGTTTTCGTACATGGTAATACTATATTGTGACTGCGAACCATTGTTGTTTTTGTTTTGTACTTTTCACGGACATCATGTGTTGTATGTGCTGTTGTGCTGTTAACCCAAGTACGATCCTACAGTGCTGATATTAATCGGTGTGTGGGCGCCCTATAGGCTTGTTGGTATCGTAAATTTTATGGCATTGAGTCCCAATCGATTAGCAGCCACTTAAGATCGCCAGTGTGTCTGGGAGCTGTACACTTCAAGCTTGTGCAATCAGAGCTGGTCAATCGAATCCACAATCAAGTAAAAGCAATGCGACTGCACCAAGACGTTACTTTTGAAATAGTTTACATAACTTATGAACTTATACTGCCTGACTGGAAAGGTTGCGGCAAGGTTTTTTTTCTTTTTGACTTGTAATCATTAATAATTAATAGCTTAGTCAATTGCTCTTTTTGATACTTGTAGTGAGTATTAAGCATGTCGTTGATGATTGCAGCTAATATAGGACAATTGTGTTTACATTTGAAATGCCCTCGTGGGGCTTTAATACAAAACATTCTTCAATATATGTTTGTTTATAATTACATTTTAAATAGCCATTCAAATAACATTCGAAGCGTTTACCCTATTCAGTACCCTATTCAGTTTTATGTTCTATATTTTATACATTTGTGTAAATATGTAACATCGTTAACTAGTGAAAATATACTTTTTCTTGATGCCTTGCCATGTACATATGTAACATGAATTGTACTTAAAAATACAACTATTTTGTGAAAAGATAATTTCCAATCATAACACAATAGTAAACAATGTATGTTATGCAAAATACGATTCATCTGTGAATATTTAACAAACAATATTTAACAAAAAATTTACAAAATAAAATATTTTATATTATTTGAATCAATTATTTCATCTTTTTAAAAAAAAACAGAGAGCTTATGTAATAAAATTAGTTAAAATTCGTTAGTTAAAAAAGTGTTTGGAGAACCCACATTATGTTTTCTAAATGTGCTTGACAAACAATGCTTCCTATTTAAATTATAAATGAAAAAATATAAACGATGTAACTACATATCATGTTCTTGTTTTTTTTCTATAAATATGTTAAATTAAATACAACATGTCCTAAATGTTATGTCCTTTTCACGGTATCTGAATATTAACAATGATAATGTTTATTCTCCAGATTACACAGCTAAAAATCGACAATAATCCGTTTGCCAAAGGCTTTAGAGACACGGGAAATGGAAGGAGGGAAAAAAGGTAAGAGTAATTCATTTTAAGTTCTTTCTTCACTGCGAAACATATGATGTAGCCAAAATTATCAGCTACATGTTGTTTTATAATTTGTTGTTAAAAAGCAATATGAATTTTAAATTTACGTTTGATTGATTTATGACGTTATGGT
Source organism: Ammoglanis amapaensis (assembly GCA_028566735.1). NCBI lineage: Eukaryota > Metazoa > Chordata > Actinopteri > Siluriformes > Trichomycteridae > Ammoglanis > Ammoglanis amapaensis. Next base: position 1,634,101 of record JAOUQU010000038.1, on the reverse strand, counting down.
GTTTTTGTCTGGCAGGAAGCAGTTAAGTCTTCCCTCGTTGCACATGTATGATGTTGGTCAGTGTAAAGTGGACAGAGAAGGGGGAGACTCAGACGCATCTTCAGGAGATCAAACCACAGCTAGAGATCATGCTCACTCCCCTCTTGGACCAATAGCCAGTCCAATCACTTTTAGTAGAAGCAGCAAAGGTAACATTTTTGATTAAAACAAGTTATCGTTATGTACTCAAGTGTAGTTAAGTATATCTCAACACTAAAATGCAGTTTAGGCTGTCAACACAAATCATTAAAAATTTCATCAGCAAAGAAATGTATGCTAAATGAGCTTTAATTGATAACTTAATCATTAAACCATTAACTAAAACGTGCATTTCTCGCTGTGCTTGCAGCAGGTCCATGTTACTAATCCCATAATTTCAAGAACCATTTCTTTCTGCCTTCCGTGTGTTTTTTGTTTTGTTTTGTTTAAAGGTGCAAATAAAAGGGTAATTGTTAAAAAAAAATATATTATTTACAATTTTTAGTCATGGACTAAAAATGGTAAATTAAAATTGGTTAAAATAATACAAACCACAATATATGGTTTTGAGATATTGCATAAACAAATACATTTATTTTTTTACACAAATTAAAGATAATTCTGAGAAGTCTTGTTTTATAAATAACTGTTTATATTTTGCATGTTCAAGTATTACTCAGATTTTGATTTTAATTCAGGAGGCTAACTATTCATCGGTGCTAAATATATATTTTTTTATTCATAGATGATAAAGTTTGTACTGACAGTGAACAGGAAGCAGAGCAACCGGAGGATCGCAATGGTGTTTTGAACAGTCCGACACGTAAATCTCCATCGCCGTTTAGCCCAAGATGTGAGGAACGACCAAGAGAAAGACCGAGTCCCGATAAGAAAGAAGATTTATCGGAGTCAAGAAAACCAAGCGAGTCGATATATAGCTTAAGCAACTTGTCCAAAGATAAATCAGAAAACAAGCCCAGGAAAGATTCTACAGAGTCATCAAAGAGGGACGTGGACAATGGGATTCTCAGTGGAAGTAAAGACAGTTTTTCGCCTCTTGTCGTCCAGACGGAAAGCCCTTCGCATTTTGGGTCTGGACACCTGCAGAGTCTTGCCCTCTCTGGTCTGCAAAGTCAACAGTTTTTTAACACCGGTCAGCCCCTGCTCTTTCACCCAGGACAATTCGCCATGGGCCCCGGGGCTTTTTCGGCAATGGGCATGGGACATCTACTGGCTTCAGTATCAGGTGCGAGCGGATTGGAGAATGGAGGATTACCAGGACAGGGGGTCGGGAGTAGTCCTAGTGCATTTCCCTTTCACCTGTCTCAACACATGCTAGCCTCTCAGGTAAGGCATTCTGGCACAAATCATCAGTGCTTGTTTGTTTGTTGCTTTCATTATGATACATACGATTACAGACCCTTTAGCATTTAGCTGACTATTTAGCTGTCCTTAAAGGAACAAGGATTCCAAGCCATAAGTAAAAAACCAAAGTTTCCAATATGACAGATTTCAGAGGCCAGTATTTTAACTTGTTAACATTAATAAATAAAACCCTTTTGACACTAACATACAAAATGCTATTAATAATGTGGTCTTATTAAACTACGTTAAGTTGTCACTGACCTGCCAGGATCATTTGTGGTCAATAGTGTATGTCTTATATTTGATCTTGTGGTCAATTGTGGCTGTCTAATGTATTAAAAAACGTAATATTTAGTGATTAGGTCAGAAGTGCTGGTGTACGTCTAGCCTGTTGTATTATGTACACGTTTTTTTTAAGTTTAGTTTAATTTTATTGAATTTACACAATTATTTACACAAAATCTAACTCCAGATCAAACTTCAAATCTACTACACAGCATGAAAATCAATGTGTGATGTTTTGTTTGCGATGTGAAACTAACTGTTGTCTTTTGACTGCAGGGCATCCCTATGTCTCCGTTCGGTGGTTTGTTCCCATACCCGTACACGTACATGGCTGCAGCAGCTGCGGCGGCTTCTGCGCTCCCGACCAGCAGTTCTCCATCTTCTCTTTCCCGGAACCCGTTCCTGAACAGTTCCAGGTCGCGGCTTCGCTTTAACCCGTATCAACTCCCTGTGGCCATACCCCCAAGCACAAATCTGCTCACTACCGGACTGTCGGCGTCTCTCAATCCATCAACCGATTCTTCAAAATCCGGCAGTAGGGAGGCGAGCCCGGGGCTTGATCAGCACAACCATAAAGCATCGGGATCCTCTCAAAGAAACGTTTCTCCCAAAGCCACACTGAAGGAATCCATAAATGAATTGCAAAATATTCAGAGACTAGTGAGCGGTTTGGAAAGCCAGAGGGAGTCGTCCTCGTCCAGAAACTCACCCAATTGAGCCCGGATCAACAAACCTATCCAGAGTGTGACTTGACCTGCCAGAGGATGTTAAACGGCTATCAGAAGGATGTTCGTGTACTTTTTAATGTTTGGAAGTGGCAATAGCAAAGAAAAAAATAGCCTACTAGAACAATATGTCGCATTATTATTTTGGTGCTGTCATGGTGGAAACTTGATCTAAAAGCTGCGAAGACAATCGACAATGATCTATAAATCAATGACTTAATGCAAAACGTAGGCTAACACAAAACCCTGAAAGATAAAAAAAAATCAGTTTTAGCAAAATGTTGGTAAAGGCTGAATGAGTTGTGGAAATAATGACTGAAATGACATTTGCAAAATCAACCAAGCTACATCCAAATAAATATGTATTTTAAAAGGGATTGTAATTACGTTGGCTGTTTATGATAATCCGCTGGACAGTTATACGGACAACTATTTAATATAATTAAAAGAAGAGTAATTCTGTAAATAGGCTATAAGGATCCAATAATATGCAAATTGGTATTAATTTATTCAAAGCTGTACATTGGTGTGTACATACTATTTAGAGTTTAACGCAATGCTTTAATTTCTTTTCATTTGACATACACGTATATTGTAAATGAAAACTACATCATATTGCTTGTTGGGTTGGATCAGATTATTTGTGATGCCTTGCTGTTTAATCTGCCTGTGACACGTAAAGGAACCGTGCATAGTTAGTTGTGGCTGAACAATACATGGGTTTGTCCAAAACAGCATACTATAGGTCTGATAAATAATGTCAAATAGTAAATCATTTAAACTTCTGTCGCATAGGTGGTCTACTGTTTTGCAAATTATTTAGAGTTGTAGTTTGGGCTTTGGAGAAGATATTAGGATATTCACTACATCACACATGACAATAATCTTTTGTGGTCTGGATTAGAGTTCACATATGTGCGTGTTGCTTTTACTGGTTTCCGGATTTTAATTGTTGTTGGATTCACACTTTCAATAAAACGTGTTAAAATATTTCCCTTATTGTAGTGAAAACGTTTTTTTTTTAAATACTAGAGTTATTACAGATGGTGGTACGTCGAATGTCTACGATGCTAATGCTTGAAGGAAATTCGGAAATTATGCATTAACTAAATATATAAATTCAAAGTATGTTTGATAGTTTTGTTTCCTCGGTTAAGTCGTGCTTATTTTCTGCTGTACATATATATCAAAATAAAAATAAGAAAGAAATAAACTCAAATCATTAGCTGTGTAGTTTACTATCACCTTATTATTGAGAGATTTTTCTTTTCATTTTCAGCAACTATTTTATCCTCTTCAGTTTTCCAGGAATACACACAAAAAACGTCAATTTGGACTTTGATCAATACCAGACAGTCATATCGCAGTCATAATATTCTGCTGTGTTGGACTGATGTAATAGATGTAAAGGTTTTAATCTGGGGCGTGAAATTGGCTGACAAAGGATGAATATGAAATAACGGTACAACTTTTTTTGAAAGTGTTTTCACATCGTTTTTGATGTTTCATTAAAAGAACAACACATTGTATTTTACAAGCCCCGAAAGCTTTCTTTTCGCGGCCAGGTGTAATCCAGGCTACCTCGCCATCTGCTGGCCATTTTGGGTTTGTTCTTACATTATTGCCGATTAAAAGTGCATAAAATTAGAAACATCGCTGTCAATGTGGCAAACGAATTAAGTGGCCACACCGATAACAATACAATGAGTTTTTATAATTCTTTAAAATATAAACAGGTTAATAGCGGTGTCATTAAATGTTTGCTTGTTTGCGCTAGCACTCATCGTGGTAAACATACACAATGTATGTGGAGATAACAGACAGTGGATGTCTGGACAACGCCTTTGTGTCCCTAAACCTGGCGCCTGACTCCTGGCCTTCGTGACTCCGCAATCTTATTCTGAAGCGCTGCAACCCAGATCTACTCCACCTAATTCCTTTTCTCCCCCTATAACAAGCACAACCCCACTCCACCCGTGCCTGTTTTAGAGGGGCATTGTTAAGTGTGGTTCTCTTCAGTTAATTGATCGAGGAACTAACTTGTGCTTTAGAAAATGCTGAAATCCCAGCTTGCTAGATTTGTACTACTATCTACACTACTACAGAAAATCATTTGACATACGTGTAACTAACAAATACACGTAAACCAAACTTATTTCTTAATAGGCATAATAGGCATGATAGGCAAATACAGTATTTACACGTAACATTAAATAAAATAAATGTACAAGCCATTTAAGGGTGTTTTAATATTTACATTTTCAGCATTTTGGCAGTCTCTCTTATCCAGAACGACTCACAATGCTTCAATTCTAGTAAACATTAAGAAAATCGAAGTAGCTACAATAATTTAACAAATACAAAAGCACACTTTTTTCCAGTAAAGAATATGAGACCGTTTAGGCTGGTATTGCTGCAAACACTAATAAAAGAAAAGTGAAATTGAAACCCCAGTGCCCCATCACGAAACATACAGCAGTCATATTTTCTGAAGAGTAAACTTGATCCATTTGGATCAACTGCTTTTAAACTTGTCTTTATTGTGGTTAAACATTACTAAACTAGTTTAAATGATTAAATGCATCAAACTAAAAGAATAGCACCTTCAGAATACATGCTCACTAAAACTGTTGTTATATTACTCTTGGTTGTGCTCACGGGGTAAATTAACACCACATATTATTATTTGTATTTAGTAATACCACTAGAAGTATGTTGGTAGAAGTTACTCATAAAAATTACTCATAATCACCATCATATGGCAATAATAACTTCCCCTTTTTTCCTGTTTTAAATATCTAGCACTTGTGTATGATAGGATCTTTATCAGAAAAAAATGCCTTACACAATATAAGAAACCCCTTGATGTTACAAGTGAAAGTCCAAGCATATTACAATTCAACTCGCCCCCTCCGCCTAAATAAATTAATAAATAAAAATGTATACAGTATACAAGGATAATTTACTCCAGCTAACAAAATAATATCCATGAATAAAGAGGGATGACAAATAGCCATGGTATAATGTAAAAGGTTTGGCCTCGGGCCCTCTTGTACATGTTGATGTCTATAATTTAAATTTGAGCAAACATTGTACAGTGTTACTATAACACTGTATCTACACGTGGCAAGTAACGTTTATGTAAACTAAATTTGTACAGTTCATACATATATCTACAGAATATCTAAAAATATAAAAGTCTGAAATAATGACTTGACACAACATGAAAAAAACAGTAGCAACTGATTTTTTTGGTCAAATAAGTATTAATCTTTAAATCCTGGTATTAATGCTGGTAAATGTAAACACCGAACTGCCCAGGTCACCTTCTGGACACAACGTGTCTTCGACAACGGTTAATGTAAATGAATGAAGACTGTGTGTACGCAGAGAGCAAAAACAGGATGTAATTCCGAACAAATTAATATCAGGTAAAATATTTGATATCAATGATATCACGATTAAGGTTATTTGATATTTTGATATATTGTATTAACGATTATTAATACTAAAACAACGAGAGTAAGATGTACAAATTGATGCAGAAATACTGTAAAAACGAGACAAATTTTGTTATTAGAAGGATTATTAAGTGTATTCATGTTTTGATTTTCCCTCATGTTTTGTAGTCACACGTACACGGTATTAAATAATAAATAATAATAATAATAAAACAAAACACAGAGAAGCACAATATCAACATGATCCTCGTCATAAGCTCATCTAGTACTATCACTGAAGTACCTTATTTCACCACTAGATGTCACAAAACTTCCCTTAAAATATACAACAACAAACGATGAACTTCAGTCCATAAAAGTCCTGCAATTATTTTTGATACCGCTTGAATGTAACATTATTATTGTTTTCCAATTAATTGCAAAGCATATAAAACTAAAATGTTTAAAAAAGTGTTTTAGCGCTATACATCAAAGAGATATTCTCCATTGAACATGTCAAAATAACAATATTTATTCTTGATTATAGAGCAACAAAACTTAGTATATGACTGAAGCTATGCACCCCCATATTTATTTAATATTTCAAAGTGTTTCAACAACTCCACTTAAACTAACCCTAGTAAAAATGGATGTGTCCCTGTGCACTAATACATAACCAAAAGCACCATTACACGGTAGCTGCTATAGCTAAATCAAACAAGAACATATGGTCATGTGTCCACCTGCATTTAGCCATGTATAGTGTATTTTAGAATGTATGTCCTGGTACTTATGAAAGCATTAGAACGCACCTCACAAAATATGGCACATCAGTACAAGACAAACTATTAAGCTTTAAATACTTTGTTTATGCCTAATACTGATGGGCCAGGGTTTGTGAGTTGTGAGTAAGGTCATAGCTTATGGCTGTCTGTGAAAGATTAACACAGGATTAGACAATTATTCATATCCAAAGACGACCAAATCAATTGCACCCCTACTAGTTCGTCATCCACTTAGGCCGTGACATACAGATAAACACAAGAGATTATGAAACACTAACAATGTGTGTAATGATCGACAAAGCGCTGGGTCACCAAGGGTATGAGACTAAACTGACCAGGTGTTTATTAAAGCATAAAGTCCTGTCACACCTTCAAGAGTATAAAATTGTATTATAGTTTAAATTGTATTAGTGCAATATCATTGAAAAAGTATTCAGAAAAATGGTAGATCTGATTTTACAGTGGATATACTGTATTTGCACTGTTTACTGATAATTCCAAGAATGAAACAAGGCTTTTAAAATTATTAGTATTTTGACTGTTTTTGAATATAAACATTAAATACATTGTAAAAATCCACAAATACATTTTGCCAAAATAAAGTTCTGGTTAAACAAAAATGCACAAATATATAACACAGTCAGAGTAATATATTTGTTTGTGTTTGACAAACGTGCAGAATATGCTTAAAGTGTTTTACTGTAAACTTTTATATGTGAAAGGTAATGTAATCAAAGAAGGAATTGAAATCTATTAAAACATGGGCATAAAGTGGTGAAAGTGTTAAACATTTTCTCAATTTTAATAATTTGTTTACTTGCCATAGCGGTACATGCAATTTATGGTACTAGATTAAGAATATTTGTTGCTCTCTAAATGTCCCTGATGTTTAGTCATTTTCTAAAACTCAGTCGCCCATAGAGTCATGCGAGCTTTATATATGATGCTACATCTACCATGGCTCACCACTGACGTAACATGTTTTGAACTGATGATTTTCTTCTCTCTACATTTCCCATGTGGGTATGTTTATTGTCATCTTGTTATCCCATAAAACTTTGTTTTAGATAACCTTGAAGCCTGTTGTAATCTTGCCTTTGTGTTTTTGCTGATGAGTGGTTTACTTCTCACAGAATTGACATAATTATGGAGGGAACAATTTCTCCATGGGTGTTGCTGGGGATTTCTGTGGCAGCTGTGTTGAGCTGTTCCAACTTCCTTTTCATCTTTTATCCAAATTGTTTAAAAATGTAACAAACAGTTTAAAACTCAATGGGTAATCTGTTTAGAGTGAACTGGGTACTAGTGGTAGAAGAAAGAAGCTGAATACAATTTTGACCACACTCACAACTTATTCCATTTGCTTTTGCAATTATCTAATTCAGTAATTTCACCAAATTATCATGTCATGAACAATACACAATATTTTTAATGGGTTCAGACAGAATCATCTTTGGTTCGAAACTATGAAACAAAACTACAGAACTTGAGGATTGAAATAATTCGTTCATTGTTCATTGTTCATTATTGCAGGACAATTGACACTTAAGTAATCACACATCTTGTTTTATTTTAGATGTCCACCTACAGATGTGACTTTTGGATGAACACATGGAAAATAGGAAACAACTATATAGACAAACAACTGAGCATTAAACCAATGCCATATTGCAATACCCACTATACCAGCTGCACCACACCCCACCTGACAAAACTTGTTAATGTGAAAATTTGTTCATATTTATTGTTAAGCCCTCCATACTGAATAGATGGAAGATGGGTCCAGTACCATCCAACAACACTAAAACAAAGTAGGAATGCCACCCAATGTACATTGTATTGCCTGAAACTAGCACAATTTACGTATGTATCTTTTTTTTGTTAAAGCCATTGACTCTTTTTATTAAATTAGTTTGATCTATCTATTATCCACAACGGGACCATTGCCAATAAGTGCCTGATGCTGCATCCCTCCTGGCATTAAATTTCAATCATCTTGTTTCTTTACATCCAACATATCAACATGCATCTGGACAAGCACTTGAAATCCGCACTATAATGTGGAGTCTAGGTATATATGGGGCAATTTAGCACATTCAAACAACATGGTGGTATATTTTGGGGACAGTGGAAAGAAACTGGGGCACCCAGAGGAAGCTCACATAAACCTGCTAACTCCATACAGGAGGTAGCCAGACGTCTTCACCTGACTTTTCGTGTGAGGTGACGGTGCTACATAGTATGTATAGTTTGTTTTATCAAATTAACTGTGAATATAAATCAGACGTTAGGAACAGACAGTATTTAAATCTCAGTCCAGTAATTTTCAAAACATTGTCTGATCATTCTTTCGGTGCACCATTCCAGAATCACTACTGAAATCAATCACCATATAAACTTTCTCCCTAAAAACTGTTTGAACCTGATCATTCAATCTTCTCCATCTGGCCTGTATTAGCGTGGCACTCAGAATCATTTACACAAAGACACTCCTAACATTTTTAATCTGGCAACACATGGATGAAAGGCAAACTTTTGAAATGTATAATTAGCAACAGTTACACTGGTCCTTCACTGCTAGTCATAGCAGCTGTTTCGGTACAACTATAGGTCAAAGAATTACACCTCTGAGCCATAAATAGATTTACTTCACTGCTCTTTACTCATACATATTTTTATAATATGTAAACATATGCGGTGATCTGACATGGTCACTCTCCAGCAGTTTTGAATGAAGAAGTTGCAAACCTTGTTCCATCCTTTCTCATAAATAATGAAACAAGTCTTGTATGTTCTAATACATAAGCATGATCCAAGCATTTATTTTAGTTGTAAGGTTGTAAAAAATATCTTGATCATATCACAACGTTTTGTTTTTACTATGTGTTTATTAATGTTCTGCAGATGGATTTATAGTCAAATTATGTTTTACATCTTGCTTTTTTCCTGAGATTCAAATGTGCACACACATCTTACATCTTGCATTTATTTTTGGGAACCACTTTATTTTTGGTAAAGTCAGGTACATTGGAAGGGATTGGACATGCATTCATTAATTAATTTATTCATCCACAGACAGTTACTCGTGATAATTAAAAAATTTTTTAAAGGTTATGTTTTATTTATGCCTCCAAAACAGACATAAACTACAAATGTTTAAGTGATAATAATATATTAAAATGACTACAAGAAACACATGTACTATGTACCAATTATATTTTATAAATAATTATACGAGTTGTCTAGTACACGAGGTATTTCTGCCCAACCAGTATTTTACATACATTATTGTTCCAGCATGGTATTGCATTTATTTACTGTTAAGAATAACATAAAATAAAATATTTCAGTTTAATTCAAACACTTTTGTTTAAAGAATGCTTTACGTAATATGTTGAAGTAACTTTTAAAAAATCCCTCATTACAAACTACCGAGGTTATTTGGAGAGGTTTTAAATAGTTATATAGGTTTCCTACATATTGAGGACAGGTCAGGACTGAAGGTACATCACGTGGTTCAACACCGTTCAAAATGTGTGCCATCCCTGGAAAAAGATGCCATCCTAAAGAGAGGTTATATTGCTTTGAAATCATAATATACTTTTTGCATTCACCTTGGAAGGTGTGTATGCAAACAGATTATTTACCAATTCTGTTATTATTCGTGTCAAACCTATAAGTCAGGGCTGGTGGAAGCAGGATTGTAAACCAGGATGATAAAGGCTTCAATTCCAATTCAAGAAATTGGACTTTAAGTCAATTATAAGAAGAATAAAGTCATAATAATAAAAAGAAAGACCCCAATCATGCCAGTGGGAGAAAGAAAGTCTGGATCAGCATTAATAAAAAGAGATACAGCAAAAATAAAATATACCTTTTCGTGATTAAGTTAGAAAAGATCTTCAGATATGAAATTACGTTACAATACATTACAACTAAAGAAATCACACGACCTTGCAAATCAACAGACTGAATTATCGCACTTAAGTGATGCTGTGAAATTTATCATACTAATACTATTATTGCATAATAATATCAAATAAAATTATGAAAAATTAAACCGCAGTGAGTTTCTTCTTGTTTCTTGTATGCAAACTTGGACTATCTAAACTTTTTATGCTAGTGGATGAAATAGCTGGCAACAGTCGTAGAGTCTGTGTTCCTGTTGGGTTGTTTTTCCACATTGGGCAGTGGTTTTATGGAATAAGGAATTTTTTTTTCAAATAATTTTTAATCAGTAAATATTTTTCCTTATCTTTTGTGACCCCTGATTCTTATGTTAAAGTACACCCCATCTTTACACTAAAATCTGGTTTACCAACATCTATTACAAACAGTTTGCATCTCCATTATCCACTAATAATAAAATTCACTGATAAAACTTTAATATCGAATATAAAGTTAATTACATGATTATGTCTATGAACTATTTTACATAGTATGTATATATATAGTATAGTATTTACATACAAATGACATATTCTACATACAAAACATAAAGCCAAAACATGCACTGGAAGTATATGACATACTAAAACGTCAAGTGTTTTTCGACAATAATTTGTAATGATATAAAACCTATTTTGAGAAAGTAAAAACTAGTTAAGTCAATAACTTATTTATAACTTAACTTATAACTTGAGTTTATGTATAAAACTATAAAACAACAATACTGTAAATTCGGCTGGTTTCCAATGCAGTTTCCGTAAATGTTTGTAATGATGCAGAAAGCGTTGTGATTGTATATAAATTCAGAACTGACGTAAAGACTGACGCAAAAGTGACGTCGCGTGTTTCAGCCAACAGTGAAGCACGTGTACAAAAGGACTGAGTGCAAAGACTCACTGTACCACCATAATGTAATAAATATAAACAGGGTTTTTTTAAACAGAGGGCAATATAAATTTCAATATTTAAAAACCATGAAAGTGACAAAATTCGACAAAGTTCAGACATGTTATTTCCCTTATTTTCCCCCCCTTATGTTATCATTGTGCTATTTGGTTTTTGTTGTCTTATCAGTGTAACAAGACATAATTTAATATTTCACTAATTTACAAACTTTTTAAAAAGCGATATCAAATGAGTAAAACTGACCAAGAACAACAATTTAGGACATTGTAACAAACAATTATTTGATAATGTTAAAACCGTAGCTCCTTCTTTAATTAGCTTGGTTGTACCAAGGTGTTACTAAACTACTCTCTGTAAAACACAAAACAATAGCTTTGTTCAAGACACACTTATAGAGAATTACTTTTTTTCTTTTATTTAAAAACTTTTTTTATTTGTTTTTTTTTGTGTTTACGGACTTCGGGCAGAGAAAAACGCTGACCAAGAATATTCAATAAAAATTCACATTGCTCTGCCATGTAGAATTCGATTTAGGAAACCGAATCAAATGATTTTGTCTTCCATTCCATTACACTAATGAAATGTAAATAAAATGTAATTGGACTGTAATTGACAAGATTATCTTTTCGTTGAAAAATAATGATACTACTGCTACTACTAATGATAATAACAAAAATAAATAGGTGGATAGCAAAAAGACTATAAATGAAAACATAACTAATGAGGAACAAAGAGTTCAGTTAGATCACTACTTTAGAAACATTGTAGAAAATAGCAAATTCGGTAAAGAAACACGTTTAACAATAAACAATAAATAAGAATAAAATATGTTGAGTCTTAACTGTTTCAAGAAGTTATGGCCTATATGAATATGTAGATATGGTTGTAGTTTATTGATTAATAATAGCTATTAATGTTTTAGCGTTTGGATCATGATGTCACACAGACAGCCAATTACTATTAGTTGCGACTATGACGTCACAGCAAATGCACCTGAGAATTTGATCATCAGATGATGTCGGAAAAATATCGACTTTGTTTTGACCTTTCGCAACTGGGTTTGTAATTAGATAACTCATATTTAAAATAAAACAAAGCATAAAGTAACATTGGTTCCATTTTGCATTGATACACATTGACGGATGGAGCTTTTGCTCTTAGGCGCTGTCTCACGCGCACACGCGCTAACATCGCTTCTGCTCCTAATTTTTTAGACCACGTGATTGTGGGAGTGAATGAAAGTTAAATGCTGTTTCAAAAAGCAAGCACAATTCAAACCCTATAAAAAATCACCCCTTTATAGAGACATCTTCTATAGCACGGCAAGCTATAAGGGCTCAGTTTTTGCAAAGTTTATCAAAGGAGCCCGAGATTGTATTTCCAGTTCAACTAAATGAAAGGTAAGAGCAACTGTGATGTAACAATGATGTAATGACTCGAGAACGAAAGTGATCAAACGTTTAGACATTTCAATATAAAATACTGATACTTATTTGCATTATATGTGGAAGACTTTAGTTAAGACCTTTGTGTAAACACTATATCAGTGTTCTTTAAAGCGGGTCAGACATTCACATGAATAGTTCTGTTTACACAACGATTCATTTAGTTATTATAGTATATACAGATAAGTAAAAACTACTTGACTTATTATTTACATTTTTTATCAAATACCACTTCTAATTCAGAGTACCACGTATTGTATTTTTATAATTTAAAATTATTTAACAAGCATTTTATTAAATAAACGCGTGGAAGAACACACATTTAAACAGAAAAATTATTATGAATTAATACATTGTATGACTTTATAAGAATTGTATTCCAGTATACATGTTCCTTGATGATTTATTTTGTGTATTTTGCTACATAGACAACGATTCTTTTTTTACTTTACGCTTTAAAACTAAACGAAGTATTGACTTTATCAGTTATATTTGTTGTTTTTGTCTTATTCATATAGATTTTGTTTTACTACATCTTATCACATTATCACATATTATTAAAATTATTAACACTATTAATATCAATATATTCAAATAAATCGTAGCATTTACAACCTAAAGAAAAGAATACACGCTGAATAAAATGTAAGTAAAACTACGTAGTAAGTATATTTCAGTTCTGAAGTTTAATCAAACTTTTATAGCCTGTAGAAATAATGTAAAGCATATCTGAACTAAAACCCTCGGGGTCCAGAAAGCTGGCTGAGTATTTTATACAAGATTGTTTTTGTTTAATATGTCAAAAGATTCAAGTGAGGCTACTGTGTGAATTCTAAGAATTTAGTCGAGACAGCGATAATCCTAAAACCAAAGCAGCACCGCGTTCATCTTGTGCCAAGTGATTTATTGATTTCTGAGCCATTTACTTCAAAAACCGCATTCATGTTAAATGAAAAAATCCTCAAACATGTCGACATAAAAGCATGTGCACAGGTACAAATGAGCAATACCAAAACCATACACTGTGTAGTCCATCGTAATGTCTGCTTCTCCACATGCTCTATACTACACTTTAAAACAATAGGTGGGCCTAGGGCGACTTTTTGCTCATAACTTTAGTGTGAATATATATATATATATGTGTATATAT
>JAOUQU010000038.1:1588203-1613309 GCA_028566735.1 Ammoglanis amapaensis | reverse complement strand
ATATACAAAATGCCACAAAAATGCTCATTACATTGCCTATCACCAGTCGTGCGTTTCATATAAACGACAACTGATTGCGACGAACGATAAAATATCAACGTATGTACAATAAAGCTTTACAATAAACTTTAGATTATATAATTCTGCAACTGGAAGTGGCACCGTTTGTGTGAAATGTTTTCTTTTATAGTGTTAGAAAAAATAATTTGAATGTATTTAAATAATAATAATAATACAAATTTAACGGTTAAAATTTAACCAAAAATTCATAAATTTAGTTTTTCATCTTTTATTCTATTATTTTTTATTTATAGGTTATTTAAACTACTTATAGGCCTGCGGTGATCATTTTTGGCATTCACAGAATTTAAAACCATAATAACATGTTAAATCTTTCCCCACCATTTTTAATAAACACTGATGGCGAATAAACGAATTGTTTATTTATTTATTTATTTTTTACCATTGTTGATTTAAAAAACATGGTGCTATTGTGACTTATCTAAGCAAGATTTGAAGATACCTGTGCCAAATTCATTTCAAGTTCAAGTTCAGTTCTATTAAAAATATTGTTGTAGAACTAAAGCAGAAGAAGTTTTGCAGTGCTGCTTCTCTGTAGGTGTTATGTTCGTAGAACGACGTCAGAGATGAGAACTGAGAGGGAGGAACATGTCAGACTTGTAATTCACAAGCTGCTCAGCAAAGATTCTTTTTAGTATTTCTAAGAAAACAGTTTGTACTGAGAACCGAGTTCATCCCGTTCCGAGCAGACAAAAGGTGAGGAGCTTCTTTTACAGTCTATCGATGTTTATTAACATTTGAGGGTTCGAGTAGAAACCGTTATCTGGTCCAAACCGAAAGAAGCGACAGATGCTGAGCGGACATAGTGCGCACTAACTTCCGAGCAATGGGACACTTCTTTCCATGAAGAAAAACAGCTCGTAATATTCCATTCAATGAGGTAATTTTATTTTGTGGTCTAAAATAAAGCATGCTGTTTTGAAAAATGTGTGATCAGAATTCCACTGTCAATCCGTTTACTGAACCAAACACAGGATTAGAAGTAACTGCTGTTCTGAAAATTTATTACATGAGCAAAAACGTTCAGTACGTTTGACTATAAATGTTAGACTTGCTATTTGCATTGTATATACTTGCTATATTGTATTGTTTGAAATTTGACTAAATGTCCAAAAATACTCATGGAGGTGGACATGTGTATATTGAACACTGAACATAATGTACAGGACTACATGTGTTTAAATGCTGTTATTACATTACAATGTATAGTACAAAAACTGTGACACCAGTGTGTTCTAATATGCTCATCTGAATCTACTGTCAGTTTGTCTTAATATCGTTGTTCCAAAGAATTTATTTAGTTATTCGATTACACATTAATAATAATGCTGTTATAAAAAGTAGAAGGAATACAAACAGCAACAACATGCGGACTTAGTTCACCAGTTAAAACAGATCAGAACACAAATCTTGGTTATAGCTAAATTAGCAACAATTGGTATAAATTATTTTAAACCCAAAACTCCATAAAAACTTTACATTGTAAGCTGTATTATTCTGTATAATATAACTGCTTTAATTTCGAGTCAATGAGATAATATTGGTAAACTAAGGATTAATTTCGCAACTGCCTAATAAATGTGTGATTGACATGTATTAATAAACACAATATTAACACAGCAACAGTATTAAATGGTTTTTCTTCAAGAACACGAACACTAACAAATACATTTAAATTCCATTAGTTATCTAGTCCAGGTCAAGTCATTGACATTTGAAATAAAAATGCATAAAACTGAAAGATTTGGATAACTAGGGCAAAACCACTGTGATGTTTGGCCCGTTATATAAGCCTCTATACTGCCAACCAACACTCTTCTACTTAAACATGATTTGATGTAAAAATCTTTTATTATTTTATTAAATAAGTACTTTAAATAAAAAATCATTTTATTTCGAAATTTTAAAATATTTACAATTTATCATATTCATCATAGTAAGATTTTTATTATAGACTATTATTAAGATTATTTGAAAAAACATTATTAAGTCTCCTGAGAGTTAAAATACACATTTTACTTTCGTGTTTGTTAGTTTGTTTACATTGGAGTTACCTAGTATTCATTGTATTTTAGAGCTCTAAAAATGACTAAATATAAGTTTAGGTATATAAGCAAATTCTTTCAAACATTCAACTGACCATCATTCTGTTCTTTTAACATCAAGTGCTTTTAAAAATAGTTTTGTAAGCAACATGAAAATTAACATTATTTCAGCCATTTCTAAAAATCTAAATCTAAACAACAACAAAAACAATTGAATAAAAGGCCTGCAACATTGATAGATATTATATATGCCTAGTCATATTAAATAATAGCAATTATAAGTAATAATAAATACTAACAATAATAAGTAATAGCTACAACATTTAATAACTTTACACATAAATGTTTGCAAAAATTTGCAAAACGAAGAGCAATTTAATTCAACATCAGTCAAATAATCTGCTTATCGTAAGTATATTTCAAGTTTCAAGCAAATGTCATCTTTAATACATTGCCATTTATTATGCTACTAATCAAATAATTATAAGCAACATTTATGCTGATTTTATTTTGGGTGGTCAGAATTGTTTTTTAGCACGTTTTAAACGTTAATAATGCATTATTAGCAAGTGGTGGTTGTGCGATTTATGGGACACAAATTGGTTTATGAAACTAGAGTTTGCAGAGAAATCCAACATGTGAACTCCACACACAGTAAAAACCAGGACATCTTTACCACGTATTTGACTGGTCTTGGTGTGAGGTAACAGTGCTACTTTCTGAACCATCTGCTATTAAATGCTAGATATGTATATATTTATTTAAATGGAAATTTTAACCACTTGTAAAATCTTGTTTTCTATTAACAAATCTAACATAACAACATTCTAGTCCTCTTGATTTTGGTCCAGATGTAACCCCTAATGTTTCTTGTTCAAAACCCCCCCACCCCACCTGCCCAATCATGTCAGACACCCACATACACCCAAACAAAAATGCTGATATTTGAACCCTTGATATAGGCTATTTTGTTATATGTCTGTACCACCAAACCCATTTTCAAAACCTTGTTAATCATCAGATATCAAAAAGTTTAAATTACTCTTTAGGGTGGCACACTGGCTAAGTGGGTTGCATTGTCGCCTTATAGGACAAAAATCTTGAATTAAATCCCCAAGCGGGGTGGTCATGAGCATCAGTATATCTTTGGAGAACTGCTTTTCTTGTGATGACACATCATTTGGCTAATAAAAGCATATCATGCCACCACTAGAAAACAAGATAAACTTGGCAAACATTTGAAATCTCATTTGAAAAGCAATGCTGAAAATTAATGTCCTATGAGTGTAAATAAATTCCATAGACCCATAAATTAAATCATTTAGCATGGCATAAGGACAACAAAATAAAATGGCATACTTTAGAATTTCATGACTTCTCCTAATGGTCATACCTATCAAAACCCCTTGAGGATGACACTCCTAATTTCAAAATTCCACCATTAAATCTCAGTGTAGTTTTTTCCTATCTTGTTGGGCAAAAACAGATTACAATTTTATCACCTTTTTATCACTAGAAAAAAAATTGCATAGAGTGTATTCTGTATTTTAGTCTACAGAACACCTGAAATGGCTTCCTAAAACCAATGTGCAAAGAACAGTATCCGCCAAGAATAGTTTAGCGGATTATATGTCTGGAGTGACCGAGATATAAACACAGCTCTTGCTCACAGAGCTTAGTTAAACATAGTAAGTGAAAGGCACATTTTGGACAGGAAAAGTGAACGGCTGAGTTGGTGCAGCTTTACAGTGGTTGTCAGGCCTTATCTTTATTAGTCTTTACAAATGTCTACCCAGGTTTATATAGAACTCTGCTCCGCTCCTTTTATCTGAAGGGTGTGCACTCATACTGTTTACAGGTGTGAGATTAGAGAGAAGAGTGGGCATAGGGTTTCACACGTGGTTGGCTGCCCTTTAGAATGACAACATGGGTGAAAACTCCATGGCAAGAACGTCACTGTAGTCCATACCTTTTATGTGTTTGTGTAAGCTATAGGGGGTCGTGAGAGTACGGTCTCAAACAGTGACCTCCGTTAATGGAATCAGCAATGTTTAGGACTTCTTACATAAAACTGAAGTAATGTTAAAAATATAAATATTTAGGCAGGACATACTTTAAGAACAAATGGATTTTGACCTTTCCATAAAAATTTGAAAACAGGTCACGTGATGAAGGGTTTCTTTTTATATATATATTTTGGAGGATGTTTACTATTTAGTAAATTATATAGCACAGAAAAGCTAACAAAAATGTATAAGCTATTAGCGTCCTGTTTTTTCTCTTCAAAAAGTACTACAGTGCAGATGTTTTGTAGAAGATTGGCTAATGCATTTTATGTGAGACAGTCCTGTACTGTTCTAAGGTGACTGTTTTCACTTTTTCAGTTTGAATCTTCTTCGCCCTGTCTCTGTGTGTTTCTTTCAGAATCATGGTAGACTGTTAATTAATTTGACAAATTACAGTCCCGGGAAAAAATGAAAAACAACAACAACACAACACAAAAAAACAACTTCTACTGCAGCCGATTTAACAAATCCTATAAAAACCTTTATACCACATTGATGTATAATGCAAAAGTTGCAGTACATAACAATACCAAGATAAACATATATTTGTAAAAAAATTTCTTCTTAATATAGTTCCAATGCAAACAAAGAAAACTGAAAAAGAAATCCTGAATGTATTATTCTGAAATATGTAACTAACAAGTTCTGAATTATAAGCTGTGCCCCTATTAATTGTAGACTGTAAAGGCAAGAGACTCTGCTGCAGAGTATTTCCTGTTTACATCACATGCTTTTGGTGGTTTAATAAATGGAGTTGTCTGCTCTTTGGTCATTAACACAAAACGTATTAAAGTTTTGCTTATAAAATCTAAGTTCAGGGTTATTGTGCAGTAATTTAGTATTTCAAAAGTAAAACAGTGGAACCAAATATGAGGAGCATACAGGGGTGTTTTCTTTAAAACAGAGCATTTTACTAATTAAAAAATATTAATATTTATTATTATTTTTTAGGTATATAAGACCTATTTTTATAGGATAATTATATTAAATTGTCTGAAAACCTAACCAGGCTTGTTTAAGCAGTATTCACCAATCAGGTCATCACTGTCTTGTCATACAGATTAGTCTCTTTGGTTTGAAAATAAAGGCTTTAGGGTCTACTTCTACTCATCATTTGAATCCTTCATTCCAGAGAAGAAGTATGACTGCATTTGATTGACCCTTTGTCATGCCACTGTGACACAACAGCCCATCCATTAATTAGGACACATCTATAGCACCGTTAATTACAAATTCAAAGGTAATTGTGCCTGGATAAACACAGAGGATAGTATAGACCAGTGCATGTCTCGCTGTATGCGATTCTGATCATCATACAAAGTCATTATATATCATTAGATTGAGAAAAAAAGTTGGGAATGCCTACAGGCCCATGCCAGTTCTGATGAACCTAGGAGACTAAATTTTGCAATTAAGCGTACCTTATATAAAAAATCTACAGTAGCATGGTAAACATGACTCTGTACAAACAAGCTGAGAGTACAGATCCCACATTCAAGCAGTACATAACATCCCCACCCAGAGTCCACATCCACTCATTTACTTACTTAAATATACCAAACAAATCGACTTAATGACATATACTTTAGAGAGGCAATACATGGGTAAAACCATGCCTAACACCACACAGTCAAGATTGAAGCTAAGATTCTTGAAGCTGTTTTACTCTATCTGCTACATTTCGATTGTGTATTTGTTTTCAGAGATGCTCCAAGAAAAGACACCAGCTGTGGCTGCTCATGAAGGTATTACAGTGGCTTGTGAGCCTGCTGAGCTAGTAAGTGACACTTCACATCTAGATCTGTCAGCAGCTCACAGCATCCCTCACAATGATGTTGATCAGGTATAACACTTTTCGATGACTTCACACTCTTTAGATTCCCGAATAATAGCAAAATGATTTTGATAGTAAATAAAACAAATTGTATACAAAAGTATACAAATCTGAGAACAGTACATACTTCCAAGTTATTCCCATACCAAAATTATTTCAGTAATGAAAATGGTCCAATCACAAGAATAAAATTCCAGGAGAAAAAAATAAATCACGTTCCACACAATTGCATGTCAAGAAAATGAATGTTTCTATTTATAATGTGGGAAGTGCGTGGTTTGTTGTTTCTGTCTGGACAATATAATGTATAATACATTGTAACAGATTATAAATAGACAGATTATAAATAGACCCAGAATAGGCTTTCTTTTATACACTTGCTTTCTTTAATAAACTGCATCTACAGAATATAGAGAACATTAAAGTGGTCCTTCATGAGCGGGAATTGTGGAAGAAGTTCCATGAAGCAGGAACAGAAATGATCATTACAAAAGCAGGCAGGTGAGTGAGTTATCTTCCACCTTAGCTTCTGAATATAGGAACATGGAACAAATATAGATCTATGATTAAAACTGGAATGCAACAATAATCAATCGTTTATCATAAATTATTTCATCCTCAGAGCATGAACCATTTATAAAGACCGATCAAAGACAGAAAGGTTAAACAAGCAAGAATTTATGTGTGCATGAATATTTAATTGGAAACACAAATGGTTACCCTCTACGATAGATTTAAGGCACCACCTGGATTAGTAGTAGGACCGCAGACATTCAGCAGAGAATAAGTCAGCACTGTCTGCCAGTCATAGTCTGCAATTTCTCAAAGTTTTTTTGTGGGAATGTATAAGGTCACCACAATTTTTCTTTAATGCTGTAACACTGTGAAGAATGGGCTCTCCCTTGTCCAACTGATAAAACGCATATAGAATCCCTCATCCCTTTGAAGAGCTAAGCACTTAGCCATTACACAGCTGCAAAGAAAACTCTCGGCTCATGCAATACACAGATTTCCACACCGGATACACATCTCATTTACTTGGTTTAGCATGTAATTGACCATTGGACTGTTTAATTTATCACCATGTCAGTCTAACACAAGTAACACAAAACGGTTAGATTTGAAACTGAGATTTTGGTAGATGTTGCCGTATGCTTATGAAACTGTAAATCTTGATGAAACAGCTTCTGTTACAGTAAATGGAAGTTTCACACAGTAGTTGTCATCAGAGTTTTATGTTACCAAGAACATCAAGTAGTATCTGCTGTGTGTAATCTTGTGCTACACTGGCTCATGCTGGCTAAAAATGCATTCAGAATGATTAATGGTTAGGTATTTATACACAAAGAAGCATTTTTCCCCCCCAAAAATACAACTAAAGCTACAAAAGAACAATATTACATGTCATATTTTTATAATCTTTGTTTTATCAAGGCTCTACGTTAGTAGGCATTTGATGTTAGTAGGCACCCTAATTGTTCTAAAATGGTTAAAACAGGATATTTGTTTTCAGTACTATAGCAAAAGGAAAACTGGTCAATTGTATAATTATAATATGTTATATAACTAATATATAACATATAACTAATCTAACCACCAATGTCTTTGGAGACCCTTTAAGTTTGTTTCAGTGAGTTTGGTTAGCTAAATGTGCAAACTAAATGAATTATTGGCACATTTTAATTTACACCTGGAAGGCCGAGATATTTATTTAAGAAATCTGTGCATCGGTCAGGGAGACTGCAGTTTGTACAAATAAAAATGGCTGTGTTCTTTACACAGTTGAACTCTAAAGGAACTCCACAGAATGATTGTGAGTGGCTTGTTATTGCATGAATGTGTCCGAGGTCTGCCGCGTTCCTGGCTTTTGCGAATGAACACAGCCGGCCGGTGCAAGCCTTTATATTATATACAGGCCGTCAGAGAGCGAGCTCGGTAGTGCTGATGATCAGTGGCTTCTTCCAGGCCCCTGTCCTTCATCATCCCCATTCTTTTGATCTGTGCACTGCAGACAGGAGGGATCTGTGGCAGAGCTGATGTATAAGAGATAGAGTCGGAGCACATTAAGAGAAACAGCTGGCACTCTTTGGACGCTGACACACTGATATCTTAACATTCCACACATACACCTTCACGCATTTAATGGAAAGCAACACTGTCATCCAGAATTATTAGGCTATTCTTATACTCAAAACTTCACGTGTGAGCGTACTCCTTGTTGTCGGAGGACAAATGTATCTGTGACATATTACAACAAAGTGGTCATGTTATACAGTTAAAGTGGCTGGTGGAGTAATAAAAATGAGTTACTTTTAAAACAAGAACACAGTGTTGTGAAGCAGCATTGTAACTAGGCCAGACGCATACAAAACCTAGAAGCAATACCTATCTTGAAATAAAAGCATTACCTTCAAATCCCAATCCACTAACGGACATAATTTGGTTCAAACCAATCCACTTCAAAGATAAAATATTTACTTGTTGATTAATTTAACCCACCCAATAATAGGTTCTACAATAAAGAGATAACCAGTTGTATTTACTTGTCACCTGTCACTGTCAACGATAATACTATAGGTGTTCTCTCACGTACAACGATTAGTGTAGGATTTTTCATTTAATGTGTACACAGGCGGAGATTAAGAATGGGATTATCAGTCTGTGTTGCTGAATGCCAGCATAGGCACTAAAACGCACAAACCATTGCATTGTTTTGCTGGTCCCAAAACCAAGCTACCACACGCAGGAGAATTGTATCAGAAAAGGCATACAACAATCTGATGTAGTTAGCAGTCTAAAATGAACATCTAATTTTGTTCACATATTTATTATTAATTAATTATAATCAACTTTGCCTGACAAATTTGAATTGGGCAATATAGGATTTTATTTCATACTGGACACCAGTACAGCCTGGATCAAATGTTTATAATTGTTAAGCAGAGACAATGTCGTCTGGATAATGTCACAAAAAAAATTGGATCCAAACGTCCAATAGGTTTGTTTTGCATCATTTCGCATACCAGCATTCTACCTCCATTGCACTATTATTTGCTTTCATATTGTGTACATAAAGTTTCATATTTATTTATTCGAACATAGAAAATAGAAATACACATAGAACCTAAAAAAACATGGAAACAACAGAGAAGGGGAGCATTTCGAAAGGCTTCTCGATGTGAAGCAACAATGTTGTCAATTGTGCCTCTTTATATAGACATAGATTTCTCCAAATGCTTAAGTGCATGAGCATTTTATTTCTGAAAAACACAAAGAGTAAAGGAGGACTTTACTTACATGTACACAAACATACACGTATTGGTAGATTAAACAGTAATGTAAACGTTGGCCCAATATAACAAAACCACACTTTATAAATATGTAATTTTTAGTGTTCTAATTTATTTCAAGTCCCATTAAAATATCAAAATAGTAATTGGCAAATAAGTTCTAAGTAAATAAAAGTTTGGTTACATCCCGACCGAGCTAAGAATACAACAATGTAAATAAAGCAGGCAACATACATCATATCAGGCGATGTCATCGTTGAAATCAGGCACCGATGTTGAAGTTCTTTCACCTTCAACTTGTCTGCACCAGAGAAAAGAATCTCAAACAGCATCAAATTTAATTTTGTTCACATATTTATTATAATGAATCAACTTTGCCTGACAAATTCAGAATTATTACCATTCCACGTAATCCACATTAGACACAATTCAGCAACGATTCAGACGTACATACAAAGTGAGACAAATGCAGTGAGATAAATAAAAGCAACATATTAAACTAGATCTACTCTCGGGTACACTTTCAGATAATAAATATTACTGTAGTAAAGTGTCTACATTTTGTGAAATTAATAAGTAGATTCACAAACTAGTTTAACATTTAGTATTTATTATTAATACAGACAGATTCTGAATTAGAAAGTGCAAAAAAGTGGACTAGTAGTGAGGACTGTTCCCTATAGTAAAGCCTCGTGACTAGCTCTGTTTCAGATCTTCCTACAGCTAACAGCACCTCTCTTGGAATACATCAAGTGATGGATCCAATTTCAGCCCTGTACCAGACACAGAGCTTACCTTGCTTCGGACCAGTAACAGATCTTAGCTTGCTGCAATCCCAGATCCCCCACTGGGTATTAGAGCTAATGTTATCTTGGCTGCCCTTCACATGCCACTCTTCAGCCATGGGCCTTTGAAGCTTCACTTCTGCTCACAGAGTTGAGTGCTTGTGCTTTTGCTGCCATTTATTTAGTATATGAAGACAGTTATAAATGAATGACTGTTGGTTGAACCTGTTGTCAAAGCCCAAGATAAAGTGATGTTCAATGCGAAAACTTTTGAAGACCAGTGACAAGCTTGCTATATAAACCACTGTCCATTTTGAGCCGCCATTAAAAAGCACTTAAGGTTTATGGGTGCTAGTTTCTTTTGCATCTAACTTTGACGCAAAAGGGATGAAAAAGAGAGCTTTTTCATGTGGAGTTCATGAAAGGTATCCCCAGCGAAGTATTTTATGGGAATGTCTGATAGATTCACATATTCGGTCAGACATATTGACCCGTTCATGCAAGATTTCTTCTTTTTTCTTGCTTGAGTGTTTTAGTAAATTTTATGATAATGTCCACTTTCCCCCTTCAATAAATACTTCTATGTACAAGTTTTGTTCTGTGCATAAACTGCACCTGTAGACCAAAAATAATGACAAACAATAATTTATCCATGACATAACTGGAAGTGGCTCACATAGTGCATTATTTGAATTATTACTAAAACATAATTATATCATTATTATTTATATTAATACACAATATAACATTCAGTTTTATCTAACATTCAATATATGCACATTTAAAAGGACACTCTGCTACCAAAAGGCGAAATATTTCTGAATGATAAATTCTTTCTGATTAGAAAAAAATATTGTTTGTCTTTGAGCGATTGGTGTCTGTTTCCTGTGTCTAGACGGATGTTTCCCAGCTACAAAGTAAAAGTAACAGGAATGAATTTAAAAACCAAGTACATTCTTCTAATTGATGTTGTTCCAGCAGATGACCACCGCTATAAGTTCTGTGATAATAAGTGGTAAGTCTAGAACTATTTTTAAATCATCAGTTTTTTGCAGGCAAACATGTAAATAGATATAATTAATTAAATTAAGTTACGGTTACTCTATACTTACCAATAGGAATGTTACACACCTCGAGTGCTATATTGTTTTAGTGCATCTGCCAAACAATAAAAACTCATTGCACTGAAAGTACCAGAATGGAGCACTACCATCAAACGACCAAAAAATAAAATGAGAAATAGTAAGAAACACAAAATTCATTATGTAAAAATAAATTAGAGATACTTTGGCAGGCTGTCACTTCCCTGAAGTGTAGTGTTAGTCATTTAAGGCAATACTTTCCCATGAAAGCGTGCACTAAGAAGCAAGTGTTCAGTATCCACATTACAATGTGAGTGCACGGTTTGGAACGCACGTAATGTTTCAGTTCATTCGCCTGATTTAACAAGTGGTGAGCTGATGTATAAAGAATCTTGAATCTTAAAAAATATTAAAGTACATCATAGTACTTTTTTTACTGTTAATGATGCAAAGTATTTGGAACACAAACCAACAGAAAGATTGTAAAAATTTGTACCTACTAGTTCATTACATCAAATACAAAGCTACTACTACCCAAATAGCTACATGTGAACATAACTAACAATTTATAGCCTTAAAAGGTTACATCAGTTGTCTAACAGAAAAGGGAATCTCAAGAAAATCTAAACTTTTATTATTAAGGAACTGGCATGGTCAGTAAAGTGCTTATACTATAAAGTAGATTATTTTTACCCACTATTTAGTAATTTGAAAATAATTATGCAAATTTGATCATGCATGTAATGTGTGTCACATGACACACATTACATGCACATAACACTTAAACATGCAAATAAAGCTTGTTTACTACACCTCAGAATGTTTTTTTTCAGATGTGACAATAACACTGAGATTACAACCCTTTCATATAATCACTTTCTCATGGTCGCCACACATCTTAACCTGCAATCATTTTAAACAATTATGATATTTTATTTAGTTGTACTTGAAGTACAACATGTAAATAAGATGTAGGCTTTTCTCTCACTCTCTTTATGTCTCCAATCTCTGCATGATGAAGCCCCTCAGACCACAGTTGTCACATCTGCACATTAATAATTATAACAAAAACAGCATAACTGTACAACCTCAAAACTTTTCCGTTCAAAACATTCATTAAGGAGACATAACTACCAAATATCTAGTTCCTCACTGATCGTTGCTGGCCGTAGCTGTGGATTGTTCTTAGCACACAGTTAATTACCTCAAGTTACTGGCAAGCTAACAAGCTTAAAACAGCAGCATGATATACGATGTCCTCCATATGACCCTGGCATTAGAACCGCATTAACACATGCAGTCTAGTAATGATCGGCCCGAAGTGTGTTAAATTGTTTAAATCCAGGAACTTCTGTAGTTCTGTACAAATCATAGTAAACTGCATTTTTTAATAGCAAAACCAACTTTTTATGACTGTTGTTTTGCAGTATGTAGGGCGGGCTAGAATTTCAGGCTTTGCCAGTGTTGGTTCTGGAGTTTTTCAGTGACACCTCGGAGGCACATAATTAGTAATGTTGCAGTCAATGCAGGCACCGCCAGCTTTACCCCATGAATGTTATGTAAAATGACAAGTTTGTTCTGTCTGTATGCTTTATATACAACAATTAATTTCACCAAATTAAAACGGCAAGACAAAAAAAAAATCATTTTCTTTTTTTTTACAATCCCTTAGAAATCCCTTCCCTTGGAAATTAGGCATTCTGGTCAGGGGGTTTTCCTAATATTGCTGAGTGTGTTTACTTTTGTCTAAAGTGCTAAACTGTTCTCATTTTACAGGATGGTGGCTGGAAAAGCAGAGCCAGCCATGCCTGGGCGACTTTACGTTCACCCTGACTCTCCTGCTACAGGGGCGCACTGGATGAGACAGCTCGTTTCATTTCAAAAGCTGAAACTCACTAACAACCACCTAGACCCATTTGGACATGTAAGTTATTTAATAGTTTCTTTAAAAGCAACATTAACATAATTAACCATAAAACATAATAAGCAAACAATGATCATTCCGGAACAGAATACTTGACAATAATAACAATAAATATGGCATTTCTAAATATGCTGGGTGAAAATGATACACAGCAATGTGTGGAATGGTCTCTCAATACTGTGTTAGAGATTATGACTGACTACAGTTTTTATTAATAATTTAATTCTTAATAGTTATCAATGTGCATTAAAGATTGATAAGGTGGATGTGTTCGAAAACCTTATGAACTACCTTGCTCTCCAACATAGTCAGCTTGTCAGTGGAGAGGATTTAATCGAGACTTCTCAATCTGGTTATTCAATCACACTTAGAGACTGCACTAAGGTTTGGTAAAAATGAGGTGGCACAGCACACCATCATGGCCACCTCTCTCTATGTACTGGATACAATCACAAATAAATGACACTTGTACACTTTGAAATCCAGTAATATATTTAAATTTGATAATATTATGTCGAGTCGAAGCACAGTAAATGCTAGGATTGCCTCCATCGCTCAGAAAGCTTTGGATGCTTACTCACTTTTGAGAAAAGCCACACTATAGCATCACCTGTAAACCTCATAATAATAATAATAATGGGGATAATAGATCGGAAGTGAGGTGGATGACTATGACAGCATCTTTGCATGAAAGGCAAGCTCATAAGGTTCATAACCTGTCTGATCTGTGCATGCTCGTTCTGTTAGGATAAGCTGAATGCCAGGGAAGTGATAAGGTTGAGTATTGAGGCCAGCGAAAGGCTACTAAGCTTGACTGACGCTTAAACCAGCAGGAAGTCCATAGTTAGCCAAAACGCACCGACAAAGCTGTAAACAAGAAATACTCCTTCCTACAATGATATTGCAAGTAATAAGTAGGTTATACTGTAAGCACTTTTATTAATGATGGTTTTAATGCACAAATTCATATTATGTCACATACCATCATTCCATCAGCCAGTCACCTATCAAACCCGGGTTGATCTGAGGTTGTTTTCCATGTGTGGAACATATTTGAAAAGCAGGCTCAGGAAGATAGACCTCATTGACTGTAAGGATCTTGGAGTCTGAATAGAAACAAGAAAGACCATGATGATGATTGGCTCTGACAGAGCTGTGCTGTGGATGACCCGATACGAATGCTCCAGTGAGCACACACCATAGAGCCCCCTGAGTGTATACTGGTGCCAGAGTGGCTTGGCATTTCTCATTTATGAACACATACTAATTGAATTAATGTATCGATCACTTCACACAGCTAGTATGCAACCCGAACCATGTGCTTACAGTTGTAATTATTCCTTAAAGAAATATGTGCCTTTGTGCACAAAGTTCAGAACAAAAAAAAAAGAATAATTATTTATTTGTCAACATAAACTCAGGAGTGGGGAAGCAGAAAGACGTTTGACGTTTGACCAATTTGAAGGATGTATGTTCTACAGTGAACAATAGCTTAGTGGCTAAAGCACTGGTTTAGTAACCAGTAAGTTGCTGGGTCAAACTTCACCACTGCCCAGTTGCTGCTATTGCCAATTATATTAAAGCCCATACAGAGTTCATTGTGCTCAGGCATGGATTCTCTGCCAGAGATCCCATTATACCATATATAATATTAATTGCATGAAAAGAACAGTGAGTTCACTCTTAAACACATTATTGTTTGCTCAGTTGTGATGCGAGGTGTAGCATGGTAGCTGGTCTGGCTAAACTTCTCTGAGAGGAATCACAAGTTAGTTTGTACAATTATAGATTGACATGTAAAGAAACTAAAAGGTTACTGGTTCAAACCCCCAAATTGCCATTGTTGCCTCTGAGCAAAGCCCCTAACCCTCAATTGCTCACAGTGTATACTGTAAGTTGATTTGAATAAACACATCTGATAAATACTGAAAATGTAAACAAATACTTCTGCAGATCATCTTGAACTCTATGCACAAATACCAACCCAGATTGCACATTGTGAAAGCGGATGAGAACAACGCTTTTGGTTCCAAAAACACAGCCTACTGCACCCATGTTTTCCAGGAGACAGCATTCATCTCTGTGACATCCTATCAGAACCATAAGGTAATACTAGGTTACATACACCCATAGCATAATTTCCTGTGTTGTAGCCAAGAAGTCTGGTATATTGGTTACATTAACCCCATGTCATGTAAAACAACCTCAACTTTATATCGTAACTGTCTAACATTTTGCAGATAACACAGTTGAAAATTGAGAACAATCCCTTTGCTAAAGGTTTCCGTGGTAGCGATGAAGGAGATCTCAGAGTGTCCAGACTACAAGGGTAAGTGCAATACAAATGTACAAAGTGACAAATAATTCTTGGTGAACACAAACACATTTTTTTCTTCCAGAAAAGACTACCCAGTGATGTCTAAGAGTATAGTGAGGCAGCGGCTCATCACATCACATACTCATCTGGCAGGAAAGTTGAGTACAGGGGTGTTAAGTGGCCACCCACAGGTTCACTCTCATTATCAGTATGAAGGTGGGGTCCCTCTATCTGGTTCTGACTCACAGGAGCAACTATCCAACCCTTTCTCTGCAAGCCGAGAGTCCAGCTTGCTTTACCATTGTTTCAAACATCGAGGTAATAAACTCAAGTCTGTCCAGATATATATACAGCAACCAGATATAATATTATGACTACTGTTACTGTTGTGTTGGTCCTCCTTTTGCGGCCAATACTGATACCTTGCCATCAGAAACAGCATTCTTTTATGAAGCAAATTGTTTGTTGGACTGTACAACACAAACCAGCACCTGTCGCCGGTTTACCACTGTTCCTTTCTTTGGACCAGTTTTGCCAGTTAATACCTAATAAAAACTAAGATGACCTCACAAGAGCGAGACTTTAGTTGGATTATCCATCAAAATCTTCCATAATTTTTCCCTTCTTCAAACACACAAACTTGGATGATAAAATGTTCACCTGCTGCTTAGTATATCACACAAATAAACTCATGCTATAATGAAAAGATAATCAGATAATAAAACTTTACTCGTCGATGGTCATAATTATAAGCATTGTTTGTTGTAGCTAAAAATAGTCTGTACCCACTATGGTTCTTCCTTAAATCTTATGGTTTATCTGTCAATTAAACCTTTGAAGTATAAGAGCGGATCACATATAAGATCCGCTTGGCAGCATTCATTTTCCCATATAGTAGGCCAATAATTCAGATCTTGCCTAGGAGAAACATCCGCCCACACACAGACAGATGTCATTACCATAATTTATTTTACCTTGCTGTGCTTAGGTTTCAAAACATATTGCTTGGAGGTCAGTAAAATATTTAATCTTCATCTCTTTTGGTAAAGGATTTCAAAGTTGCAATGGCCTATTGTAAGCTTTTCTGATAATATCCTAAATTCTCCTAGCTCAGTCACCTGATTTTGACAAACAGCTTGATGTTGGCACAAGGTGCACTTTCCAATTCTTCTTATTAAATGTATCTATCATCTTAGGTGTGCCTTTTAACAATTGGTTATCAAATCAGTTTGAAAGAACATTTCCATCCATGATGCTTTTTCTTGTTACCATTCACTACTTAAAAAGCAGGTCTAAATTTATGTTCACTGTTTTGGTCATGCACAATATTTTGTGGAGATTTAACACATTAATTCAGCAAATTTTCTTTACGGTCGGCGATTGTCATTACAATTGAGCTCAAAAGCATGCTGTGGAATTCAGAATTCTGTGCAGGCCCCTGAAGTTACTTTGTATTAAACATGTCAAGCCGTGCCATGTACACAGAGGAAACAGCTTTAAGAAAATTTTGCCACAAATCAACTTGGTTTGATGCCTTTATTGTAGTGACCAGTGGATGTACAAAGTGTCTATAAACCCCTGCAATGTTACTGCCAACCTGTCTAGGCTCACTAACAAAGTTGAACAAACCACTACACAAACTATATCTGTGTACTAGAGATACTTCCTACCTACTTCAGAAATGGTGGCACAGTAGCTTCATGTCAGAGGACCAATTCTCAGGTACGCCCTGTTACTTTCTGAGTGATGTTTACATGTTTACTCCATGTCGGCGTGGGTGTATACCAGGTAGATAAGTAACAGTCAAAAAACTCCATATAGTTACTACTATACTACTATTACAAATATAGCCTTTAAAAAAGATAACTGTTGTAAATGATCATCATTTTTAAAGTCTTAAATTCACGTTTCTCCTACAGATAACAACCGACACATAGAGCTGGGCTGCAAGCGGCCTTTTCTCGACACAGCCCCCTCATCGATGTCAGAAGAGCACTATTTTTGCTCCTCATCTTCCTATGACCCCTCTTTGCTGTCACACCCATACTGCAGTGAGGCACTAACATCTAGAGAAGCCTGCATGTATGGAGGAATGGATACCGATGCAGTAACAGGGGGGCCAGTAGGAACTGAGGACCTGCCCCCACCATCCCTGAACTGTAACATGTGGGCTTCAGTGCCTTCCTACCCTCGTTATGGCATGCAGACTGTCGAGGCTGTGCCCTACCAGCCCTTCGGTGCCTCAATTGCACCACACCACTCAACCTCTATGCAACGACCACAGCCTCCACCTCCAACCGTTCCAGAACTATTGTCGTTCACTACACAACGAGCTCTGCCAGCTGCAGCTTCATCATCATCTACCCCTTCTCCTTCCGGTGCTGCCTCGTGTGACAGGGCATCCCACCCGAATCTGTATCACAGAAAAGCAGAGTCGCCCCTGAGAATTCACAGAGATTTTTCATCATATACAGCACAGAGCTCTACTTCATCAAGAGAGCCAATCTATCAGTATCAGATGGGTTTCAGCAGCGTAGGAGCCCACTGGACTGAAAACTGAAATGACATTCATAACATTAAAATGAGTTTAGAGATTATTTTTCTATACAGCCTTAGTGTTAAATAGACTTATTTGTGTAAGGAGATATGCATATCAATATCTGCACTACAGCTCACAAGTTTGGAATCACCTGACAAAACCATAGCAACACTTATTTATTTATTTACTTCATTTACTACAAGTGAGCTTACTTTTGTTGCTTGAGATTTTATAATTTAGTGTAAAGGTCCTCTCAATGTACTTTTAAAAACGTTTGCGTCATCATAAAAATACAACAAAATTAAACTGAAATATTTTTAATTGGGTGGCAGTGTGGCTTAGCGCTAAGAACTGTTGACTCACAGCAATATTGTGTTACTAGTAAGAAAAGTCCCATTGGGCTGTGATTCCAAAGTTTTGAACAATGAAATGTGGCTGTATTATGGTAATATTTATTTAAGAATGAGAAATGTTTATAGCACTTGTAGTAACAATAAATGGAACTGTGGAAAAGCACTGTGCTGAATGCACTAAGAGATCACCGACTATGGCAGAATGATGCTTAAAAGCTTTTAGTGCCAAATGTTTCAAAGCACAAAACGTGTTTATGCCAAATCATGTCAGTATTCTGTAATGATTGTTGAGTAAATAAATTTAAGAAACTGATATAACAAAAAATTGAAAGAATGTTTGTCAGACATGATATGAGACATTAAACTAATAGACTATATACACAAAAATATATTACACATTCAGATTTCCTTTGTATATAGTCTAATAGTTTGAATATTTGGAGTGTAATGTAACTGTATTGTGGAAATGCATATTGTAATTAGTTTGTGTACCTGGATTGTACTAGAGAGACACCATCAGCTGAAACCAAATTCTTTGTGTGCACTCATATACCTGGCCAATAAACCTGATTCTGATATGCCTGATTCTGATTATGACCCCCTTCCTAATACTGTTTTGGTCCCCCTTTTCCTGCTCCATACAAAAAAAGTGGTGTTGCCAGTTTACCAGAACAGTGATCCTTCTGTTTACCAGACCCAGTGGCCCGCTTTTGATAAATACAGACCAGAGCAAAAAAGAATAGCCCAGTAATATAAACAAAATTACTAACCAAAAAATATTTTAATTTGACACAAATCTATTCAAATCTTCACTTTCTCCATTAAAAGACACTAAAATCTTATGCCAGGTCATCCAAATTAGGCTATTTGATCCAGTTTAGTTTTTTAAATACCGTATTGGCCCGAGTATAAGCCGCACTTTTTTTCAAAAAATTCGAAATTCAGTTGTAACAGAAACTTCAAATCTAGCGCACATTTTTAACACAACATGTTATGATTCAACAATAACGCTCATGTTTGGATTTTTGAATAAGTGGTTATTGATTTTATTATCCTCGCATCCCAACCCAGCCAACATAACCTCCTCTGGTCATTCCTTGTCTCCGTTCTTACCGAGGGCACCCCCGGCACCGCCCGCCTCATACCAAAGTTCTGGAAGCAACGCCTTGCACCATCTAGCGACAACTGCCGTGAGCTTTGACCCCAGTATACACCACACCAGCCCAAAGTGAATAGCTACTAGATAAAGTTTTATTCTCTCAATTTATAAATATATTTTATCTGAATCCCTCTCAAAATTAAGGGAGCGGCTTATACTCGGGCCAATACGGTAGTTATTCCAATGCACACCAAAGAAATAAACATGTATATAGCAAAACGGGTAAAAACTTTCATTCAGTTTCATTTTCTGGAAAGATTTTAGGGCTGTCAACACTTTTGGCCATGAATGTACATACACAATATTTCTAAAAAACAGACAAGCATTCTTAGAACAAATGGATAAATAAGCCAGAACTTGAACTGCTCAATAAAAGAAACAGAAAGATAACTGGAAAGCCTATGTGGTCCAGTGACCTCTTTAATACAGCATAATACAGCTTAGCTTTAAATTAAACATGTAAAAAACTGCTTTTCTCCATATCTAACCATGCTTTACATACAGTAAATTAAGTAGGAGACAGAGTACCATCCATTGCACTTACAAACGTGGAAAGCCAAAGCATTAATCAAGCTGCCAATTTAGTATGTTTGCATGAAGCAGTCACGTACAATATTATGATCACCCTCGAATATTGGGTTATTACTCTTTTGGTGCCTAAACAGCCCTGCAGCTGTGATACACTGACACCTGTCTAGCAATTTGAGCTACAGCTTGTCTGTTGGATCCACAAAGGTCAGCCTTCCCACTCCTTTTGCATCAATGTGCACTGGTCACCCATGACCCTGTTGGCGGTGTACTGCTGTACATGTTTAGGCTGTACAATGGTCCATCCAAGATGCCTTACAGGCCATACACAGAAGTTGACACAGAATCTGAACATGTTTAACATGAGGCTTTTTTAATTAAAGTTGGTCACTCAAGTTAGTAATATGATGTATTATTCGTAACATAAGTTTAGTTTGAGTATTTTCCCAAAGTTAATTACTTACAGTAAATAAAAAAAATCTCAAATAACTAGGTCTTGACTAACGGGAAGTAATTGGTGTACAGCATTTCAGTGGTCAAGCTCTGGAACTTCTTGTAGTGGATGTGCGCTGTCGTCCAGTATAGATGACAGCTTGACTAGCCTCCTCCTTTCTTCCACCTCTTTTACAGCGTAGAGAGAACAAAGCTCACATTCTTAATCAGAATGTTCAGTATTTTCTTGTCACTCGAGATTTGATGTAGCTTTTATAGCGGATGTCCTTAACCCTCCTATTTATCCGGGAGCAACACTACAATGCAATGGTTTGGGGTGACACCCAACTGACCTTTGGAAATGCCACATTTTGAACTGTGGAGTTCATATGTTGGTGCCAATGGAAATTACTGCTGAGGATAAAAGCAACTACTAGATGGTAAAACAATGTAAAAAAAATGCACTTTTAGAAAAACATTTAAATATTCTGAGATATATAAATTGTCTTGTTTTACATTTACTTTAAACTGCAAATAGCACACGTGTGCTGTAACACTTACTTTATGTTGTCTACAAACACAACTCTGTCAGTGTCGGGCAAATATTTACAATGCTTCAAATACCAGTGATAGTCAATGCAGGACTGTCATGTGAATTCCTTTTTATTAAAATAAATCGTCCAATGTAAAGTAATGAAGCACATGTTTTTATTGTGTATAATCAATATTACTGCATTTCACACAGTGTGCCTGAAACATACGTGAAAAACCTTTAAAAGGAGCTCACTGTTGTCCAAGAGTGATGACCCGAGAGCAATACCGGACCACTGCGGGAACCAACCAGATCTGAGGAAAGAGAAGAACAAAGCTCTATTTCTCTGAAGGCTCATAGAAGTGAATAATATGCATGTGAGTGATGCATTCTAGGTAAGAATCCCATTAAATGCTGATACATTGCAATAATAAATTACCTTACCATGATTATCTACTTTAGGACAGATGTTGCAGTGGAATGGGGTTAAGATCCTCAACACTGCATGAGGAAGCATCATGTGGTGTTTTAATCTGCTTTTAAAAAGTGAGCCACTCTACAGTGCTTAATCCCAGCTCGGATAAATCTAGGATCACTTAACAGAAACCTTTACTTATCTTCTAATCAAAACTTGGGAGTATACTGAATAAGAAGACTTATTCACCTTATTTATAGTATTTTAATTCACTATTTCATTCATTCTTCACATTCTGTCTCGATTAAAGATCAGTCAGATTTAAGCATAATATTGAGCTATACAGTATATAACATCTATTTTTGCTTAGTTAGGCCTGGGGGCATCTGGAATTTATTGGCGAATATCTGGCTGTGCCTCTCTTCTGCTCTGCCTTGCCCTTCTCCCGCAGCTTCCAACTGTCGTTCCTAAATCCTGTCTGAGAGCTGCACTGGCTAGGCACACTATGACCTGAAGGCTTAAGCCTCTTTTCCTTGTAAAAGTATGACTCTGCTTCTCTAAGGAGCACTCAGAAACACGCTTTAAGAGGGTATTTAATATCAAGTCCATTACTGACTTTTTGGAGCCCAGTAAATAGTCAATTAGTGGATCATTTTTTATTCAATCCACATGCGAACAGATATGCAGGGGAGACCAGATGGCGTTACATGCCCAGCACCCCACTAGAGCTGTTTGGCTGAATTACAAAGGTGAACCAGGGACAGGTTATCGAGCATGATATTTTTCATTTGTTTTTGCTCACCTACCAACCTACTGTAGAAAAAATGTTGTAATGCTGACAACTCAAATGCTGTAATGCTGACAATGCAGGGAATCACTGACAACACCAAAGACATTTCAGAGCTAATCCATTTTGATTAGATGCGATGTTAAAGCAACCCACAGAGTGAGCTGAGCTGAGGGAGGAAGGGCTGTGGTGGTAACTCCAATTGGTAGAAGTTCAACATCAGTGCTGGGACACGTAACTATGGCGGTTCCCCATGATCAAAAGTTACATCTGGTTGACTCCAATAAAACATAAACCAGTGCAGAAAATTGGGATCTAATGGTCCTAAAGTGGCTTCAGATAAAAGCAGCAATAAAAATTAACAATTACATTGTGAGAGCAGAGTTTGCTAACAAAACAGAGAATGGATTAAGGTCTTGCCTTCGGTTTATATAAGGGCCTCTGAAGTGTCACGATCACAAAGAAACTCGATCAAACAAACAAGTCTAGGAGTAATGAAGCAAACTCTGGTTTAGCCTGGTTTCTACAAATGCCTTTTAAACCAGTTAGAGTGAAACCTGCTAAATTGAAAAAAAAACAAACCCTCATCCAAATCAATAAAACATGTAGATGTTTGTAAAAAACATGACACCATCACAAAGAGTGATTTGTGGCTCCAGTAAAGGCAGATGCAAGGTCTTAAAATGACCTCAGTGTTGCATCATATAACTGGTATTTATAAAAGTAAGTCAAAGGTTCAGCATGAGTATGTGCTTGTGTTGCAGTGTTTACTCTCGATAAATGGGGTAAGGAGACTAAATGTTCACAAGAAAGACTAGATGTAGTCTTTATCAGGATTAACATTCCCAATTGCTTAATGTCTGTCTTTTAAACAAAAAAATGGTTGGCAAGGTTGTGAGCCCCAAGTCCTTGTAGCCTTAGACAAGAACACTGACTATCTCAATACCAAATGCAGTCAGAGGTTTGTGTGTGTTTTCAAAAAGCAAAGGGTGCAAGGCACACCGAAACAACAATCGCAGGGCAGTTGCACATACCTGGCAATGTGTTTTTGTACTGGACTGTAGGACAAAACATGCACTACTAGTAGATATTTTTATAATGTTGTCTCATGATTAAACAAATAGCATTTAACTCATGACATTGGGCAGTCTGAGATATAGATAGATATACAAATAGACAGACAGAAAGACAGACATTTTGACCATCTTGCTCTTGTTAAAGACAGGAAAAGCTTTTATTCAAAGTGTATTTCAACAGTTTTTTCCAGGAAAAAAGACAACTGCCAGAAGATTAAATTAATTTAAAAGGTATTAATGTTACTTTCTTTGTGGCAGCTGTGGCCCAGTGGTTCGAGAACTGGGCTTGCGATTAAATTTTTGCCAGTTTGATTCAGAAAGTCTACAAGTCACGACTGAATTGCCCTTAAGCAAGGCACCAAACCTGTAACTACTTCACTTGGCTCCATGGCTAAGGCTGCCCCAAGACACTAAGAAAGTGTACATATGGTTTGTTTTAAAAGTCTGTTTATACAGACAGTAGACATTGAAGTAATTGTCTGGTCACTACCATCTTGAAATGATAAATAGATTGACAAGAACTGACGAAACTACAGCTGATACATCACGTGTCACCAGACATTTTCAGCAACAGTCGTAACCAATGTTTTTCCAGGAATTTATTTTGCAATGTGTTCCCAGATCCTACCTACTCTAACATCTTGTAATTTTACTTATCGTGGCTTTACTTCGAAACGATGCCAACCAGAAAATTACCTTAAGTTAATGTCTATATAATATTATAAAACTATGGGTACACTTTGAAAGTTCTTAGTGCCTTGTTTAAAATGTCAAGACGGTCATAATTCTGCCAATGGCCTTGTTAACTGTGAAATAATGATTTATATACATGGGCAATAATGCTATGCAGTTGTAAGCCTTAAAATGATGTATTCCACATAAGATCAAGGTCATTATTATGTTTTAATACACCCCAAGTCATTTTCACACTAGAGTTCTCCTTCAAGTTGTGCAGTTGGACAACAATTTGGTCAAAAACCCACATACATTAGAAAATGTATCTATAAATATAAATAGTTAGGGGAATGTTTTATCTGGTGTTTTGTATTTACTTATCCAATGCTTTTCACGGCTTTATCATTCAGTAGGAGTAATTTACCAAATGCAAACTAAGAAACAACTTTGTTACAGGGAAAACTCTGTTGAGTATATTATTCATGTACACAGAGTTAAACATGACTTGACATCCAAACATGTTTTTGGAGATCCTGGGATTACAGCAGCTGCTCTGGTAGCTTCCTGTAACTTCAATCTTATGATATTGAATCTTGCTGGTCTATTATTTTATCATGTTTGCATTGCCTGAATGGAGTGATTATGCAAATGAGTGACAATAGCATCATTCCTCAGGCTGTTCCTCGAAAAACCTTACAAAGCCTCACAAAAACCGCCAACAACGACGTTCAGAGGAGCGCGTGTGGGTGGGGTGTGGGTTCTGTATTATTAAGTGTAACAGAGACTCTGCACTTTAAGGCACTTTTACAGAAAAGTGAATACTAAAGTCCCAAAGACCGCAGAATTAACATTTTAACTTAATCAACTCTCAAACACACCATGTTTGTAAACAGATAAAGTGACCGCGGTGTCGGCCAATCACACGTTAGCAAAAGACTATAGACGTCATAAATGAGTTGGTGGGCGGTCTAAAAGAAAACAGCCGCCGTTTTCTGCTGGATCCTAGTGCTTGACTTGTTTCCAGATAATATAGCCTGACATGTTTTTGGGATGATATAAACTGCCCCCCAGTCACAAGTAACCTAAATAACCATATTATATTCATTCTCTCTCTCTCTCTCTCTCTCTCTCTCTCTCTCTCTCTCTCTCTCTCTCTCTCTCTCTCTCTCCCCCACGCACGCACGCC
>JAOUQU010000038.1:1572823-1586512 GCA_028566735.1 Ammoglanis amapaensis | reverse complement strand
TTCAATCAAACACTTTTGTTCTTTGTTAGCCAATTGTTTCTTTATTTTAGACCTACTGTCTCCATACGAGGACATTGCTTTTTTCCAAAAACGGCTTCTTGTACAAAGACAAAATTTTATTTTTATGCTTGTTAGGTCTTTTTAATCCCAAATAGCTAGACGAAATAAAAAAAAAAGCACATCAGGGAAAAGTCTGGGTCTCAGGAGGTTAGGATTAATAGTCTAGTACCTTAACCACTAGACTACAACTGAACAATTCACAATGTTAATCAGAAAAACAGGTGCAATAGAGCAAATTTGAGTCACATACATAAACTCGAGTAAAAGCAGCTGAATAATACGCCCAGTATGGACAAAATAAGTTAGTGCTATTTAACATTTCTTAATTAAGTGGCTTTTAGAAACTAACCAGAGGGCTAGTAAAATGTACTCATGGGCAATCATCGCCCACAGGCCACTAACTCATATGCTCTGGGTTGAATGTTTACTTGTATCATTAGTATAATCTTTTATACACAGAAAGCAGTTTTGTGTTTTTAGTCATTTCATGTCACACTATGTACCAGAAAGATACACAGACCAGACATAACATTATGACAACTGACACTGATTATTATCTCTTCATCGTGACACGTTAGTTTATTAATGCAGCAAGTGAACAAAGACTGACCACTTTTGATGGCTAGACAACTGGGTCAGAGCATCTCCAAAACTACATCTTATGTGGGGTGTTCCACGTATGCAGTGGTCTATCTACCAAAAAAATCCAGTGGAAGGAAGGAACAGTGGCTCATTGATGCACATGGAAAGTGAAACCTGGCTTATGTGGTCTGATCCAACAGACAAGCAAGCTCAGGTGCTTAAACTCCTCAAGAAATGAACGCTAGTTCTGATAGACAGGTGTCAAAATACACATTGCATCACAGTTACAAGATTATGCTAGCAGCAAAAGGACCAACACATTTTCAGGAAGGTGATTGTGTAAAATGCGTGACAATGATAATGACAAAACATTTTATCTAGTCTAACCTAACAGTTGGTGTAACTAGTCTTTTACGTTTGTAGAAAATATCTTATTCATCAAATTGTGTTAATTGTATTAAAAAATACAACCAAGATCATTTGTAAAATCATGTTTTGCATATGTAAATACATATTTACATAGTGCAATGTGAGCAAAAGTCCTTTATCATCGACCCACCAAACAAAGCACACAAACGTTTAATGAAAAAGATACAATTGTTGTCTAAAGTTATTACTCAATATGCCTGATTTCATGTTATTTTACTTGTCATTGAACTTTATTTTAGTTTCTGTGATGACGTCAGCTACTTTAGGTTCAATCATATCAATGTAGGGTATGCTGGCTTATTTATTAATGTACTGGGCTAGAGTTCTGTCACTGGTCCAAGCTCCATTACCACCAAGTTGCCACTGTTGGGCACCTGTAATTGAAAGTCCCTTTGTATAAAGGTATTTGAATATGTGAAAATGCAGTGAATGTAAATATGATTAACCTGAAAGTGTAATGTGAATTTCAGGCACCAGTAACTAACTCACACAGGCACTCACTCAGGAAAACACTGACATCTTCTGGCCACAGGTACGCACTCATGATTCCAGACATCCAAGGGGAAAGTGAAAAACAAAACAAACAAACCTGGAAATAATGGCATCAGAATAAATGACGTAGTTTGTATTATTCTAATTATTCCATGATATCGCCTGGAATAAAGACTTCTTGCTAGGTCTCAAACATTCAGTGATGGGTATCATCTTTCAGTTCAAACAAAGAGAAAGGATGGAATATGTTTACATCACTCCTTACAAATACGCCTATTAACAAAGCTGGGCACAGCACCTTCCTGCCCGATCAAAAAAAGGTTAAAAAAAAAGATTGTGTTGTGTTGGCTGTGATTGGAAACGGACGAGGAGAAAGCAAACAGGGCTCAGCAGAGTGACAGTAGAGCACAATACATCAAAGCTGCACTTTAATGTGACACCTGCTGTGCAGGACTGCAGCTCTTTGTGCTCGCACTAAGTCACACAGAGGCACAAAGGTGCAGCAGTCCCCCGGTTTGCTTTTGTAACTGACCGGTGGCTGTGTTTGCTTTTGAGGTGTTCTCTAGGTTCGCCAGTGATGCTCCTATTGTCGGGAGGCCTGCAGGTATTATGCACTGACACGAAGAGGAAGGGAGGGGAGGCGCGGATGCGTGAGTGGGCCTGGATTTTTGCCAGCAGAGCTTCTAAATGCTGGGAGACACCTGTCCTGACACCTCCCTCTGCTCTTTTACATGAGTAATCCCTTGCTTGGCAGAGTACACAAAACCCCAAAGCAGATCTTCTTTGACTGCTTAAGTGCTTTTTATCCTTTCTGGAATATCGTAACGCATATAATTTGCAGTTTGGAAGGTTTCATCACTTCTGAACAAAAGGAGTTAGACAGGAGGGAAATCTGACACTGTTTTGTTTTAAATGTGATCTAGGTGAGAAGCCTGCACACGTCTTCTTTCTGATTGTTTAGGCGTGTTTTATTTTTTGACAATAACAGCACACATACTACACATTTAAATAAAAGAGAAAGGATGTTTGGTAAATACAGTATATCGTCATTTGTTGTCTTTAGCATGAAGATCCTGGGTTCCATCCCCAAGATGGGCGGTCCAGGCTCCTTTTGTGTCAAGTGTGAGCATGTTCGTTCTATGTTTGTGTGGGTTTCATCCAGGTGCAGTCCAAAAACATGCAACCGAGTTCATTGGAGATATTGAATTGTCCTTTCAATTCTTAGTCACCAGGATGCATAAAATAGTTCATTGTAGTACTGGTCACAAGTCCAGATAAATAGGAAGTGCATCAGAATATCCAAGCCAAAATCAATACTGTGTAACTCGTTGTAAAGTAGGTTCATAGGTCCAGGCTGCACATATTTAGTATTCTGGAGATCTGGATTCTAACTACACAAAAGTTTCTGGCCACCAGTCAAATCCTGTATAGTTCGCCATGTTTAATGTGTCTGTGTTTATCCTCCAAAGTACCAGTAATTTACAAATAACACTAGAGGGTGTCAAGTTTCTGAGGGTTCTGTCACGTTCGCATTTACCCACTGGGAAGGTGATGATATTGAACAACAAATGCTTTTAATTGTTGGATCATGAACGGACCATCGTAAACATCTTGGTACCCTGATGTGCATGAAGCGAATACTTGAACTTGAACGCACACACTCCATTGTTTTGATGACAATAGCACTCCCTCTTAGTTTTTAGCTGCTCCTTGTAATCTGCATCGTTTCTGCGTTGTTAGAAAACATTAAGAATTTACATTGAGCTACGCAAAGGTCGATTCGATGCAGAAGTATTCCTATAAGTGGAGCTGAAGAGTAGCTACAAATAATGTCCAAGCAGAAACAAGAAGGCTCATTTTTTATGAAAAACGTGAACGCATGTGAAAGCAAACATGTATGTATTTTGTTACAAGGCTGTGTCAGAGATAAACAAGTCTTATACAAATAAACTATGATTTTAGCTTTCAAGAAACAATGCAAGCATTATAATCAGACTTTGATTGCAGCAGGGGAACCTGAGGGAAACCATATTTTTGATTTGGCACTTGGTGAGAATGAATCTGACACCACTGCTATAGAATCTGGAGGACGCACTATGATTTCTTCCTTTCAGAAATGCTAATCCAACAACTGCAGCAGAGCCATGCTGTATTCATTCTTTAGCTCATGCTGTCAACTGCCGTTTGATTTATGAGTCTAGAAGAACACACAATTTATTACTTTGAAAGTATTTGATTTTAGTGATGTTACAATGTTACTATTATCTGAATATAAATCGTAATATCATTACAAATCTAAACTGTAACATGCTAAACGTGCATGAATGCAAGTTTTACCAAAAAAAGAGACTCCAAAAGAAGGCTAAACATTAGCAGGAGGTTTTAAGCAGCTTAAAGGCTGCTAAATAAACAGAAGCTTTTCCCATGACAATCTTGGCTATTGTGCAGGTGGTGATGAGTCAGGGCGGGCACTGGGGCATTGAGTAGGTATATA
This sequence comes from Ammoglanis amapaensis, assembly GCA_028566735.1. Classification (NCBI taxonomy): domain Eukaryota; kingdom Metazoa; phylum Chordata; class Actinopteri; order Siluriformes; family Trichomycteridae; genus Ammoglanis; species Ammoglanis amapaensis. The sequence goes on along the minus strand of JAOUQU010000038.1, from coordinate 1,582,455 downwards.
GTAATTAACCCAAAACTTACATTCACACCCATACCAATAGTTCCTGGTGCATTTTACAGACTGATTCCAGAGATTCCCCTTTAAAACACAAGCTTGAACAGGAGATGGGAACAGGAGGGGTGTTCGTGAGTGTTTGAGGAGTTAAAGAGAGAGTGTTTTGAGCCAGAGCTGTCTCAGCCTGCACATTAAGGCAGATGTCTGTCAGCAGGGCTCATTTGCTTAAACAAACCGCAATGGCTCTTCACATGTGGCCCCATTCATTAGCGTGGCACTTCAAGCTCTGCGTGTTTTGACACACCGTGTCTCAGCACTTCGAATATTTACACAAGCAGAGACCACCTACCAGCTCAGGAGTACAGACACCCTCCCTCCTGAGTGCAGTTTTCACTTCCTCACCTTACTGATTCGCAACCTGTGACGCAGACTTAAGACAAAGGTGGAGTTAGTCCAGTACAGAATTGACCCCCACCCTAGCCAGCAAAGAAAAAAAGAAACAAACAAAAAACAGGCAGGACCAATTCTACAATGTTTATGATGGGCAGTTAAGACAGAAGTACGCGAAAAAAACAATATACAAGTACCAGTAATTAAGTAGGTTAAGTAAATGTGTGCATCTTTCCGCTTTTGTTTTTAATTTAATAGTTAAAAAGTAAAACTAAATACTTTATACCTGTTTAAAAAAAACTTTAAATATTTTACACCTGTTGCACTGATATCCACCCAGTTAAACATTCAGATCAATGAGACATGTAGAGACATGTCCCAAGTCGCACACTTGCACCTACATAGCAAAAGGGAAAGACTTTCGACTAAGTAATAACGACCACCGAGACACCAGGAAGTGGAGGCAACTGCATTGTACAAAATGTAATTAGAATTAAATAAATTATTCATGACTGTCGTATGTCCAGTTCACTAGGCCACAGATGCCCGTGATTAATTAAAATATGTGATATAAAAGAAATGTAGGACTGTAAACCCCACATATTCATGGGGGTTGGGGACGGGAACCTACCACGAATAGTGCAACTACTAAAAGTGCTTATAAGTACATATTTTTATGGTTGACCCCTTTTCTAGTGTTCAAGTATTGGAGCAAACATACGCATATACATAGCGAACTGTAGCACCATTTCAAAGATGCAAACCATAGCAAGATATATTCTTTAGGAAAATACACTACATGATGGGTTTCCTCAAATAACGAGTAGATACAATCCACAGAACAAACCACAAATAGGTGAATCTGTGAATACTGAACCGCAAATAGGCAGGGGTCCGCTGTACATTTAACTCATGGCTTAACATTAACCTCGCCAAACACTTTTGTGAATACTAGAAACATTAATCACACCCTGCTTTCTCATTAGGTGCCTAAAACATGTTTATTTAACCAAATAGTCTTTTTTCCTTCCTAAAGACATGTCAAATATTTCCTAGAGCATTCTATAGCTACAAATATTGAACTCCAACAAGCTCGAAATCAAAAGTGTCTGTTTACTGTTGAGCATATGGTGCAAAAATACCAACCAGCATTGGACCAGTAATTATTTTTATACATTACAGCTTCTTGATTTACTGCAAAGCCTCCCGAATTCCAATGTGAAAGCTGGGGTACAGAAGTCAAACCCTATAGAACAGATGTGGCTCCCTGAAAAGAAAAACTGCTCTCTCGTGCAACAGAAGCTGACAGCAAGCAGGCTGCAAATAGCAGAGATAATCCCAGTCGGAACTGGCATGCAGCGGTGGAAACAGAGATGGGAACTGTTGGAATTCTCCAATCAAATATTTCAGAAATTAGTAGCACATGTAAGAGACTACATTTTACAGGCTGAGGGAATACAAGGCACTAGAAATGTATCCATAATTCCCATGTAGAAAATAGCTAAATAATAAATACTGAATCTGTCTACACTCTGAATTTTCCATTATATCAATTCATTCTATATACAGATCATCAGTCTGTTGCAGGACACATACACACATACACAAAGGACAGTTTCAGTATCTCCAATTAACCTGACTGCATTACAGATGATGTGTTTTAACATCTGCCATGGTGGTTCATTAGTTAGCACTGTCACTGCATCACTGCACAGCAAAAAGTCCCAGGTTTGATTCTCAGGTAAGAAAATCCAGGGTTTCTGTGTAGAATTTGTATGTTCTCCCTGTGTATGTGTGGGTTTAGTACAGTCAAAAGACATGCAGTCAACTGTAGATACTGAAGGTGTGTGTGTACATCGCAATAGACTGGAAACCTATTGAAGTGTTTCGTGTATTTGCCCAGTGTGTGTCCAATTGTGACCCTAAATAGGATTAACTGGTGGTAAAACTAGATAATAGATGGATGGTAATACATGCTCTGAATACAGCTCAATTTTCCTCAGGTATTTAGACTTTAAGTAAGCAAAATAGTTAATAAATAATAGCAAACCATTGAATGCTCCTGGCATCTATTCACCATTTCTTGTTGCCTCGTGTCAAACATCATTCTGACTAGTAGCTATTGTCTCCAGAATACCTCACCATAGACCTCATCAGCTCAGCATCCACATAAGCATCCATCATAAAGCTGTAACTGGGGTTCATCCATCACCACCACTCAAAATAAAAGTTTTTTATCATCTGATTTGATCCCATTTTCTCCACATTTTGGAAGAACAATTACATAACGCATTTATTCATAGCCCCTGCTAAGACTAAAAGAGTGAGACTAACAAATGTTGTCACAACTTCTGTTATATAATGTTATATATTTTCTATCACATAATTGTTATTAATATTTTAATGCTAAGAATTACATTTTTTGTTAAACTTAAAAAATGTAATAAAACAATTAGCCTTTTATCACCCCATTTAACTTTTTTTATTTAAAGTTTGTTCATAAATTTTTAAGATCTGAATCACATTTAAAAGAAATCTAAACATCCAAAATACATGTAAACGGTAATGTTGATATGTAAATTTGCAAAAAAATTGTAATTGAAATTATGGACCAAGCCACAATCAAAAGAAACTACTGAGTGCTCATATATGCTGCATAATAATGATATATAGTTTGATAATGAAGCATGATATAAATGAGCAAATATTAAGAAAATGCAAAAAAAAAAGCAAGTAATGTCTTTAAACCAGATAAACCAGACACGCTTGTTTTACACTGTCAGGCAAAAAAACTAACAAAGATTAACTAACAATAAAAGCTAAATAATCTTCATTTAAAAGACATTTGTAATTATATAATTAGTAATGCAAAAGAACTATATGTTTTCTAAAGAAAATAGAAGCATTTTTACATCAGGTTGAAGATATACAAGAGTAGCTGGTTAGTTGAGGCACTGATCTAGTAATTGCAACCTTCAGTGGGTTGCCAGAGTTTGATCCTTGGGTATATTTATATTGTATATGTTGCATTCAGTTACGTTTAAAATCGATCTGGATTAAAGTTGTGGCTAAAAGTTGTAATTGATTTATTTTATAGAGTAGAGATTTATATATTTCTAAACAGTCTGGTACAGTGTGGCTGTGTGAGGGGATAATAATGATGCACCTGCAAACATAACCTCAGTCTTACCTCTAACTGTACACCATGTACAAACAAGGTAGGTGTGTCAGACTGTCAGAAGAACAATCAGGAAAAAAAGGTGTTTAAAAAACTGTTGGAGTGTATAAAAAATGAATGTTTCAGAAAAAGTTGACTTCTAATATAAGATGTCATTGAATTCAGACAAGTACCCTACCTGATCAAGGGCAACATTCTTTGGGTGCTGGATGTCTGCACCCATGATGACAGCATGATCAGGCTGACAGGACACACAGCTTCGACACTGCAGCAGCTGGGTCACACAACACTCGGCCTTGTTCCATACTGCATTGTACGTGCACAAACCTTTTGTTTGGATGGGTTTGTGTGCACACAGTGAGCAAACAGAAGAGAACAGAAAGACGGAAAAAAACAGGCGACACTTTTAGCTCCCATTTCGTCTGAAAAAGCAAATCAGCAAACACCAAGTGCATCAAAAGATCAGAAGCAGCTTTTACCCAGTGGACAGTTCACCACAGTGCACACAACAAACATTTAGGGAGCGTCAGATTATTCTTCTGATGCTCCAACCACTAAGCGGTATTATAATGCATGAAAGGAGGATCTAACAGATTAGACAAACGCATTTGCACAGCCCTTCCAATAATGGATATCCTTTTCAGTCCAAAAGCAAACATATGCTGATTTTCAATATGTTTTTTAATGACCCCAAAAGACCTTAGGTATACACTCACCAGCCACCTGTACACCTGCACATTCATGACATTATAAAATCAGCAAAACATTTAGTCAGAACAATAAAAATGAATACAAACTCAGGCCAGAACCTTCAGACAATGCTCATATGAAATACGAGGAGTAGAGTGATCTAAGTGGTTTATACTGTTCCATAGGTGTTGGTAAATTAATACTGATCACATACTAGATATAGAAATAGTAAACTTATAAAACTTGCACATTCTGTCACCAAACAAAGAGCTCACCTGTTTTATGTACATAAGGCTGTAGTGAAAAGCGTAATGTTTTTAGGGCTGAGCTGTCCTGTACCAGCAGTAGTGAACTGCTATTAGACTGATTGGATCCCAGTGGGTAGCAGGGGCACTGATGTTTCTTATCCTTCCACTTTCCTTCCTGCATAAGCTCAGACACTTCAGCATGTTCACCTGAAGCACTCTGAACAACACCTACAAGAGAATAATGAATGAGAAAATGGAATACATTATTGAAGAATAGCAGCAGAATAAATGATTTCAGCAATTGATGCATTAACTTGCTGCACCAACTGAGAAAACTTAGCAGACTGAAAGTTCAATATGAAATACTTAAAATACTAAATATATAGACATAAAGGGTAATAAGAGACCACTGAAATGACCAATTTATTATAATAGTAATATTGTTGTGTTCGACCAAAATAATAAGGATTGTTTTATTCTTTTTTTCTATTTCTAAATGTAATGTTCACATTTACATTATCAACATTGATCCAAAGTGACTTACAATTACAATAAAACACCATTTTTTACATCAGCCAAGTATCTTAACCATTAAACCACCACTGTGTCAGGAATCAGATTCAGGCCAATATTTCCCGAGATCATTGGATCAGCTACTGGAAAGATAAATGCTTAATCAGATCAGATACTGTTTGGAAAACAGACCATGAAGTGAGGTGTTAGGTGAACAGTTGAAATGAAGATAAAACTTTAAATGCAGTTAAATGTTCTGTGTGTAAGTCCAAATAAACACAGTGAAAATGTAGGTTCTGTATTTATTAGTTTAAAATATTTAATTCAGAGTCTGAACATTGTTATTGTTCATTGAGATGTGTCATCACTGTTTTGTTGCTTGAGGAGAAAGTGTGTAAACCCTGATATTTAAATATGAATAAATAAATAATAAATAAACTAACCTTGTGCAAAGGGGAGAAACTCAGTCTGACAGTTACAACAGTAAAGCCCATTCATGCATGGAGAATTACTGAAACTCGACTGTAAAAGAACAAAAGTAAAAGTAAAAACACTGCCTGTACTGAAGCTGATGAAATAAAAGTCACCAGTCTGTGTCTCTAAAAAGCTTTTACCTTCTGACTTTGAGACCTGATCCTCTTTTTTCTTGTTCTGGTCCGCCTGCTTTTCCTTTTACATGATCTCTGAACTCGGATGCCTAAACATTTAACATCACATTACAAACAAATTAAGCAGTGATCAAGTAGGGAACTAGGCCACAGTTCCATCAGTGGCAAAGCACAGTGTCTTTAAGCAAGTTATTAAGATTAACCTAAAAGATGAAAAGCAAAATGTACCTGGCAAGATTACAACCACATACAGTGGGTTAAATGAAAACACCACACTTTTGTGACATTAGGTGTGACTCTAAAGCAGCTTTTAGAAAATGGTGGCGATTTTTTTATATGGTGGAGAGGTTTTGCAGCTTCAGAATTTAATCGGCAAATCATAATAAAGTATAAAAGTAGATAAAATGCTAAAAAGAACTGCATAGGACTGGATGTTCAAGTGAATTGTAAGTCGTATACATCATAAATAAGAAAGCTAAATTATCTGTAGAAATGAAACTTTTGAACAAAAATAAACTCAATAAACTCCACAAGCTCACTAGCTCTCGCTTCTCACAAGCATCAATAAGTTTTTGGTTACCCATGATCCAGTCACCAGTTTCCTACTGTTCCTTCTTCAAAGGTTCAAATAATTTATTATTTCCACAAAAGGGAAATAGGTTTCCTTGTACAATAAAATCGTTACTTTTCTCGATGCCCAATAGAAGATTAAAAAGAAAACAATATATATACTAAATATATGATCTAATCTAATATTATAAATTCTTTGGAGCATTTTTGATAGTTACTGACCACTCCACAATATCTACAATTTTGGAGACTGGCCTAGCTGAGTAGCCATCATAATTTGGCCACTGTCAAACCGGTTTAAATCCTCATGCACTTTTCCACCTTAAAACATCTACTATGAGGAAAAAACTGTTCACCTGGTGCCTAATAAAGGTGCTGGGCACAAAATTAGACGATCATGAAAATGTTGATTTAAAGTGATTACACACAGACTTAAATATTAAGTTTTATTTCTTTTAATTTCATGAATCCCAGATTCTGGTGAAAAAGAAACAAGGCACAAAATCCACATCACATGAGGTCTAGTGTCAATCAGTGATGGTTTGGCATGCCATGTCATCTGCTGGTGTTAGTTCACTTTGTTCTCTGAGGTCCAATGTCAACGCAGCCATCTACCAGAACGTTTTAGAAGACTTCATCCTTCCTGCTGATAACCAACTTTATGGAGATGCAAAATTTATTCACCTTCACACAATGGCAAAGCTACCAGGACCTGGTTTTAGAACCATGATATCCCTGTTCTTTACTTAAGCAAACTCACTTCACTTTAACCGCCAAGAAAATCTATGGGATGTTGTAAAGAGAAAGATGAAATACGCCAGACCCAATAATGTAGAAGAGCTGATGGCCGCTATCTGAGAAACCTGGGCTGTCTTAACACTTGAGCAATACCATGGAGTGAACAACCCCATGCCATGCCAGTTATAATAATGAAATTAAAAAGAAATAAACACCTGAACTATGTATTTAAGTATGTGTGTAATGAATGACTTTAATATACAATTTTCACCGAATGGAATCAATGAATAATGACTTTTTCACAATATTCTTATTTTGTGACCAGCATCTGTATATCTACGAACAGTGCCATGACTAAGAAAGTTTCCGGTAGAATCTCTTGTCAGTATAAGTTTTAAGTCAAAATGTGTGGACCTAAAACATTTCATGTTTCACAAAAAGTATATTTTTTAAACATTTGTTAAAATAAATAATGTGTTATATTTGGGATTTAAATTTGACTTCTGTTTAAAATACAGTTAAGGGTTTTATTTAATTTGGATACACTGTAAAACACTATAAAAATATGTCTAATTTCACTAGTAGCCGTTAGCCTGCAAAAGAATTACTTATATATCTATATACTCATATATCTTTATCATTTATTGACTAAATACCCTAGAGCACATACATAACAATGAAAGATTAGCACACGCTTTGGCAGCCAGCAACATTTAAAAGGCTGACAGGATAATCCACTCTTTCAATAAACACAATTATCTGTCAGCATAATTATATCATTATGCAAATAATAGAAGTCAAACCCAAACTTGAAACAAACTCCTACCTGTCTGATTAAACCCTGAACCATCTCCCTGTTCTTCAGCTGGACTTTGAGATAGATTGCTCTCAGAACCTACAGGTAAACCGCTCAAGCTCTTCCTGGCTTGCTCTTCTGGAGTGATTATCTCAAAGCTTACTCTAGATGGAACTACGTTATCCCCATATTGACTAGAGTCTTTTACTGTGGAAGTGTTGTTTTTTTCTACTTCTCTCATTCTGCATCTCTTGTTTGTCAGCAATATAGTTTCTGTTTCAGAATGTAAGATGGAGACCTGCATCTCAACCCTTTTTGCAAGGACCTCAGTAGTAGCTTTGGCTTTAACATGCTGATGATTGGTGTCAGTAGTGGAGGTTCTTGGAGACGGAGTTGGTATTTTTAAAGAGAGAAAGGCAGTTCTTTGAGTTCGATGTTTGCACATTTTTGCATTCTTCCTTTCTAGTGTGTTGTGACCTATTGAACCAAGTACAGCCATAATGAGACAAATCATGTATGGTTCTAAAAGCCAAAAAGTACAAAGACATATAGCATAACAAAGGCATAACATGACCATTAACACCAATTATCTCATCACCTGTTACAGGGTGGGATATATTGGGCAACAAGCTAAAATTTTTATCCTCAAAGCTGAAGGACCAACTTGTGCAGCTCTTGTAGGGTGATCCATTTACAGCATTTAGCAAATGCTTTTGCCCCAAGTGACTTACAATTGAACACCAATTTCAGCAAATGAGCGTCAAGGGCCTTTCTCATGGGCACAACTTGATGGCAGTGAGGCTTGAACCAGAGTCCTTTTTAGCCAAATACCTTATCCACTAAACCACCATAGCCAATTACTGCAGTTCTGCGATCCCAGTTTGCAATGGCCAGTATCCATGAAAAATGGTCCAAATAAGGAACAGTGATAAACCCTGGAAAAGTCATGAGTAATCAATATTCACTTTAAATGAACTTGGTGAGCAATCCATTCTTTCAAGTGATTGTTGTTCAGACTACTGGAAAAGTTCCTGCTAGTTCTGATAGAAAGATGTCCAACTACACAGTGAAAATAGTCACGTTATGCCAGATTGATGTATATTATAAATGAATTAGACCTACAATTAATTCAATAAAAACATTTTAAGCAGCATTTAGGAAGGAAAACACTTTTGAAATGGAATTCAATTTACCTGGATCTTGGCCAAATTAAAAAAGTCACATTTTTCCTATTAACATAACTTGGCCACATTAGCCTGATCCAATTAGATGTATTAAGATGGCGGGATGAGATATGGTTCAGGCATTTAGTGGTACAGTATGGGTGCAGACAGCTAATTATTATGTCCTGAATGGCACAAATTCTCACAACCCTTCCTTTAGCATACTTAAACAGATTGATACTAATGGTGCAGCTCCATCTCAACGATCCAATTACAATCCCGAACAAGACACTTGGCCTAAGACAAATGAAGAGCAATGAACCTTAATTGAAATGTCTTTTTCAGCTTAACTGTAGGAAAAACATTAATGGCGTCATTGCTTTGACCACTTTAATAAGATAAGTAGTGACAGGCTAATGGTAATTAACGGATTCAATATTGCTCTGCGTTCTTAACGGAGGTAGAAACCCACCTTAATTTCTGGATTTTGCAAATACCTCATACACAATGCAGGGGTCGACTAGTTATATTTACTTATTATGATTTTAAAATATATATTAGAATGTGGGAGGAAATCCACAGACACATGGGGAATATAAAAACTCTACAAAGGCCTGGATTGCTGTACTGCCTTAATTAATTATTAAAATTTTGTCATTGTACATATTAGGGCTGTCCACAACCAAGGATTTTGTTGGTCGACCAGTGGTCGTCATTTACTCCAACTAATCTACTAATAGTCGA
>JAOUQU010000038.1:1561785-1572723 GCA_028566735.1 Ammoglanis amapaensis | reverse complement strand
ATTGATTATTATTAAGATATTATTGATTATATATAAGATTATGACTAATACCTTGGTCTCGGAGACACTGAAAGTAAAATTGTTTTCTCTAAATGGACCATTAATTTGCAGATTACATTGTATCTCACTTATCTCAGCAAAGTGGAAGCCAATCCTAAAGATGCAGACTGACCAAGTAGCACGAATTGCATCATTGGCTATCTGATAAATTTAAGAATTATCTGATCAGATTGCATATTAGATGTAGTTTATCATTTTTACATTTTCACAAACTTCCAGTGCTGTGTCAGCATACTGTATAAGCAATATAGGGTTAAATGCATGGTTCAAAAGCCCAAGCTTAACCAAGCAGTAACGAGGCTTTACAAACAACTTTTTCATTAAAAGTCTAGAATCTTAACTACTAGGCTACATCTGCCCTGTAACCAGTAGAGCCAAAATGAACCATTGCAATGACTGCAAGTTTCTAATTCATAATAATATTTAAATGACTGGATAATATATTCACACTACTGCAAAACACTCATAAAAGAATTTTTGCTCTTATTAGATATAAGCTCAAACAAAAGACAAAAGGAATAAAAAAACAGGGCTGAGTGGACGATGTTGGTCCTGGTGGGACGAGCACATGACCTTCATGATTAATTCAATGGCATGATGTGACCAGCACCAGTAGCCAAGAGCACACTAGAAAAAAATCAAAATGTCATTTTACATCCAAGGCTGAAGGTCAGATCCATGTGCCAAGACAAATCCTAAATGTAAATGTCCTGAAGATGCTCAAAAAATGATTAGTATGTTTTAGGAACACAAATATTTTTTGCTGGCACATAAATAAATGAACTAGGGATGTAACTAGGAAACTAAGGTTGATTCACACAGTGAGAAATGATTCATGATACTCTGATGTGAGTTCAGGATACTTTTCCCCAACAGTTATTTGAACTTTTATTGAGTTATTTTAAGGTTAATATCTTTAACAGGGTTGTCTGTATAATCAAGTGCAAACACTTGCTCTATGCGCTTGTTATTGATTAGACATGCCAGGTGGGTCTGGTGGGTAATTCGAGGGGGGGGTGTGAATGGTGTTTGTGCCACCTGCTGGCAGGAAGTCCTACTCATGTGCACTGATCGACAGAGCAAAGCATTAGTAAGACGCTGACAGTCCAAGAGTAAAAAGCAGCAGATGGTGCACCAATAGTGGTGCAGTTAAAAAGCACTTGTGTATGATGCAAAATTGCAAAGCTTTACAGTAGAAGTACCTTATAGAAGTGGGTAAAATATTTTGCCTAAAATACATGTTCTAATGTGTGACTCAGCACACCAGACAAAAGTCTCTTAAGAGCAAACATTAAGAGTTTAATGAGGATTGGATGTTGTAAACAGTTCAGACTGAATCGGTCTAGCACGATTAGCTGCTAATGGAGCTTGGTGTCACAGTATACGCTTCATTTACAGCTAGCTAGATCCAGTCCAACGGTTTTTAGTTTGAGATAAATGCCCATTAGATATGGAGATTGAAATGATAGCGTCCGTATATTTAAGCTTCTTTCGGTGTAAAATCCTGCAATAACGATTCAAATTTACTTGCCTGCAAATAAACCTGAAAAAAATTGAGACAGGACTCCTGACAAAGATGACGTGTCTCTTAATTACACAGAATATTTACAGACACCAGATTAAAAAAAAACTATTTTTGTAATGCAAAAAGTTATAGAACATCCTGTATATACTAAATTTACAGTCTTCTGCTCGTTTTAATATATTAACAGCAGGATAGCATAATAAATTGAGGGCAATCGCAGCCCGATGGTTAGACAACTGTGCTTGTCTACTGAAGGTTGCCAGTTCGATTCTGAGAGCCAGGAGGTTATGACTGAAGTGCTCTGGAGCAAGGCACTGAACCCCTAATTGCTACTTGGGTGCCGTGGATAAGCCTGTCCACTGTGCCGAACATGTGCTCACTGCTGCTTAATAATGTGATCACTACTGTGTGTACATGTGTGTTTCACTGCACTAATTGGGTTAAATGTAGAAGAGTTATTGTAGAGTAAGTGTGTAAAAGCACACAAAAACATTGTAATAAATGTTGACAACTTGTTTTAAAACTGCGGTTATAATAATGGCAGAAGAGACCACTGGATACATCAGATTCATCCGTTTAATGTAAATGTTAAAAAAGGCAGATTATGGCAAATATAGGCAGCACAGTGACCAAGTGGATAGCACTGTTCCCTCACAGCAAGAAGATTTTAAAACAGCATTATGTATTAAACATACTGATCCACTGGTCAGTTTTGGAACTTGTGAGTAAGTTGAGGAAAAAAATTCAGCTTTGATTCAACCTATTTGTATAAACAGTTCTTATTATTTTACATAAAAAATATATGTAATTGAAACATTAATTCAACGTTTATATAAAAATGTACATAAGTCTGTGTGTGTGTGTGGGGTGTGTGTGCATGCATTTTAAAGCCTGGATGTCTCAGAGGTTCCTAGATTATTCCTGCAGCACACTTTGACTTTGATAGGACAAGAGCTGAATGGATAGAGCCGCCTGACACCCGCTCCCCACCGGCACCAGGCGCCAGTACAGATGCATCTTCACACAGACAGCATGGCGACATCACCCCTAATGGCCTTTATCTTAATCTACTCTAAAAGCATCTTGCGTTTCTCCGAGATCTTTTCACCTCAGCAAACCAACATTTAATATTTCACCCCCTCCCAAATGCTCTCTGCTGTTTCTACTTTATTTCTTCAGCGGTGCAGCCATATTGGGTATTACAGTTCAGTGAGGTGAAAACGGCTACAAACCACAGCTCTAGATCCATTGAACAGAGAACAAAGCTGGAGGTGTGTGTGTGTGTCACTACAGGGAATCCAAAGAGATGATTAAGTACACACATACAAATGCACACACCGGCTGATACCTCGGACAGCGATAAAGATCGTGTCGGAAACGCGCCTGGAGAGAGAAGCTAGTCGAGTCAATGTCTCAGCTGGGACACGGAGGCTCCACAGCATACGCCTTCTCAAGATAACGCAAATGCTCCTCCGGATTAAATTAAATATTAATATTCCATGAAAATTCATCCATAACCTAATAATCGTAATAGACGGAACGGTTACAGAATGAGTAAGCAATGAGAGAATTGTTAGAACATGCTGAATACATTTTCAGTAGAACAATGGCGGCACACAGCACAGTGTGCAGATATATGAGAAAGTTACTCATTCCCACCGAGGATTCATTGTGACAGTCTGTTTGAAGGAGAATCAATTATTCATGGCAAAGACACAACAAACAAAAGAGAACAAAGTATTTATCAATGGACAGCCGTAAGTGAGCTCGTTAGCTGAAAGCTGATACAGTACAGGAAAAATGATGACCAGCACTTTGTGGCTGGTTTGTCTTGTATCTATTATCGAGAAGGGCTAGCTATTAGCAGCTAAGTGTCAAACAAAGCCTTCATGTCTACCATTTCATATCCTGTAACACCCAAAATTGAAGAAACTCGACACACATTGAGAAATGTATACTTACATGCATTTGCGAATATATTGCACTAAAGTACAATATAAAATGGTGAGTGGTGTAAGGTTTAAGAACTTCAACACAATTATATGTAAAGTATTGAGGAATACAGTATTGCAGAATCTAGTGAACCAATATACGTAGATTTGATTGCTTGATTAGTTTTCATGATACCTTGTTTTCTCTGGCCAAATATTTTCATGGTACAACTGGTTGTATGAAAGCTTAAACAATACAGACAATTGTGTGGGTCTACAAGCCTAGCAGTTTAGGTTATAGTCTACTAATCAGAAAACTGCTGGCTGTAACATGTAACGTAATGCCTATGATTGAGCTTTAAATGTTACCCTGTATAAGTACAACTCTGTTCCTTCAATATATGAAAAATCCTTACTTTTTAATCAATTATTTTCATTCACTTCTTTTTTTGACAATAAACATTTTGTGGTTTTAGATCTGAAAAATGATAAAATTAACTTTTTAGACTTTGAGACTAAGATAACATTTTTACCACTACGTATTTAATTATTTATTTGCATTTAACCCAATCCGGGCAACAAAATACACATGTTTTTCAACTGTATATAAGTGTTTGTATTTTATATTTGTCTAATTTTCAATATATAAGTCTCAAAAACTGTTGCAATATTTTACATTAGCTTTTATATGTGCATTGCATATGAACACTAATATGAATACATCCGTATTCAACATTTTCACCCAGGATATACTAATAATACTAATGGTTGTAAAAAAAACAAAAAAAAAAACAAGCATCTTAACAGTCCCTATTTTTTTTGCCCCATGGACCGGTTTTATACAAGTTATCATTTCTCAAACTAAATAGAATAAAAGAATAAATAAAATAAAAAACAAAATGCTGCATGCTACGTTTTAAATGATCTTGTAGTGATTTTTTGTGTGCAGAACTGCAATAACTAACACACTGACCAGTACTAGACTGAGGCCGAGTAGTTAGACAACTTTTCAACACTGCAAATGGTTTATGGACTTACAACTAGGCATATTTATTTATCAAGCTTTTAACCTCATGTTTTACTCTCACATTCATGATACGAAATTCGTAATACACGTTTATTTCATACACAAGTCACATCAAACACACTGATGGTCAATTTGGTATCTTTAACTTGCTGCATCCTGCATGTTTTTAGACTGTTTTTAGAGGGGAAAAAAACAGGGCACAGATTGCCTTAGCCGGAAATCAAACCCACGACTTTTTGCTGTGGGGCGACAGTGAGTACAACTGAGCAAATAAAAAGGGAGGGATTCAAAACAAAATAGGCAATAGAGACTTTTACCTTGTAGGATGGCAGAAAGCAGAGAACACCCCGGCTCATCGTTTGACAGACGTTCAGTAAAAGGGAGCCCACTTCATCCTGAAAGGTGAACGTTTCAGCATGCTGGAACGTGGCGCACAGCCTACGGCCCTGAGGACCTGCGCCAATTGTGCCAACCCACACCTGTAACAGTTCAAAAACTAAAGCTTTAGAGTTGGCATTGTTCAGATTATGGATACAAATTTAATCTTGTTTTATACAAGTCAGCACAGGGCCAGATACATCAATCAATCTGTTTAAGTCATGATGCCATTCAGCAAAAACACCCACTTTGCCTAATTTTCGGACATTATTAACATAAAGGATAGTTAATGTGGGTGGGTGGGGAGTATTTTAAATGATAAGGGTTTTAACATCATGTTTTACACTTTGGTTACATTCACAACACATCGTTACACATCTATTAAAGCCCAGAACAATTTCATATCTACTATAAACCTAACCTAGATGTATTTGGACTATAAAAGAAAGGCCACATAAATGCACGGAGAACATGCAAATGGCAAAAAAAATAAGATGACCCCCTCCTAAGAATTGAACCCAGGACCTTCTTGTTCTGAGGCAACATTGCTATTGATTTGGCTATCGTGCTGCAAAACTGAGCTTTTTCATTGGACTGAGCATCTTGATGAACAACGATTGGCTGCACCAGTTCTAGAAAAGGACTTTGTGAATGCACAAAGCTGTTGCGTCTATGAACCGGTCACATGCAGGTAAAAAGATGCAGTCAACTACAGCACAGGTGTCAGAGGGGGGTTGTCAGTCTCGCTCTTCTATATCAGAATGTCAGCATCAGTAAAAAAGATGCTGACGTATCTGAGTATTGGATGCTTTATATCAGACACAGCTATGCTGCACTAACCTGAGACTTGCCGATGACATGGCTGGCCTCTAACTGGATGGAAAATTTGATGCCCAGCTCAGAAGAGAAGGAGCCCATAGGTGAAAGGGTCCCAGAAGTGAGCACAATACTGCGTACTGACTCGCTAAGATCTGAAAAGGCCTTTCAGCAAAAACAAACAAATGTCTTTACTACTTCAATACTGCATTATACAACGTTTAGTATTCAGGTTAATGGATCAGACATAAATGGTACTTACCACAGCAGGATTAAGGCACCAAAAACTAAGTGTGTGAACCAGGGTTTTTGTGCGGGCATTCTGCCGACGCCGACGAGGCCGGGCAAAAAAACCCTGCTCATCTGAAACATCCTGCTGCGTGGTCCACACATACGTCTGCTGCAGGGCCACACGGTAGTCGTCCGCAAATCTAAGTACAAAACAAATTCATACACAGAAGTATCAGCTGATCAGAGCATCTCATGGCAATGGTTAGGCTGGAATTGGGGGAGATAAATAAATTATTGGACTAGAGAACTAAAAAATACAAAATTTGAGCAAGATTATAACAAGACAATACAATTATGATTTCATGATTATTTATTTCTATAATAAATGCACCTTCATTTGTAGGGTAGGTACAAATTATGCCAATTAATACGGGTTTATATACATTTTATTTCAAAATTTGAATATTAGGCTTTGGAATTAAATTTATGAAAAGGTCATGCTACAGTGATATTTTATAATATATGTGATTATATATAACATAAATGAAAGTAGAAGTTGTTATTGTGATTTCCTAAAACTATTTACTGAAACAAAAGCTAGTAAAACATGGGTAGTAATGTGGTTAGTAAACATGGTTAGTAAAACATGTCAATGTCTCAATAACTTGCCATGTATCCTTAGGCTTCACTTATATCTTTGCAGCATCGTCTAATGCAGTCGAATTATTGTCTGCTAAGTCGTGTCAACCCACTGGTCATGAGATTAAAAATGGCACGGCGGAACTTCCTGTATCCGATAAAACTTTAATATTACTCAGGAGCCGATATGTTCTTATAGTTCAAAGGGATGGAACAATAATGCCAAAATCTGGTAAGAAAACCACCAAATAAAGTTCAAAACATGAAAGAAAATGACATTAGCACACTACACTCGCAAAAATGCCAATTTTGCCTAGGTAGCAAAAGGAGAGGGACGTTCTACCAGTTAATATCAGCTTTTGCTGAATAAAAAGAGACAACTTCTTACAAATGAAATTAATAAAAATAAAATTATTTATCAGAAGAGGATAAATAAATGGTTTGGGACACATCTACTGACACAATGTACACTCGTGAAGGAACTTCTGAAAAGAGTCAAACCAGCAGCTTAATGGCATAAGAGATTATGATAGTAAAATATTCAAAAGAATAGTCGAGGAGCAGTCGAAAATCGAGTCCAATTGTCAGAAGATTTGTTGTTGGAGTTCAAACTGCAGTGGCAAAGGCCGGTCAAATTATTGGTTATGATTTAAAGAAGGTGATGAAAATGACTTATTTAGTTTCTTTTCTTACTGCTGCCCTCTAGTGTGTATTCACTAATGTGTGTCTGTGTGTGTACGAATTGGGTTAAATGTGGATGAACAATTTCAATGTAAAAAAGCACAAGGGTGAAAAAGTATTCTAAAAGGTGCCCAACCCTGTGCCTGGTGGTGTGATCAGGCACCCTTGCAGGTCGTCTAACACATAGACAACAGTGATGAAAATGGTTTTGAATGGTATGACGAGACACTTGGGTGCCTCTCACCTCCCTGAAACATGCCTGGAGTCATTTAGCATTCATTAATTGGTTCGCAACCCTTGCAATGATGAAAAAAATGTGTGATTACTTCACATGTGTCAGAGGGGTTGTGAAGCTCCAGCAAAGAGGAAGCATAAATTAATTGGGCACATGCTAAAAACAGATAATAAAAAAACATGCAGTTTTACACCTGAAAAATAAATAAAATGACCTGCAGTTTTGTCGGAACAGGAACCCAAGCACCATGAAAAGACTCTTCAGAACAGTTTGAGTGGAGGAGCTGATGGTGGGAACCTGCACCATGTTCTCTTTTCCATTCACTAGACCCACTCGTTCTTCCTTCTCCAGCACGGCTTCAAAATGCTTCTGCTCAGCAGGGACAACAAAAACATAGACAAGATAAAATATATAGTTATCAAAAGCCCAGAAGCTTCAAAATCTCATGATGGTGTTCATTGTGATGTCATTTATATGTCATGTACCGCTCCTAGACAATATTGCAAGTTGCTGACTAAAGAAAAAAAATATCCAAATTTAAAACAATATGCCACTAGTATATGGATTCACCAATTATGCCCGCTACAAGGTACCGGGTCAACCTAGGCCATGCTACCAACTTCTGCCGACACACACACACACACACACACACACACACAAACACACACCAAATTTGAGTACGAATCAGCTTTTAAATTAATGATTACCTGCAGCACAGGAAAAGTGTCAGCGGTTATTCCTAAACCGTGGAAGATCCCCAAAACCTCCTTTCCCGTCCAGACTTTACTGGCAGTCTCGTAGTCTCTCTCTTGCAGTGTGCTGGAGCTCTCCTGGATCCAGCTGTACACAGTTCACCCCATGATTTCCATATCAATTAAGGTTTCACAACCTTGTCAAATCAAATGGATACAGTCATAAGAGTAGACTTAATGGAGACACGCGGACTGCATGGAGTTCTTAATTGATTGCAAGTACAAAAGCTATCATATTAAAAATAACATCTCCAATTAACAATCTGCCCCAAGAGATACGAGAGGAAAACGTTTTAACAGAAAACAATATTGTCTACGTTTACCAATCAATGCAACAGCTAGTTAATTAAATTTATTTCCATTATAATATGACCCATATAGCTGCTCATTGGATCAAGTTACTTCCAGAGCCATTAGCTACAAGCAAGACGATAATATTAGGACCAGTATTCATCAAGCATGTCTAATATACAATACTACAGTATATTTAAGATTCACAGCAATGACAGCTTCAAACGAGTGACAAGGCATTAAATCATCATTTAACCAGCAATTTCTTTTAGCGAGACACTGGACTACGAAAATAATGAATTAAATGTAATTCATTTATTATATGTCACTGAAAATGTCAATGCAACCAGTCCATCTTGCTGTGTTTATATCCCAGTCTATAGATACTGGTTCAATAATGGACAATTTATTTATATTGTCCCTAACGACTTTACCTAGTTAGTTGCTGGTACAAACCGTTATATGTCAGCATAATATATCAAAAAAACTAATACAAAGGTGTTATTATTTATTTACTTATTTAACTTTACTGTAAGTATCATTCATGACAGAAAAAAAGTCACACTGAACATAGTAATGAATAAATTTTGTATCTTCAATTTGCCTTACATGCATGTTTTTGGACTGTGGGAAGAAACTGGAGTGCCCAAAGTATTCTGTAAAAATACACAGAAAGCCCCGGGTCTTCCCGGGACTCGAACCAGAGACTTCTTGCTGTGAGACGACAATGCTAACCACTAAGCTAATTCATCTTTTTAACCTAAATATGATTCAACAAAAATAAGGTTAGTAGATCAAAGAAACTGTACTTAAGCAAACTGCAGCAAAAGCCAAGCAAAGGCTCATGGTTACTCCGTCGGATGTTATAGGTCACCATGCTCTCCAGCTCCTCTCGGCCCTCCTTCAACTGCACCTGGTTTAAAGTGAAGCTGGCACATTCTCTGGCACAGTCCTCGATGTTATGAGCTTCATCCAGCACCACGATCTGACCCTTCAGACTGATGTCCATCTACAGAAACAAGCCAAGATCTTCCATAAACGCAACGAATACGATTGATGTTTTTACTCAAGATAACTTATATAATCATAAGAGTAGCCTAGTGGGTAGAGCGTTGGGCTGTGAACCCAAATGTTGGGGGTTCAAGTCCAGGCTCTGCTACACGGCCACTGTTGGGTCCTTGAGCAAGACCCAAGGGCCGTACGTTGGCTGACCCTGCGCTCTGACCCCGAACTTCCAGACAAGTTGGGATATGCAAAGAGAAACATTTCATTGTACTGTACATCTGTATATGTTTAATGACAAATAAAATTTGAATTTGAAGATAAATATATAGCTTATATAATTATAAACGTATTGACAATTCCAGAAAATCTACGTGACTATGATTAGTAAAGGAAAACCACATTTTTAAACAACATGCATTTGCATTTGTGATATTTCTCAAAATAAAACAACATGAATTCATTTGGATGATTTCGATTCACACGCAATCTCAGTTATAAGCTAAATTACCAATAGAGAACAAGACTTACACTCTCTCGGATGAGGGGATCCAACAAGTAGTTATAGGGGCAGAAAATAATATCGGCGTCTTGCATGAGCTCTCGGGCAGCGT
This sequence comes from Ammoglanis amapaensis, assembly GCA_028566735.1. Taxonomy (NCBI): domain Eukaryota; kingdom Metazoa; phylum Chordata; class Actinopteri; order Siluriformes; family Trichomycteridae; genus Ammoglanis; species Ammoglanis amapaensis. The sequence continues at coordinate 1,562,541 of JAOUQU010000038.1, read as the reverse complement.
AGTAAGCACAGGAACGGAGCTTACCGCCCAAACGGACGAGCTCTTCAATGTCCCAGGCCTGGTTCAGTCCATGCACCCACTGTAGAGTACTCTGCTCCCGCATCTTATGCACATTGTGGTAGAATTTACAGGAACGGCCCTATAAACCATAAAAATCATATGTGATAGTTAACTTGTTTCTAAAGATCCTTATAAGACTCCAAACTGGAGTCATTATTCCATTAAACACATGTACATTTATTACTAAAGGAGCAATCGACATCAAAACAGATATCATAAATTATGTGATTTTAAATATGCTGAATACCGAAATGTATAACTACGTACAAAAAACTTTGTTGATGATTCCTCCTGTATAGAGAAAATGTAGTTCCTTTCACAGAGTTTTAGTTGGATTCCAGTCACATGATTGGCTGGGCCATTTGCTCAAGGGCACTTCAGTTGTGACCTGGCAACCTTCCGATCACAAGCCCAATTTTCTAACCAGACCATGTATTAAGTGTCTAAAGTATTAATAGTGAATAAAGTGTATAAAGTAGTACAGGTGACTATATATATATATATATATATATATATATATTAGGGCTGACAGCAATTAATCGATTAATCGTTGGTTGACCGATAAAAAAAATGACTAGTCGGCCAAATTCCATTGGTCGACTAGTCGCAGGGAAAAAAAGCTGCGTTTCGTCAAAGGACTTTTGGGACTTTTAATTTGAACGGCGTCACAAAGGAAGACGTGACACTCCATACCAG
>JAOUQU010000038.1:1514762-1525777 GCA_028566735.1 Ammoglanis amapaensis | reverse complement strand
TTAGTCGATTAGTTGAAGTAAATGACGACCACTGGTCGACCAACAAAATCCTTGGTTGTGGACAGCCCTAGTTTTAACTTAGTATAATACACTTTAGTAATATCCATGGCAGACACAATATTTATTCATTTCATTACATTCTCATAAGTAGATTTTATATTAGCAGTAGTTTTATATGAAAGTGTACTTCACCTCACCTGCATTTTCTGGACTAAGGAAGCCCCAGAGTAAACCCACAAATACACAAAGAGAACATGAAAAAGCCACACATAAAAGAACCAGAAACCCAAAAGTAGAGCCCAGGACCTTACCTAGTTGTAGGACTAAAGTGTTAACCACTTAGCCACAGTCCTTCCCAAACGTTTTGTTTATTAACATAGAGTTTAAAATAACCAGTTGATGCTAATAATATTTACTAAAAAAGTGAAAAAATTGAAGTAATGCTTTTCTTTTTTAAATGATTTTTCTAAATGATTACGATTCCTGGTTCCCATGATTATGTTTAAGTTTGCTAGTCTTTGTTATTTAAAAAGAATAAATAGCAGACATGAACAAAATGTTTACAGCCACCCTTATTCACACACTGTTCTTTATATCTTCAAGTACTAACACTCATCTTTCAGTGTACAGATATGAGTCAGTGACAAATAAAAGCATTTAAAATGTCTAATAAAAAAGTTTTATAAAGGGATAATGAAAGTTGATATAAAATGAATATTACATATTTTACTTGAATACACTAATTAGTTTAATGTGCTGTACATCAAGGCTTTTAATATTTTAAATGAATAAAACCAAACGAAAATTATTATTTGAAAAATTATTTAAAAATTAATTGTTTTCTTTATTACTTTATTCATTGGAGAGCGGTATTAACCAATCAGAAGTGCTCTTTAGAATAATTCCGGCTAACTACATCATATTCCCCTTCTGAGGAGAAGTCAAACTGACAAAATCTGACCAATCAGATGTATGATTTTCTCTAAAAGAGGCAGAACACAGATACCTGGACATTCTTAACATTGTAAAGCAAGTTGAGGCAACTTAGTTAACCTCAGAGAAACAACTGAAATGAGATAGATGAGATGCTGTATCTAAATATCGCAATTATCTAATGATTATGAGCTTTGACAACTTTACTGTTATGTCAATAAAGTTTTGTATGTACTTTCTGTAATGGATATTATCTTCAAATATGACAGAACGGACGGTTGAGTTTATTGTTTGCCAGTTCTGTTATACAATATGATTAAACACACACTGCACTCTGAATACATATTTTATTCAGAATATGTTACACAGATAGTTAAACTTTTGAAAATAGGAAGCTATGGGCTCTTAATTGTAGTTTGATAGCAAATGCACTCATGCTGCTTTGTAATTGTTTATGAGTTTAATATGCAGTGTGTGATCGTGTGAGTCTCACAAGAAAAAAGCAGAACAAAAGAAAACATATTCTCATTCATTTGCACTGAAATAGTTAAACTTTGTATAGACAAGGCCTGATATTTTGTAGATATTTTGAACTTGAATAGGCTAGGTCATTTGGATAGTTGACAACATGTTTGTGTTTTGTCCTGTATAGGTCTTAAACTTTAGCAACACTGGGTTATACAGATCGTGTCTTAAACTTTTGGTTAGAGGAGTTGAAAGGCAAGAATAATTTTTTCTTGGTAATACTGGAGCTTGATTTTCTCCGGATAGAGAAACAGGCTCCGGATAGCCTGTTATAGCAGGTGGCCACGTGAAGCTCACCTGTTGGTTTCTCATTAAAAGTGGTTCATTACAGAGCACCGATGTCTATTTAAACATTTGCCGACATCTAGAAATGTTCAGAATTATTCAGCCATCATTCAAGTTTAGTGAGTGCACGTGTGTGTGTGTGTGTGTGTGTGTGTGTATAAAGAGGCGGAGACTAATACTGAAGCTTGATTCTCTCCGGATAGGCCCGTTATAGCAGGTGGCCACGTGTAACTCACCTGTTGGTTTCTCATTAAAAGTGGTTCATTACTGAGCACCGAGTCATATCGCTACAGTACTCGCCTCACTACCCCTTTACTACCTGAATCAACCATCTGTTGATTAAAATGTTGAATGTTGAATAAAAATTACTTTGAGTGGTTGTGACTTACTGGCTTGAATTCACTGGATTATTTAGTTCCTATTTGATGGGATGCTGTGTTCTAAATGACACAACATTTAAATATTTATTTGGGTGTAATGTGAACATATGTTTCTTGTACTTAATAATCTTTACATACTGATCTAAATATTAAACATCAGTTTTAAGCTAAACAAACTCATACAAATTAACATTATATAACTGTGCTCTAAGCATTGATAGCTTTACCTTTGTGCTAACAGATATATAACATATTTTTTTAAAAATCATTCTGTAGTATTAGAAACAGATACATTTTGCCTAAAACCATACAAAACATTATGGTTTCTGCCAAATAAATGAACTTTAGTTCATTACATGTGCTTGATTAATACACAGTTTTGGAAATGCTCGGACCCAGATAACTAGCCATCATAATTTGGCCCTTATCAAACTCTTACGTCTGACATCTTACACGTGTCTTTTTTCCTGCTTCTAACATCAACTGTAAAGATTAAATGTTAACTTGAAGACTAATGTATCCCACCCACAAACAGGTTCAATCAGTGTTATTCACGTCTCCTGTCAGTAGTCATAATGCTATGTCTGGTCACTGCCTCAGTGCTGAATGTGCACCTGGATAGAATCCATTAGTGCAGCTTTTATTAAAAATGATTTAACAGTAATGATGATAGCAGCACAAGAACTCAAACCAGATAAAGAACCAAGTATAACATAAATTTCTGCTTTGATGAGAAGCTTTTCACGATTTACATTTCTATGCATGTCAGCTAGAGGAATACATTCCCTTGGTAATTATTCAAGGAGCAGTAACAGCTCGACAACAATGAACCAGACCACACAAACGCATGCAGAAGAACTGCTGATGCAAAAGCCAATAACATTTCTCTGTTCTTGGCTGCAGACATATCAGCAGGTTCAGCATAATTGTTCATAAATTGCATTTCTGTGGCCAAATGGTCACAAGCCTAAAATTATTACGAGCAATGCTCACCACAGTGGTGTCTGGAGACTGACAGATAGTCAACGCAATAACGGAAACACTAGCTTTGACTATTTTTAATTCCTATTGCACTATATAGCCAAAAGTACGTAAGCACATTACCTATTGTTTGTATACACATGGACAATCATGTCACCTTTGCACCTGGAACAGCATCTATTTAAAAAAGAGCAATTTAATAAAATTTAAAAGTGCTTATGGGGTGTCGTTTGTTCAGTCAAATCTTCAGAGCACTAAATGACCAAACTATGTAGAGTTAGCATACATGCTATGTAAGTAAGCACAGTCATGCTGAAACGAATTAAAATAAAAAAAAATTAAACTGTTCCCGCATTATCACCGAGATGTCACAGCTACTTAGCAATCATAAGCAAATGATGGAGTTTGATAACATGTCACGGCTAGACATCTGGATCAGAGAATCTCCAAAAGGCCTGTGTGGTCCGATCTAACAGACGAGCTTGTGTTGCTCAAAGCGCTGAACAAGTTAATACTGGTTCTGATCTGAAGGAGTCTAACACACTGTACAGCACAACTGCTGCACAGTTTTGGCAGAGAAATGCAAGAATAAACACAATATTTAATTTCCCTGAGGGAACCACCCAAAGGGATCAATACAGTTCTATCTATCTATCAATAACAAAATGGTGGTTATAATGTTATGTCTGATTTATGTTGCTTTGTTCATTATTGAAGCATTATACAATAAGTGATAACAAATTTAGTATCGCTTTTAACAGCTTGGTGTCTCTACACATTTCATTTCTCTTGTTATTTCTATTGAAATGTTCAGTTTTTCTGATCTAATCAGAGATTTAGATTTTGCATTATTACTCCTGTAATGATTGAGGTTTAAATATTTTAATGATCTCAGCACAAAGGATTGTCAGAGATTTGCCGAACTCAATCATCCCGTTTGTTTTCATTTTTTTGTATGACACTATAACAAATAACAGTTTGAAAAAAAGATTGAATAAAAGCAAATGAATCTAATCATGAATCCATTAAAACAGTTCAGCATGACAATCAGCAGCTTAGATCTAAATTCCCCTACAGCAACATCTCAACTGTGAATAATTACTGCGTCTGTTATGTTTCATTGCTACCTGAGTGAATCTAGTCGACTCACAATTCACTGATGCAGAACCCACAATTGTGCCATTTTAGTCTGGCTAGAAAGGAAGTCGTTTTTAAAGGATCAGAGTAGATGAATTCTCTTTTTTCTTCAGGAAGACAGCAGGGGTGTTGCGTTTACATGACTAAGGGTGGGAGGTATCACTATTGAAAATAAACCTTCCATCAATTCTTCAGCTTTTCTGTGACAGATGGTTTTCGCTGTATCTGCTCTAATCAGAGTAATCAGCATAGCCACTACTCACTGAATTAAAAAAGACAGATTTGCATGCAAGCCACCCTCAGCACTTTTTTTTGCTTTTACATGCGACAGGCTGTACAATCACATCAATCAAAAGAACCCATCTGCCTTCTGAATTCAATTTTATCTTCTCATTAGAGGCGGGTGGTAAGAAAGGTCAAAATTATTATATAGAAGTAAAACATTTAACACCAAGCTCACACTACAAGAACAAGAACAGGACACTACTCGGCCACTGTTGGGTCCTTGAGCGAGACCCTTAACCCTGTCTGCTCCAGGGGTGCTGTACATTGGCTGACCCTGCGCTCTGACCCCAACTTCCAGACTAGTTGGGATATGTGAAAAGAAACATTTCATTGTACTGTACATCTGTATATGTGTAATGACAAATAAAATTTAATTTGAATTTGAAGTAATCTTTGTTTACCCTGGGGTCGAAGTTCATCACATGCATTATTGCTTTAGGTGCCCATGATCCTGTTTCTGATGACCGCGGTTTCTTTCTTGAAGCACTTTTGACATATACTGACCAAAACAGAGCAAGCATGAGTTTATTCTAAAGCTTTTCAGAATGCTCAAGTCTGCAATTTACTTATCGTATTGTTAGACTGTTCCCCACTTAGAGGATCACCACAGTCTATCATGGTCCACATCTTTTACATTGGATGTCTGCTGGAACATGCAAACTCTGCTCTGGAAGTTCCCGGACCAGCCTAACTGGGAACTGAACCCAGGACTTCTTGTTGTGAGATGAAAAAACTATCCAGAACATCAAACTAGAATCAGATAATTGTTGTTTTGAGTGATTTCACAAAAAATGTGATGTATATATTTATAAAATATATATTTATATTTTGTTCCAGCAAATGCTTGGACGATTTATTAACACACTGTTTAATACTTCTGCCTTTAAATCAATAAACATGTTTTATTAATTGGATCATCAATTAAATGCTTGGTATATATCAGGCATGAGCAAACCACGGCCCGCGGGCCATATACGGACCGTTGGGCTTTTTAATCCGGCCCGCCGGGTGTAACAGAGTTAGACTGGAGCTCATTAGAATTTCTACAAAACAGATGTAACTACATGTATGTTTATAGTTTTTAGTGCCACCTGGCGGTTTTATGTTGCAACTGTCTTTGCACACAGATCTCATCCCAGCAGAGGTAGTGACGTCCTTTGCTGGCGGTGAGTGCGGTATAACGAGGCTGGTTTAAATGAGTATTTTTTATATTTTTACGTTGTGTAAACTTAAAATTATTACCTATAATATGATTATAAATATAAATATTATATAATTATGCTTCACTTAATGAAGCCACGTTTCCAAACCTGCGGAGGACGGCACGGAAGATACTGGCATTGTTTGGCTCCATCTACGTGTGTGAGCAGACGTTCAGCGTCATGAACGTCAACAAATCCCGCCACAGATCAGAGTTAACGGACCAACACCTCAGTTCTATACTGAGAATTGGCACAACAAAACTTACTCCAGACTTCGATTCACTAGCAAAAAAGGGAGACCAGGAACCCTGTTCCCACTGAAAATGGATGTAAGTTTCTCTACTGTGTTGTGAATAAATGTATTTTAAAAATAATTTGTGCAAAAAGCCTTGCAAATTCATGTTTTACTACCTATTATAGGCCAAAATATTTTTATGCAATGGCTTTTACATTAGCAATTCACGCAAACATTGTATTCTTTTGCTCCTGGCCCGGCCCTCTGGAAAATTTTAGAACCCATTGTGGCCCCCGAGTCAAAAAGTTTGCCCACCGCTGGTATATATGTACATAATCAATGCCTTGTAAAAAGGAAAGAAAGTTCTATAAAATATATACGCTATATTATACCTACTCTCTGTTACCACTGCTTTATCCAATTCAGGGTCACGAATATAGAGAATACATTGATTAAAATGTATAAAACATCCTGGACAGTCCATCAGAAAGCAATCACACACAATAAATAAACTGGTAATCGAGCCCAGGAACATCTAACTGTGAAATAAGAGAAATGTGAATGTTAAATAAGAAAAACAAAAAAGAAAAAATCCCAGCATCTCTAAACATCGTCTGCTGTTTTGTCCTGGCATTTTAGCAACAGCAATAAAGCACCAACATGTCAGTTGAGGCTGTAATCATTGTAATTTGTAAACATTTGTATTTTTATTCCATTAGTCCATTAGTTTCTTTCTTAATTTAGCTATCTTTAATTCGTGCTGCAAACAGACCTACAAAGGGAGATATATAATGACACATACCGTGCAAGTTTAAAATTGCCATTATAAATTATTGTGGCTGTTATTACTGTATCAGTACCTCACACTACTTATCCAGCACCAGCTGCATAGCTAGCTGTGCTGTTACAGAATATTTAAGAAAAGAAGGTCAGGTGTAAAATAGAGAGCTGCCATATTGCGTGACAAGCTTGTGATGAGGAAATCAATCAAAACCATAGCCATATCAGGCATTCTTTAGTTGGTCTTTCTTCTCTCTGTGTTTCTCACTTACATTCTCTCTGACAGACTTTCTTTCTTTCATATTGCCATTACTGGTGCCTTTAAAGAAGGACATTAAAATTCATTATAACAGGCAACGCACACACAGAGGAGCATTTAGAATTGCATGGCTGGGCGGTTTGCTACTCGATCAAGGTTGCTATAATTCTGCAACATATCATCCATTTTCACTGAAGGTCTAGAACATACTTTCTGCCAACAAATGAATTTCAGTCTGTGTTTTCGCTTCTTTTCTGATTTGATTCTGGTTTGCTACACAGGGATGCTTATTTATATTATGCATCGGCACATTCAAGGTGTGATCTTTACGACTGCTTTCAAATGGATTCCACAAATAAGCCAGTCAGCCTGGCCTGCCTTCATTTAAAACATTATGTGCAATGCGCATATATTTCTAATCGCAGATATTGTTTTTGCTCCCAAAGATGTTTCAAGTTATGAACCAATTATCTGCATGGATGGTTTTTTTTGTGCTTCATTACAGTGTAATAGAACACCAGGCAATACATGGAACCATTAGCATTTGTACATGTGTGAGTAATGGTATAGCAATTTCTATTACAGTTCTATTCCTTTATTGCACATTAGAACCATCACGGCCTGAGGTGTACAGCGTGTTGCACTTCTAAAATAGTTCTTAAATGTCTGGTCATCATCGCTTTGGGCAGGCAAAATATACAGCTTGCGAAAAAGAAATGAGCATGTGTACCAATCACCAACTCATTCAAATTTAATAGGTCTTTAAACATTAAAAGCCATTTAACTGTACAGCCAAAAGTGGCAGTACAGTCACAAAGACACCAAACCATTGACTTGTTAGACATCATGTATGGCTGTTCTCTTAATTGACTTCCTTTTACTAAACACAATCCATTTAAATCTGTGATGCTCAATTAAAAAGGTGTTTTTAGTAGCGCATCTAGTGTACAAAACCCATGCAAACACATGGAAAACATGCAAACTTCACACAGAAAACCTTGGATTGCCTTATCTGGAAATTCAAACTTACCACTGGCAATGACTGCTTACTGATTAAAGTACCGGGCTAGTGATCAGAAGCTCGCTGGTTAAAGTCTCACTACTATCAAGTCGCCACAGACCCTTAGCCCTCATATGTTCAAGATTGTGTCCCGTTGTTATTGTAAATCTCTTGGATAAAGGTGTCTCTTGTAAATCTACTACTACAACTTTACATTCATTTATTTACAGTGTCACATTTGAAGGAGCATAATCCTCATGATTTAAAACTGTCACTGTTGCAATATCCAATCCTTCTTTCTTACAACATGGCCGAAACTCTTGAACCGATAAGACTAGACCTTATGAATATCAGCCAATGTATCTATGCCACGGTTTCTGTACTGTAACCATGGAAACATCAAAACACTGCAGTGTTAGATTTGCCAACACCCTACATTTATATTAATTGTAGTCTGTACAGGACAGAGTGGGAAAGCAATCTCAGCATGGCTGAGCAAGACTCAGTTAAAGTGTGCTATTAAAAGTTGCATTAGTGATTTCCCACCCTAGGTTTGTGCTCTATCTATGAATATTTTAGCTGACTGTCTTGAGGGAGGCTGGAAATAAGAAAGCCCGAATATGGCCACTGTATAACCCTCCCCCAGCACCACCGCCCCTACATACACGTGCACACACTCACTGCACTTATCCATGGAGCAAGACATACAGGAGTTGGCTGGGTTCTCAAATCCATCAGACCAGAAGAACAGTCTGTGTGGGATCCCTTTACAACAGCAACAGCAACATCAGTGAGCCGAGCTCTCTCTGAACACAAGCTGCATGCTGGGTAAGACTGCCTCTCACTGCCAATGAAACCCTGAAGTGCTTTGATCTCATCCCGCACTCCAACACTTTATCAGTTAAGCATCTGCAGCTGCCTGACAGCGAGCCACCCCAGCGCCCTATCTATCCACCACTCAGAACCTTGCTCGTCTCAGCTTCTGTCTCATACGCAGCAGGATTCGATCAGAATTAGAGCAAGTGCTTAAGACAGAATGAAAAGATTGCAGAATGAAAGATTAGCATGAAGTCAATAGAGGTCTTACTTCTGAGAAAACACAAAGATTGATTCTGTACATTCAGTAGGAACAGATTCAATTTTTTATTTGTTGTGTTTTTTAGGTACCGGGAAATAAATACCAGAAAATCAAATGCTACAGGTAACTTGTTGCAACTTTGTGATTTTGATTCTGTAATGAAGCGCTAGACTCGATCACTGGGTTGAAACAAAGAAGCAGGCACTTCCTCAAAGGCAGTGTAGTCAAGACAAGTCAAACTCATTCACATTGAGGGCCATGGTGATGTGCAGTCTGCTGTTTAATTACTGGACCACTTGTTGTTTTTATTCGAAGATACATTCCATATTTGACATCAAACGACCAAATGTTACAAAGTACGTAACAAATCGAGAGTGATCCCATGACAACCTGGAGGGCACGATGTTCACAGTGCAACCAAAACTGGAAGGATTGTTAAGAGGGCGAGCGTGTGGCAGGGTAAAATACTCCCATGCAAGAGAGAGAGAGTGGTCCACCCCATCATGGGCACACATGACACGGACTAACTGTGATGGCGTGGGGATGGAAGGGGGACATCTGCATCCGCAGTTGAAACGTAAAGAAGTAAAAGATGGCCCTTGACCTTTTGGCGAATGCATATGCCTGTTTAGAAGAAACGATGCAACGGAGCAAAATGAAAACCAGATACAAATTGCAGAAGTGACCTTGGTGGGCCGTTGCTCTCAATGGCAGTATCAAATGAACTCCTGAATGAAGAAAAGCTGTTAGTTTTTTCAAGGTTACAATATGGAATGACAGAGCCAAGTCTCTGCTTTGTAGGTGTTCAGAAAGTATGAGAATTAGTGACGAGCAAGTTAGTGAGGGATTTGATGTGTGTATAAAAATCCTTCCTCACTACAGACATATCATTATATAAACATTTATTTTATTTCTAATCCTAATAAAATTTTCTGTACTTTTGATTTTGGGACTATTCGTTAAATATTTCTCAAAATCACAAATAGAAAACCACCTCAGTTAAACACTGATGTACAAATACCACCATCGTTTCTGCATGAATTCACAGTATATTTTGATAATATTATACACAGAAAAAAACGTATTTATGGGGTTTAGTGACCAGAAACTACCAAGAATAATGTGAATCCATGGATACTTGTAACTTCTTAAAAGTGCTTTTTAGTACCCATTTCAGTCTGTGAATTGGCGGGGGTCCTTTCAGCTCTGGAGTTTGACACATGCTAGAACCATAATGACACAATTGTTCATCACCTTGTCCTATCATTTACGGTTCCAGTTGAGCTAGAGTCTAGAAAACGTTTGTATTCCTCTTATTCAGCACCTCTGCACAGAATTGATGTTTGGTTTCTTCATGGCATGTACGAGTTTTAGGTTTCGCTTTTTGATACAGCACCAGTGTTACGTGAGAATGTTTTTCTGAAGTACTTCCAAGCTCGTGTGAGTATATTTAGCCCAGTTGCATGCATGCTCAAAGGTCAGACACAATCGACAATGACTTTCAACCTTGCACTGATAGAAATTTCTGAAGCTGTCTTGAATGTCTTACATTAATATGCACAGTAGATGTAAGTTTTCTTGTGAAATAATGTGCTAATAATCCTTTTGATTTTCTATTAATTCATTTATTTATTTCATTACCTAGTCTATTCAACTGCAAACTTTTGAAGCAATCAATGAATGGCAAAGACTGACATACTCTGAACCAGAGTCTCTGAACCCAATCTCATTGGTGGTTGAGCACTTATAGATATCTGTCTTACAAAAGCATGTCTCATGTGAGCCTTGACCCAGATACGCTTTCAAACATATCTTCTTTAATGAAACCTCCATCATACCATAGTATAATGACCAGCTTTTAGTAACATTTATATCAAGCTACACTTTAATATTTTAAAGCTACTGCTTTAAAATATAAACAATAATGTATAACCT
>JAOUQU010000038.1:1412884-1440466 GCA_028566735.1 Ammoglanis amapaensis | reverse complement strand
GTGTGTGTGTGTGTGTGTGTGTGTGTGTGTGTGTGTGTGTGTGTGTGTGTGTGTGTGTGTGTGTGTGTGTGCTGAACACTTTCAGCTTGGTGGTAGATAAAAACATTAAGAACAATATTTGTACAAAGATTAGCCTGGCAGGATTAGACTTTCAGTGCTGGTGTGTGAGCAAAAAGAAGCTACACAGTCCAAGCATTATTGGCATAGTTTTAGTTTCCTTTCATTTTGCTTAGATTGAGTTGTTCTTTTAATTGAGGGCAGTGGGCTTGTAAGTACATAATGCACTGTAGCTCTTTCCACTATATAATTTCCATGCTTGTCAGTACCTTGTGACCTGATCTTTCTGTAAAATGTTTAGTGAACCTATGATAATTACATGTAGATTTCAGAAGTGCTTTAAACTGACTGTTAAACCCTTGATTGTAAAGTTTGTGTGTATATGTATAGTTGTCTATAGAAACACTTTGCTTGGACCTTTTGGCATGGAAGGGTGTGTGGACCCTCACACCCTTTGACATTAGCAAGCCTTAAACAGGCAGTGGCACCACTTTCTGCCCGACATCAGATACCGGTGACCTGTCTGGTATTTTATCTAGGTTGACCTAGTGGCACAACCCCTGGTAAAGAAGCCAGGCTGAGCATTAGAACTGTGCCCTTTACTTTTATAAAGCAAAGGATAATGAAAAGGATATGAATATTATTGAGGCAATCATCATATGCTCCAAAGTTAGCATCCATTAAAAATTGTAATTGTTAATAATTTAAAAACTTGTGAAAGTTTGCATTTGACATTTAGTGCAAAGAAAATAAAATGAAAGAGCTCAGTGCACATCCCTGATAATACATGAAGGTTGCCGATTCCAGTCAACAGGTCACGAGTAAATGGCCTTGAGCAAGGCGCCTAATCCCTATCTGTATTCAGTAGATCTGTTACTTTTACAAAGGTTGAAAAGATAAATCTGATTTAAAGAGAAATAACTTACAAAATTCCAAAAATATCTTCATTAACACGATTATACTGCACACAGATTTTTTGCATACATTTTTGGTATTTAGCAGTTGCTTTTATCTAGTTACTTACTGTACAGTCTGAGCAATTGGGGGTTAAGGTTTAAGGGGTCAATAATAAGGCTTGAACCAATGACTTTCTGATTAATCCAGATTAATCCAGATTAATCCAGCCTTGTTAAGGATACCTCCTTGCTTATTAGATAAAATTTAGGTAAAAAATATTAATCTAATAGTCAGGTAAAATAACTTTTGGTAGGTAGAAGACATGGCAGACTAGAGCAAATCACAACAGAAAAACTTTCCAAACTTTCACAAATTGGTACATATGATTTATTCATTTAGTCAAAATTCAATAAACAGTATGGGTGACTCCTGAATGGGTCAAACAAGAGACTGAAGAATTCTTTAAGAATTGTTCCAGTTCTTTGAAGATTAAAGAGACTTGAGATCAACTTTGCAGTCTGTTCTTTTAAATTACCTATCTAAGCAGTGTGCATGGGAACATTACCAGCATGAAGTATGATTAAATCATCAAAAACAAGGGGTGCATCCGACAATAGCAGATATCACCAGACAATATATATTTAAAGTATCTTTTTACTTCTCTGACCATCTTATTTTTTCAGTATCCAGGAATAGGGGCTTTTTTTCTTTCAAGTGAATGGTGTGTTTGTGTAATTAAAATCCTTTATCTGTGTCAGCAAGATTTAACTTAAATTTGCTTCAAGTACATATTTAACATCTACTGCCTGGTCAATAAAAAGTTGGATATGTCTTTCCATATGGTGGTTTAAGAAAAGAGAAGCAACTAATTGTACCAATTGGGGTTAAATAACTTGTTGCTAGCTGAAAGATAATCACCTGTGCAGTAATTATCCAATATGAGGCCTATACATATTTGCTTAGTTTAATCCAGGTGGCGACGTTTTTTGGCCAGGCAGTGTACAATACCATGTCTTCTTAAACATGAAAATGTCCTGAAAATATTTTTTGTGTATGTGTGTGCGTGCGTGCGTGCGTGCGTATGTGCGTGCGTGCGTGTGTGCGTGCGTGCGTGCGTGCGTGTGTGTATGTGTGTGTGTGGATCACATCTCTCTTCAGTCTCTATAGCCTGCAACAGCCTGGTGACCTGTTCGTTTGTTTAGTGTATTTGTGTATTAGCCCAGTGTGTGTTCCACCTTGAACATAAATAGGATTGAGCTGTGGTAAAGCTGGATAATAGATGAATGATGAAATCTTTTTACTTTTAAATTGTCGATTTATTTTAAACCCCGACGCTCAGTAATTTAAGTGTCAGAATGTATTCACCATTTTACTTGTAAAATATTTTTTTTTCTTCATCTTTATTTAAAATAATTTTTGATGGTGTATCATTTTATTAAGGATAATACAGAAGCCATCTTACTAGCAATCTCAATTTCACTACACTACACACATTTTTTCACATTTGCACTACACCCCTAGTACACACACTGGACATAACCAACTCAAAACGACTCATCAAAATTCTCTTAACATCTTCTTAGCCTTTCAATTTCTGTTTGTCCATCACAGCTTTTCTGTGAGTATCCAGACTGTTTGCTGAATTTCATTGAAAGGGGAAAAAATAGATTCGACATTTGTCAAAATAATTAGCACGTTTAGAAAAAATTCCAACATGTATGTAACAGACCAATTAATAGTTGACTACATGTTTTGTTGACAAACTGGAGATTTTTTAGCCTTCTATTCTCATCAATCAAAATAATGATTTTTTAAAATCAATTACAAAAGTAAATTGCCCCAACCCAACTTTATATAGAATTTGTTGGAGGAATGGACTACACAAAGGAATGTACATTAACTTGAAATTATTGTAAATATATTTTTTATATGAGCTTTATAAAGTTTAATTAATATTGTGCATGCTGAATCATTTTATTAAATTGGATATTTAAGATATTTATTGATATGTTTGAGTTATTTTGACAACATAAGTTGAAAACACACACTATATAACCCATGGTTGTCTTTTTTATGAGGCTTCGCCTTCTGGCCTAAAGAAAATGTTCACTATCATAAAGATGGACTGCTGATCCATTCTTTTATGAATTGGATATTTACAATATATTTATTGATATATATTCTAGTTATTTTGACAAGCTGACAATTTGTATTTTTTTCAAAAAACATGGAAGTGCACTATTATTAAACCCCAGCCTCAGTACTTGATGGGTCGTCCATTAGCGTTTACAACTTCTAACAAAGGCGTTCATTAAGTCTTTACAAGCTTCTTACACTATCAATTAGAATATTTTAAGATATCCAGTGAGACTTTTAAGAATAACGCGATCCAGTCATTTGATAAATTAAACATTGATGAACATTGGATTAAATTACCCCAAATCCTGAAAAAAAATCAGAACCTTCTCATTCACAAAATTTACATCTGAAAAACTATTTTGTGGGAAGGTAGGTGCAGATCAGAAGTAAGCTTTTGCACATAAAGAATGGACCTCAATCATGTGTGATTGTTTGGACCAGCAAACACATTGTATAATTCTCTCTCTGTCTTTTCACAGAAGCACCATGTATTCATAAGTATTTTATTTTACTTTTTGTATTACACAACTGAAACAATGTTTATTTTTGCTTATCATTAATTGAGCCAAAAAATTTAGCTATAATCTCATATAGTGACATTTCCCAAAAAAACAAACCTATAAAAGATTTTATGATGTATGTCGAATTTTGTCAGGGGAAGTTTAATTTTGTTCGTTCAATGCAAAAAAAGTATTTGAGTATACTTACTTACAATGTTTTATTATGAAAACATGACTATACAATGCATTTATTAAAAGAACATAAATTAATACTAATTACTTCATACTATTCGTGGTTGAACCCACACTAGCAGTATTACAATAGACCAGTAAAGATAAACATGTAGACATATTGGTGCTTAATAGTTTACATAATTATGCCTTCATTTACCCAACAATGACTCATTTAATCATCTAAACCAGTATGAAACAAATTACTTTAATTAAAAAATTATTTTATAAATTATTTTTTTTGCTTTAATGTAGCCTTTAAAATGGCCTGGTCTTTCCGGTAATTCATGATACCAGGTACACGATCAAGACAATCAGCTCCTGCTGCAGAGAAACAGCCACATCATCACTGACTTCCCTCCATGCTTAACAGTAAGGATGGTAATTCTTCTGATCATACTTTTGCATGCCAGACATAACACTGGCCCATATGTTCAAACATGGAACTGTCTGTAATCTTATACAAATTTGGTACACCTGTACCAGCCTGTGTCATGTCATCTTGAAGATTTTTTGCACTCAAAGATTTTGCCTGGTGTGCTGGCAAAATTGCTATGGGCCTTTGCTAAAATAGCTGGGAAATTGTGAAAAGAAGAATTGTTTTGTGTCAGGTTTGTGGCTGTTTTAGTTGCCTCTACTATTAAATGGCTTAGCACCATCCTTGTTTCTATTCCAGATTTCAATTTTGTTTACCAGATAAGGAATCTGGGAGCGATATTTTCTGTCTCCATTCTGTCTTTTAAGCATCATGTCAAAATACTTGTAAGGTAGCATTTTCCATATCAAAAGAGCACTGACATCATCCATCCCTTTATTATCTCTGTACTCAAGTAGCGGAACAAGCTTCCATTGTCCGTCAGATCTTCTGATTCTGTCTCTAAAAGAGACAAAAACTCAAGTTTTTACCAAACACTTAAACTAATATAAACTAACCCTAAACTTCTTTTTTTTTTTTCAAAAAGGAAAAACACACACATGATTCTTCAGACTTTCTATTATCTATATGAACTATTGTCTTTTTTAGCTTCAGTATGGAGCATTATGGATGTTTAGTATGGAAGCACTTCTGAAAGTTGCTCTGGATAATACCGACTGCCAAATGCCAAAAATATAAGATGTCAATATGTTTAATATGCTGCTACTGAGACTGTGACATCTTTATTTTTAAAATAGTCTATCAATTTCCTGCTAGGATTCTGAATTGGCTTCAGTATGTGCAAAATAGCGCTGATTTGCTGATTTTTATTCCATGGCCTCACACTATTGCTATGCCTTTTTGCTCTTCCACTATCCATCCATGTAAATTATGTAATATTGGTAACAAGTGTCTTTCAGGTGGCTTTTATTTGACCCATACTGTGCCACATATTTATTGTTATGTTTTTTTATTATTCTGTATTTTATTCTTAGATTGCATTAAATTTTATTGTACAGTGTTCTTGCATGTATTGAAGCTCACTTTTAAAATAAGATTGAATTTATCATTAATAATATTATTATTATTACGCATCCATTATTACATTATTCCACCACTCCTATTTTGTCATATTTGGGGTCACAGTGGGACACTACAGGCAAAGCAAATCTGTTGCATAGTCAATTGCCCTATAGGTTTGTGTGGATAATGCCAAAATAAATCATTTAATTGTTCACGACTTTTTTACACTTCAAACTATTTAACATGTATTTTGGAGTATGAATGTGTTTTGGAGAATGAAGTACTATTGAGTGTCTGAGCTGCATAGAAGCAAAAAATAACTACACGCTGTGTACTTATACCCAGTGTCCTCACGCACTTTTTAAAAACTGAAAATCCTTTGAATTATGTTTTTACTGTTGTTATATATTTTAGATTCATTTGAGATTAATTCTTCTAAAAGATGAGTAAAACCTCATCAAGACATGCTAATTTTACACAGCTGCAATTAAATAAATAGATTTCAAATGAAAACAAGTGGAACCAAATTCACACTGGCTTTTAACAAAGACAAATAATCCCACTGTAACAGCTATAGTGATTATAAAACATACGATAAGTAAAAATTTTATTAATTTGACTAAAAACAACAATAATATTAGTTTTTGCTTAGATAAAGGCATTTGAGGTGGCATCTTAATGTGTGTTATATTTGACTATAGTTCAGAAATAAAAATTATGATGATTACTTAAATCAAAGCAGACATGCTGGTGTATTAGTTGGCTGGGGATCAATTGGAATGTTCACAGTCAGTTTTAGGCCATTGTAATACATTGAATTTTGACGCTTTTATTTAGCTTTTATCTGTTTATCCCACATGTATCAAATTTATTTTCGGTAAGTGTATATATATATATAATAAAAAATACACCTTGGTGGGTGTATATTAATATATATAAAATACACTTTGGTTTGGTTGCAAGCTGTGCTTTTAGATGACTTCAGTTAAAATATGTATGATCTACTTTGATATTTAATGTTGACTGTTGTTTTTGTGAACAACTATAAAAAGAATGTGTTTTCATCAGGTGTGACTGCTGTTTTTTGTTTGTTTGTAGTAAAATCTATTTAAAAGATGGCACTCTAAAATCTACAAGCTAATTAAATCTCACCTAATCTTGAATACGAAGCCAGCCTGAATCTAGCCTGCCACCCAGCTGTGTACCATGTGGATGTTTGCATGTGAGGTTATGCTCAAGATACAATTAGGAATGTTATCCTCTTTATGTAAAAGTATGGCATGGTGGCGTAGTAGATAGCATTGATACCTCACAAGAAGTCCTGCGTTCAATCCCTAGCTGAGGCAGTTCGAATACTTTTTGAGATGTTTGCATGATCTCCCCTTAGGGCAGTAATGACATCAGGGTTAGAGACAAGTAACTAAATTCTGGATGGGTGATGTTGACAGATATGTATTCTTCTCATATAAAATATGCATAATTTGGCTTTTATCTCATCTGTTGTACTTCAGAGCTTCAGAATGACCCACAGAGTAAGCACCCCAAACTAAACACAATGGAGACTTGTTGACAGCCCGCAAAAATAGCTTGTGAGAAATAAAGTGAATAATTTTAGGGGCGGTAACATGACCGGGGACTACGGGTTTTAAAATGTAAAGATGTGGTTATAGTATGCCACTCCTTATGAACCAGTCTACAACACCTAAAATAACTTTTAACTTTCTTTACATCTGAATGTGCACTCTGATTCTCTCCTACTGAAATAAATCTTAGATTTTTTTTTTTTAATTAATGCGCATTAACCCAATATTTCATTTATAAAGTTAAGCTCAGGTATGAGGTAAGTTTGGGTCTTTATCTTGTACAGCTACTTTTTCTCTTTTATGGGCAGTTTTAACTTGCTTGTTCATCACAACAAACCATCTTTTACTTTCATTCATCTGATGATTTTTTTATCTCTAATTAAAATATGCATAAAAGCGTTTGAGCGGTCATAATAGTAGAAAATGTTACAAAATACCAAAACTTTGCAATATAACAGTGTTTTAATTACAAGTTGGATCAATTATATTATTAATATTCACAAACATATTATTTAGCCTAAAATCATTGGCAGTTAAGAAGTTAAGGAAAATCAGACCAGTTTTTCTTCGTCAATGATAGTATCACCTGCTTTTTATTTAGCCAATTCTGCCCCACATAGAATCAGCGCACATACCATTGCATTGACCATGGAACTTGATCTTAAACTTGAATGTGTAAACATTTGGACAACTGACTTCTTCAACAAGAAAAACAGCTGGACACCACTTCATCAGAAGGTGCGGCTATGAGCAAGCGGTCACAGCACAGGGTGAGTTGATGAGAGTGGGTGCTCAGGGATCTGATGTGCTTTCAGAAAAATCAGAAAGAAAGTAAGAACATGGAATTAGACAAAACAATCAGTGGGTTGAAACAAAGGGTGTGGCATCACCAGAGACTACTGGAGCTGAGCAGTTGCAAAGCAGCAACAATTCCGAGGTGATTATTTCGCCAGAAATTTGCTCTCTCTTTGAGTCAATGCGAAACAGCTGAGTGCAATAAAAAAGTCTCAAGAATCTTGCGATCTCTAACATATGTGGTCTTCCTCTTTTCTGCAACTTAAGATGGAAAAGCAAGAGTGCAGGTGTAATATGGTTTATATCACAATAAGACAAGCTTCACATGGGGGGGGCATGAATGCATAATGCAGGTTGACTGCATTTTTATAATAATAATAATCAGAAAACAAGTATGTGGACAAACTACAAATGAGAAAATGCAGTGACTTGGTTAAGGAGTAAATTCAGGCCACATTTCTAAAACCTTTCATATGATTTTTATAGGAAACACATCAAAGGGGAACAAAATTTGCTGCCTAAAAGTGTAAACTACATTAATTTACTATTTAACTTCTAATATTTTAAAATGTTTATTTATTCACAATATTCCACTAGTGCAGTAAAATAACAATAAAAAACTTCTTTTTTAATGTAATTGCAAGAGTTTCATACAGCTAAACTATATTTTTTATATAGTTCAGCACTTATATTAATTGATATTTTTGTATATCGTCTTAAATTTGAAAGAATATTTAATATATTAACATAATATAGTATCATTACTAATGTCCAGACATTTTTACATTTTTAAATTGACCCATGTATGATTTCATGTTGTTTGTAGAAATTTATAAAAATGTCTGTTGAAATTTATAACAATTTATATTCACTGAACTTTTCTCTATAATTCCTTCATTCACTTTCTTAACTATACCGGATGTGCAGTTTGTCACACCCATATATACACAAACATACATACGCATAACCATAGGGCATTTCAGTGTCTCCAGTTTATGTGACTGCTTGATTTTGGATTGTGGGAGCACCCAGAGGAAATGCAAACTTCACACGACAGCACCCGGACCCTTCCATTGTCTGAGATCAAACCCAAGACCTTCTGGCTGTGATGCAATAGCTATGAGGCAATTAGTTTTATAAATATGAAATATTTATAATACAATTATATGGTAAATAATTTACTTCTGCTTTATTTTACTAAATGTTGCTGGCTGGCAGGAAATAACCTGGAACATTGGCACTCAAGTTTGCAATGTCACGGCACTTACATGTTCACACTTTTATATGCACAAACTCAGAGTAACTATGTTGCAGTGTGTCCATTGAACCTGAATACATGCTTTTAGACTGTGGGGTGAAACTGGAACTCCTGGCACAAACTCACACATGTGAAGAAAGGACCCAGTCCCATCCAGCTGGAAATAAAAAAACATAAGACTTTATTGCTGTGAGGCATCAGCACTGCCCACTAGGTCATAATGCCTCGAAGGTTTCATATTATTGTTATTGTTGTTATTATAATTGTTGTTGTGATTGGTACTGATATTATTATTAATGTACACCTTATAATTAGTGTTAAACATCTAAGATGTATGCTATGATGATGTTCTAGATAATATTATTTGATTTGTGCTACATCCAGGCTCCTGTCTTTTTCCATGTATTGCTTAGTAAAACTTAACCTGTAACAATCCTAACCAGGATAAAAAAGTTGATGGAAATTAAGTAACAAAAGACACATCAAAGTTAAACTGGCATTGAAAAGCCCAGGTTATCTAGAAAACCACTACGGGTGACCACAAAAACCATCTTTTAAACACCCACAGTAAAGCAGTAACACACTTTTGATTTGGCTGTTTATGCATTCGGTGAGCTCACTCTGCTGAGCAGATTCCGGCTATATAAACTTTAAGCCTTCAGTAAGCTTTGGTTTCTGCGCTGACCGAGGGAGCTTCCTCAGACTGAGAGCAATATTTCCTTTGGACTGGTTTGTAAAATATGGTTAGTTCAGTGTGCTGTTCCACATATTTCTCTTCATCCCTTCATCCTTTACTTTACTTCTCCTGGCTAACTCTAAGGATTAAAAAGTGACCAGAAAATTCTAAAAACTTTATAAACTGTCAAACACTGAAGGAAACTACTCACGCTAAACAGGTCAGATTTTGCATAGCTGTAGCGTTTTTCATCTCTTTCAGCCACCGCCTATCAGATCAGTGTAGCTGGCTTTGAGCTGAACCTCAACTACACTTCCTCCAGATCACTATCATCTTTCCAAAATGCATTTTCCTTGCTTTCATTTTTTAAAGTGTACATAAAAATACAAGTAGCAATCTAATTTTTCAAAGGATTAATATTATAATGGAAAGGCAAGAAAACTTGATAACCAGCGAGAACAAAAATATTAAAATTGTTGTTAGGTGTTTTAAGCATTTTGAATTTCTGCTGTGTATAAAAAGCTGGCCCAATATTCTATATATCTCTTATAAGATACTACTATAAATATATAACATTTGAGAACTTATACAGAAGTATTACTAAAAACTAAACAAGAATAAATCGCATTTTTGAAGAACCCAGTATTGTGTGAGAAAACAGTGAGATTTTTAGTTAGGCACTTTAACAAAAGTTCAAAAGCACTTTAACAAAAGAGAACACTAGGGTAAGAGATTCAAGTTCCCAGTTCTGAAATGCATTTTGTATACTAATGTGTCTGCGGTTACAGCTTTCACTGTTTTGATAGCGCCAATATTGTTCATAGCCTTGAGTCAGTAGATCTGTATCTAGTTTACACTCTGAATACAAACAGACCAATGTGCCCAAACTGTGTTTGTCTTGCCAAATCAACTGAGAAAGAATTCCTGGATCTCTGCTATCCACTTAACATTGGGAAATCACAACATCTGTCTGCGAACCAAACATGCTCATTTCTAGTGTGTGGTTTGATAGTCAGTGTATACAAAGCCCATGCCAAGGCTTTAGCTGAAGCTCCTTTATCTACACCCTAAAAATGGCCAGTAAACTTAAGAAACTATGCTTATTTTTTACCAACTCAACTGTTTATCATAGCTGAGAATCAGTGATAAACACATAGCATTTTATGCACATTGAAGGATTTAACACTGAGAATTAATGATGAAGGCTGACAGCATTCTAAAACCATGTGTTCAGAGTTGTACTCGTTTGTATTCTAGAGTATTTACAGGTGCACAAAAAAGTATTTAAAATATTTTAAAATGGAAGTTTCCCTTATATAGTTATATAAACGTGTTAATATTATCTGAAAAAAAAAACAAAGACAGATCAAACACTATTCAAAAAAGTAACACTGTTATTCATTTTTTAACATTTGAAATTGACATGAACATATTTTCATGAACATATTTTATCATCTTGAAATAACCACAGGATTAAAAGGACATCACCCTTCAGATGTTATTATGTGAGTGTAAGTGTGTGTATTAAGCTATTGCTGAAGCTTTGTGCCCCCATACAAAAATGGGTAAGGTCCTGAGGTAAGCACCAGACATTTCTTTGGTTTAAATTGTCATTACCAAAAGAAGACCATAAGATTTTTTTCCAAAAACAGACAACAACTTAATAGGATTTGCTACAGATTAAAGTCTCTAAGAAGCTGTAGTTGCTCCCATTACCTGTAAAAGTTCAGTATATTTGCTTAGGCCAGGAGGGTTATTAGTCCTATCACAGTGCATTCATGGCTTAACATGTCTTCACATTCACCTATTGAGGTTGCATTTGTCAATAGTGGTCAATAAACTCCCATGATTTATAAAAAATAAAAAAAACATTAAAAAACATAACCCTATACAATATATATCTAAATGTTACAAAGTGGACAGTATATAAAATCATTTTGCAAAAAACGGTGTGTGGTGTTTGTATCTATTGGACAGTAAGGAAACTCCGGGCAAGCCTGTAGATCACAGAACTGTGAGCCAGCCATGAAATTTGGGGAAACGCTGACAGACTGCACGAACAGTCAAGGATTTCTGGGAGACAATTAGGGATTTCACAGGGCTTAGTCTGAATCGAACAGCTGCAGAAGCGTGCCAAGATCTAACCATGCAATCAGTGTCAGAAAGCACCCTAGATATAGTTTTTTACGCCGGACACATTAACAGCTCCACATGTGAACATAGATAGTGCATCAACACTTACAGGTATCCATGTAGATATTTGGTGTAGACTTTGTCTTATTAGATAAACTATGTAGAATTATCAGATGGTTTATACATACTGGGTTTGGATTATAGTGCATTGGTTGAATTTTGATTTGTTTGGGTTTACCTGTCACTGAGGGATCATTGCTTTCTATCTAATGAGTTCACTAGGTTCTCCTAAAGGCGCACTTAAAATATGTAAGTCTTTAAACCCAATATGAAATAAATGAACTTGTTATTTGGTTTGAGAAAAAAATGTGCTAGCTCCTTTTTAAAGGCACCTGATACCTGTTTTAAGTTGTATATGCAAGATGAATAAAAGAACACAAACTAATCTTTGAACTGTCATGTATGAGCAGGGTTGGGCAGAAGTGGAATACACGTGTAAAACAGGATATTGTTTTGTATTGGACACATTGGAAAGGCATTTAGAATAGTTGCTAAATAAATAATTTAGTGTGAAGGCTTCTAATTTACACATTTACAGTTATTATGCAAACATTGGATGTCAAAAGTCAGAGTTTTAGAATGTTACATTTTTGTTTAAAAAATATTTAATTCTACAAATACAAACTGTTTAAACAGTTATAAAACAAGATGGTTGATGGGTGGATGGATGTTATTTTTTAACTGATTGT
The DNA here is from genome assembly GCA_028566735.1 of Ammoglanis amapaensis. Classification (NCBI taxonomy): domain Eukaryota; kingdom Metazoa; phylum Chordata; class Actinopteri; order Siluriformes; family Trichomycteridae; genus Ammoglanis; species Ammoglanis amapaensis. The sequence continues at coordinate 1,428,010 of JAOUQU010000038.1, read as the reverse complement.
TGAACCCGGATCTATTATTGCTTTTTGTTGCTTTCTCATTATATACCTCATTGTGCTACCTGCTCATTATGGAACTTTATACGTTTTAATATTGTATAAAGTATTTCACAATGATTTCAGCGTTTTAGAGTGTATGGGAAGCATCAAATTCTAAAAACTAGTTTCTCACTTAAATAAAAAGCATATTTATATGGATATTAAATGTATATTAAGTGATGAAAACATTGGTGAAGCTGAACAAAGTGCCTGATCTTCCATCTTGGAATATATTACTATACACTTGTTTAGGGGGATTTTTTGCTGCCCAACCCTGCATATAACAATATACATTATAAACATGTAAATAAAAAAACATTAAAACCTATTGCTGAAATAAACACTGGCTTAACATTTTGGGTCACTCAGCCAAAAAAACAACACAAGTAATATTTGAGAAGTCATCAATCATAACAAAATAAAATAAAAAATGTGACTTCGTTTCTCTTAAATCCAATCATGGATTAGATGTCCCAAAATTGTTCATATGTGCATTTTTGCATTCTATATACACTAGACATTCATTACCAATGGTACATGTATGATTAAACATTTTCTTTGGTTCTTCTCACATACAAAATAAAAATAAATTAAAACAGTTTTTTTTTTCAATTGACAGTTTGGCTCAAGGGTTTGTTATAAAATATTGTTTTATATAAATACTGCACTGTATTGTGAATATGCTGAAGCAAATTATAAATAACACCTCCCCGTTAACAAAAAATATTTTTATGAATGTAAAAGTCTGTTTTCTGTAGAAGATTTTATAAAAAAGGCACTTTATGTCAAGGCAGCCTGTGTGTTTTTGAAGTCCTCATGTATCTTGAAGTTTAGGGAAAGTTGCGGTGGAGGTTCAAATACTGTGGGCAAAATACAGTTTCTTAACATGAGCAGCTGGGTTTTGCTGCTAAAAGACATATTCGGTGGCCCCCTCTCTAACTGGGGGAGTATCTGTCAATGGTGCGTGCTTCTGCAGGAAGCTGTTGTGAGGCAGGTGGCAGTGGCAGGACGTCTAGCTTGTCATGAGAGAGGCCAAAGTGCTCTGCAGTGAGTTTGGATAGTGGATAAAGGCTTTCTATGGCCTTGGCATCTGCCAGTAGCTGTTGAGAAGCCTGTGCAAGAAACTCAGACGCCTTCTCTTGTTTTAGACCCAGTTGTTCAGCTGCATACTTGCTTAGGGGAAATATGCCCTCTGAAAAGTCCATCTTCAGCTTGCCATCAGGTAGAAGCCCCCCACCAGTCCCTCCAGTGCTGTGCATCTTCATGTGACTTATAAGGTTTCTTTGCTGAGCAAATTTGCCTCCACACACCTGACATTCATAGGGCTTCTCTCCAGAATGAATGCGCATGTGTTCAGTGAGCCTGTACTGCCGGGTAAAGCGCATGCCACATGCATCACAGGCAAAAGGCTTTAGACCAAGGTGACTGCGCATATGACGGGTCATGGTGCCACGCTGTGTGAACTTCTTTCCACATATGCTGCAGGGGTATGGACGAGTCAGCCAGTGGGTTTTCTCATGCTGCCGAAGAGTAGCTGGATCTTTGTAGGTCTTGTCGCAAGAAGCACAGCGATAAGGGCGCATAATCTCCCCAATTCCTATAGGATGAAGATTATGCCCTGTCTTGTTTTCTAGAAAGGTGCTGTGATGGCTGTTTGTACTGTTAAGGCTTCCAGGTCCATTGATGTTGGGAGGTTTGTCATTGCTGCTGTCTAGCTCGCCCCCATGGTTAAGATCCTCTTCTGCATGGGTTTCTACATGAGCATTTAATTGCTCAGAACTGGGGAAGCCTTTGTCACATGGGATGCACACATACAAATTATCTCCGAAACTCTCTGGTTCATAGGGTATATACCTTCCTCTGGCCCCTGGGGGAGACGGTCTGCCCTCACTGCTGCCCGTTTCCTCGCTGCCTGTTCCATTCTCATCCTCTCCATCACAGTTTACTGGTCTATCATAGCTTTCCTCTCTGATGTTCCGTTTTTCCTCACCATTTTTGTGGTGATTTATATGCTGGTGATGTGAATCTTTATCCTGTTCACCTATACCCCCATTATCTTCTTCATCCTCCTCATCGTCTTCATCTTCAACAGTGTAGGTTAATGGTTCATTTTTCACCCATCTGTAAATGTTAGAGCCATCCCTGATGCGTTCACCTGGTTCTTCTGCATGTTCTGGGCTGGGTGGGCATGGATAATTCTCTTGGCCCCGAGAACTTGATCGCTGCAGGTGTGGGAGGTGGGGTAGGGGGTTGAGAAGGGAGAAAGACCTTGGTGTGAGAGAGCCAGCATGGTGTACAGACTCAGTTTTACCAGGCCCACCATTTGGACTAATAAGGGGGCTTGTGTGTTGGCTCATTTCTATATCTGGCTCATCATTGGGGTGACTCAGGTTATGCTGGGAACTAGGACTCTTTTTGGAAAGGTCTAAGCCATATATAGGTGAGCAGTTTCTTTCAGCCGAAGAAATGTGTAGACCTGACTGAGGTGCCATGGTTGCTTGAGTGTGGGGGAATGGCTGTGGGCCCTGTGTGGGTATTGGTGCATAGAGCTCTCCTACATGTGGGGCCAGAGGGTGGGGGGGTAGGTCATCCAGCATTGGGCCTCGCTGCGCGCTTATAAACCCACCAGGAAAGCAAGACTGGATGACTGGAGTGGACACTCGCAGACTTCCCCTAAAGACACCACTGGGACTTATTTTATTGTAAGGCAAAAACCCAGGTGTGCGCTGTAGTGGATATTTCCCATTCCTCTTAAGCTTTTTTTTGCACAGGGCCACCAAGTCTAGCAACTGCAAATAGCTGGCTGCTGCTAGTACTGCCCCGAGGTTGGGCTCTGTGGGAGAGGTGGGATCACCTTCACTTAAACGTCCTGTGTAGATATAGTCAAGAATGACTCGGAAGATGCCTGGACTCACCATCTCATGGTCCAAGTTAATCAGGTTGTCATGTACAACAAGGGATTTAAGGTAGAGGCTACTGGCAGCCAAGATGTTCTTATGAGCACGAAATAGAGCATTTTGCACCACTATTATGACATCGCACAAGAAGCCCTTGGTTCGTTGCGTGTTTAGCTGCAAAAGGAGGTGTCTAGCATGACTTGGAACTTCCATGGCATCCAGCATTGACTTCAGTCCACCACCTGAAAAAGTAAAATAAGATATTATACAAAAGCTATTATCAACAAAATACCAAAAAAATATTTAGTTTAAAATGACAACTTAACTTAAATGCCTAAATGATTGGGGTTTATCAAGTAAAAAAAGCCAGATAACTAATTCAATTTTGAGAGTCAAAATGTCATGACTTAAACATGACTTTTTCACTTGTGTGTATAAATGTGTGTTTCACTGCACGGATTGGAATTGGATTAAATGAGGAAGATTAATTAATCTTTGTGTAACATCCCAGTGCTGAAAAATAATATTCTATTCAAATAAATAAAAATATTCACTGCACTGACTGCCCTAAATACAGAACCTATTTATTTCAGTTAACCGAGATGAATACAATGTCACTATAAAGTATGGTTGGAAATCCATGACAAAATGACAATATAAATGTGCTTTCTTAATGCTGTCTTACTCATAAAGCATTCCAGAGGTGGTGTGCAAACATTTAAACAAAGTCTGACCAAAGGCTTTGCAAGTTTGATGAACAGCAGGTATAAACCAGTGGGACAAAAATAAGTCCTATAAAAGGTAGCGACATTGGACTGCTTGTGAGCTTTGTCAAAAAAATAACGATAGACAAGCTTTAACATAATTAAATCTGTGATTAATAAGTTATGATGATGTTTCTGTTAACAAATATTTGTACAATGGTCAATATAAATCTTTGCTTTGTGATGTAATAATAATCCCAGTTATATCAACTCCAAGCTGCACAAATTCACCAGGATCATTGATCCTTAAAATAATAAAGAATAAAATGAATCCTCCATCGTTTAAATTTACATTTAAATAAAGGACACGCTAAATTCATTAAAACCTTTGGCTTACTTTGCTCATTCTTATGCATGCAAAGAATGCATGCTCGTTTTTCATTAATTTAATATATTTAAAATTAAGGGGTTAACCTGACAGATTCTGGTTAAAGTAAATAGTAGCTCATTTATTTAGCTTATAACACTAATGTAGCTATTATTTCTATTCCATTTTTAATGCAGTATAGAAAATTTAAATGTTATGGGTAATTACTCAACTTTATATTGAATTAATGGATTTTTGGCTTTACATGTGGCCTGGTATTACAATAAATTATCTTAATGCTTAAGCAAGTGTCTATTCATTAATGTTTAAAAATAATGAGTAGTGAAAAACTGTATCAGTATCTGAATTTAGTTTGGAAACTTTATTTGGAATTAAGACATTTCAGATCAAGACATATGTTTACATTTATTATATTAAGATATTAAAAAGCCTCCACATTTCAATAAACACAAATATTCTGATAAAACTGCCCAGGTATTTCTGACCATGTAGCCAAATTCTGTTGTTAAACCCTAATCAGGTTGAAGCAGTTAATAAAAGTTAAAAATCATACATTTAAAAACAAATTATAAAAACAATTATAATGACATTAAAGTAGCTAAGATAGCTAAGCAGGATGCTGAGGCTAAGCAGTAGACCTGTAAACATAATCATACTATGCCAGCAAGATGTTCTAATATTTTCTACTAAATATAATTGGGCAAAATGAGCAGGCCTTGTTGTCTTTCTTCCTATTTCTCAAAGATATAACTTTATACACTGTAACTTACGTTGCTGTAGTTACAGTGTTTAATGTTGCACTGACAAGCATGTTTGAAGTTACGTTTAAGACATTCTGTTATAGGTGACATTCAAAATGCTGCTATGTTACTGCAAACAGATCAAAAATATCTCTGTTCAATTACATCTAAGTACATCTGTGTGTCGCCTGCAGCAACTTTTATTAATAGCATTCTTGTTTTGAAAGTCAATTTCCCTTTTTGCTTATTGTAATAACTTTTTCCCTGAGCTAGCAAGAGACCTTTATACCTTTCTATTTGATGAGAGTACCTTTGAATAGCCTTTATTTTATTTTTAACACTTTACTCAATAATTAATAAATAAATAAAACACATTTTGGGTCAAAATATAAAGTAATAACTAAAATCTCAAACTTGCAATTTTTAACCTTGCTTGATCTTACTCTTAAATGTATTTGCTTATTTTTGAAAATAATTTGGACAAACTCAGCAGGTCAACTTTTCTGGGAAGATTTGTCACAAACTTTAGATTTGTATAAATATATATAAGATGTATAAAGTAAATATGATATATGGTAAACATCTGTAGTTCCTAAAACCAAAGTCAGTTAATCCTAATACTCGCTTATGTTTACTTGTTGGTGTTTTACTTACAGGCCACTATCATATTGGGACAAGAAAATAAGTTTTAAGTTGGGTGAGTAAAACACCCAAACTTTATATTATTGTAACATAGATTTCCTGCATACATTCTGATGAACAAGAATAAGACACAGTGAAAGATAACTAAGGTCTCTGCGTCTGTAAACAAATGAGTAATGCGTCTCCACTGTGGACACACAAAAGCCACCGAGCAACACAATCAAGCAACACAATCGCGCTGACAGGAAAAAGATGAAAGTAAAATAATTCTGTATGTTCATGATAATATTGTATAAAGGATTGTGAGTCCTGCCTAAGAACATCACACATGACAAAGTGGCAGCTAAAAAATAAATCACTGCACAAATCTCTGGTGTAAACATTGCACCTGCAGCAGCACAGAGCTTCTGATCTTGTGTTCAGGAAGGATTATTTTATTATATAGTACTGTATAGTTCAGGGGTTTCTGATTGTCTTGCATTTTGTAAAGTTGCTTTGAGACAATATCTATTGGAAAAAGCGCTATATAAATAAAGTTGACTTGACTTGTATTCAATAATAGAGCTTCAATTAGGTTAAACTTACAGGAATACTTTATTTACTCTACATTTAATGATTATTTTAATTGTGGTCTAAGCCTTTAAGCTTAGACTCTATCGTCTTGATAACATGCTTATTTATATTAGAAAAGACCTCTATTTAAAGCTTACATAAAAAGGGTAAACTGTGCCAAAATGCTAAACTGCAAAGCGGCAGTGATTAAGACATCAATATTAGTACTGCAGACATTTATTAGCAATGTGGAGTTTGCTGCTCTGAGACAATTATTAATGACAAAGAGAGTGCTTTCAATAATGCTTAATGTTGTGCATATAAAGTTTTTTTAGGGGGGGGCAGGGGTTCTGTATACTTTTAGTTTTATAACTTTTTTTTTTTACAAAATATGCATTGCAGAAATCTAAATATAGTTCTATGTAAATTTACTTTAACTGCGTGTGCTATATTCTAATTCCACTTTAAGTGACATTTGTCATAAGTCATAAGTCAGTTAAACAGATATTAGTTTTAGAATTGTGGACATAAGCTTCCTGTGGGGGGAACCCAGAAATGGAAAAAAATATGAATGATCTGCTTTGTTAAGTGACAATTCATAGTCAAATATGGCAGCACAACTCAGAGTTTTTGTGACTTATAACTTGCTTGTTTCTAAACATGAATGAACCAGTCCAAAATTAAACCAGAACCATCAGGAAACTACAAGCATCACACTAAATTCATAGGCTAGTCTCAGTAATGGCAAAGCCTAATACATCCGCTCTTTTCTGTGTCAGACTCTCATAAGCTAAGTTAGAAAGGGAAGTGGTAGCATAAGTAAATCATGTTTAAAAAGCTTTGTTTGAATGATGCATAAACACTTATATCCTCCTGTAAAAGTCTGCTGTGCGACCTGGGTATTACTGATCTTTCTTTTCTGCAGCCTTATAAACTGCTATTAATTATAGCAAATATGTAACATGAAAAACATACTGCTCTAATCTTTATCCTAATAATTACTTAACAGTGTTTATCTTTCAGTAAACCACTTAATACATTAGAAGAAAGTTTTTTAAAGGGTTGTTCCAATTTTTGCCTGTAAGCCAGACACATTAAGATTACCCAACTACATGTAAACCTAAACTACGACGTTTATTTTCAAAACACCAGATGTAAAAATATCTTTTTTTCAGTTTATATAGCAAATATATGTATAAGATATACAAATTTGCATTATTGCACTAATTATTATTTATTCATCCATTTGACTGTCGTGGTAATTTTATGACATCACAAACACACACCTGTGCACCCGAAGAAAATGTTTAGTATATTCAATAAGCGTTTTGGACTTTTGTATATAGTAACCAGAGCATCAACCCAAGGGGCTAGAGGGAGAAACAGCAAATGCCACAGAGGAAGGACACTGGCTGCCTGGCTGTGGAATCAAACCCACCTCCTTCACTCTGTTAGATGATAAATGTGCCACCCCATGTCATTAAACAATTCGACAATGTTAATATTTCTGATATGACATTTTCTAATATTCAGTATCAAGCATGGTCTATCTTTGAGACAAGCCTATTTAGGATTATTTGGTACCTATTTAGGATTATTTGGTATTTAATAGGCCTTGTGTTTTGCCTGCACTGTTACTTGGCTGGCTTCGTGTTCAGACAGGGGACTGAAGTGCATCATCTCTCTCACTTCCTGTGTCTCTTTCTCTCTGTCTATAACGTCCTCTCTCTCTCTCACTTTCTTTTTTTACCACTAATCCATCCTCCCTCTGAGATTTTGACCTTATTTTAGATATTTTTATTTCAACAGTAATTTTATCTTACCACCACGTTGAGTAATATGCAGTTTAAACACCCTTCAAACACAAGAACAGAGTTAAGGACGTGGGGGGGGGGTGATATGGAAATTTAGTTAGTGTGATGCACTGGTGGCCAGTGTGCCTTTTAATTAATTAATCTCCGTAACCTTCATCAGTACAGCATAACTATAGATAAAATACCTAAATTACGCAAATGCAAGCGAAGAAACTACTCTACTTTATCATTTTAATTCAGATGTTGGATTGGACATACACCATGAATCACAGAACAATGCATTACAATATAATTTTTTAAAATATTATTAATTAAATATATATATATATATATATAATTACTGAAATTTTACTGCATGTGTCTGCTGTGTGCAGAAGCAGTAGATGGTTATCTGTACATTTTTAATCTCTTAAAAAGACAATCAAAACTCTTTCCATAACAAAAGGATGCTCAAAATATTAATGGTACAACTACAGCACAATATCATAATCTAAAGTAAAACATTGTCAACAAAACTATACGATGCATTTTATTTGTTATACATACTTGTATTAAGTATGTCTAGTGGGTTGGTTATGAAAGTTCACAATAATCATACACTTCTCATATTAAATCTATCGCACAAATCTAACTTTGATGTTCATGGCCCTGAACAAGAATAAAATCGTTTGCTTAAATATTTTTGCAAAGCAATTATTTATGGAACAGTTTTACTTAAATGCACATCAATATTTGTCACTGTCATCCAGAATTAAGGCATCGTGACTAATGCATCGTTGGCGTAATAACATTGCTTTACTTTGTATAATTTATATATACCATTGATTTAAACTATAATGTGACATTACGTTGATCTTCACAACAATAACCAACCGTAAGATTTAAAGCGTTTAACAGAATGAGATTTGATTCATGTCAAAAAGAAACAGTGAAGTGCGTTTGATAGAAATACGGACTTTTATTTAACATTGCCTGTTTAAACTATTTAGCGCTTCAACACAACGCAAACGATTTTTCTTTTAACGCGTTTTAGTTTTGTGCTGTTAAGTCTCATTTATTCTGATTTAAGATGTGATGATGTGTGGGAAAAGGACAGATTTTCTAGCGCGTTTTCATTAAGAGCACGAACTCTTAAGAACGCTGCTTCCACGATCACATAGAGGTTAATGTTTTATTTTAACGAGCTCAACATTCTTTCTTATTTCTGACATCATAATAAAGGTAAACTACTTGATCAAATGAACCTCTTAATGTTTTATATATGATAAGGTTTCGTCGCTGCACTGTGTACTCAGCATCCCATTTAAGCTACATCGCCTGTCATCAACTTTTCAATCAAAACTTTTAAATATTAAGATAAGCCGGACAATAAGACACATTGCAAACAAATTTGGACACCAGTTATGCGTAAAAATTAAGAGTTTTTTTCTCATTTGGATACCGTTGTGAATGTTTTCTTTACATAACATATTAAACCAGTTTATTTAATGTCCAACGTTTTATGTAGGATCAAATGACATTTTACAAATGTATCGTTCTATGTAATGTAGCTTTAACAAATATTAAATTGCAATCATTTCTGTGTAACACAATCTCTCACAGACTGTTTTATATAACTCATGTTTGAACTGAACTATAATGACATTAATTTAACATCATGTAACAGTCTAATGTATGTTGAATCTGTCTAATTTATGTTTAATGTATGTGTATCTGTGCATGTCAGAAAGAATTCTAACATTATATTCCTACAAACTAACTAAAATTAACTTAAATATTATAATCATATATTACAGAAAATGCTTAACAATGAGTAGCACCCAAATGTAACATCAAACCTTACCATCCGTTTAAACAAGTTAATTAAATTCAAGTTCAATTATTTGTAGTGTGCATGAGTAAAACTTTAGATGAGATTAAAAAGATTTGAATTTATTATATGCAAACCCAATTTTCTTACCAATTTTTTACATACTGTTAATTCCAAATGTATTTATTAGTATAAAAAACAATACTAATTCCTAACAAAACTGGGGGGAAACAGACAGAAATATGTGATTTGCAAAAATGATTTAAAATACCCAGTAACCTAGTGGTGCCCAGATGAGTATAAAAAACCCTGGCAGACAATAAATAAGTAATTTAGAATAACTGGTTAAAAAAATAAACAGTTCAATAAAAAATCACAGATGATGATCACTCATTTTGTTACTTCACACACGGTACCACTGGCATCTTTAAGCCTAAAGCAAAGAGGGACATTGAGAGGGATAAATCCGCTCTGTGGTGGTTTTCAGATGCATAATAACAGTAATAAAATTAAATAAATATTGTAAACTCACTGTAAGTCTTACATTGTGTAAAGCCATAACACATATGCCACCTGGGCCGTTTAACCATCGTCTCGTTTTAGGGTACGTGTAACCAAAGTGCAGTACCAGTTTAATTGTGGGAATTAATTAAACAAATCCGTGTGTTTTACGGTCCAGTGAATAACCGAAATCGCTCATAAATGTGTAAGTACTGTCAGATAAATAGTACACCCATGTAGTTCATAAGGATAGACTATATAAGCGTTACCTGGATACCCGAACTCTTCTGCCATCCGCTCTGAGTCCACGGTAATGATCATCTCAGCGCTCTTCTGCGTGCATTTCTGACGTCTCAACTCGAAACTGCCAGCCTCCAAAAAACCATGCCAGTTTTCCGCACACGACTGCCAACTTTTGTTATTAATTGCGATGAATGTTTTTCATAGCCCTCCCTCCACTCTCTCTCTCTCTCTCTCTCTCTCTCTCTCTCTCTCCTCCTTTCTTTCTCCGCCTATAAATGTGCCCTACTACAGCATCGCTTTCCTCCAGATTTGTATTATTTTAGTAATTTCCTCCACTTTTTCTACGTCGACGTCTAGAGCCGATGAGCAGTGAGTAAGTGTGATGTCAGATTGCTGTACAGTGAAACTCAAAGGTAAAAGCAAGGGCAGGAACTAACAGTGACCCCAACTTGAACTTCACAACACGCCGCGGCTTCGCCTTAAAGAGACAGACCTGCCTTTTTATTTCCCATCACAGCCACACAGTTCTATAGAAAACATCCGAGGCGGATTCGAACAGAGCAATGAAGCAACTGTGTGCTCTGCAATGCCATTAATTTTCTTCTAATAACTCAGTAGTAACTTAGTCATAAAAACATTTCGAAACTAAAAGACAGTCAACATGGATCAGCTCATATTGATGTTTAAATAAGTTTTTACTTTTAACATTAACTTTAGAGAATGGTTTATCATTATGCTAAATTTCCACCAGCATGCATTATTATGAACTACATCAATCCGGTTAAGCTTAAGTCAAACTTTTGCTGTTGATAACCCCCTTCAGCCCAAATACATTATACTAATAATACATTAATATCGCTTTTATAGGTACTATCTAAATGTATAGAATCCACATACATAAATGTTGAAAATATTAACATTGCATTTAGCCGACGCTTTTATCCAAAGCGTCTTACAATGAGCAGACAGGGTTAAGGGTCTTTGCTCAAGGACCCAGCAGTGTAGCAGAGCCTGGATTTAAACCCCCAACCTTTGGGTTCCCAGTCCAACGCTCTACCCACTAGGCTACACTGTCCCTTACGTATTACCCTCCCAAATAATGTTTATCCATCTTACAAATAAACAATACAAATTTATCTAATTGTTTCATGGCCCAAGTTTCAGTTGGTTTAATTTTAGAACATATAAAGTTTGAGAAGATCATCAGAAGTTTGTTGATTGCAAACAAGGCTTCAAATCCAGATGAAACATTTTAGTAAGGTATACCTTAAGACCTGAACGTGAATTTATGGCAGTGATTAATACTGTGGATGTTGCAGAAATATCATAATGACATCCAGTTGAAGATTAGTAACATTAATAAGTAAACAAAGTGATTTATGAGGTGAAATAGCTATTAGCGTTAGTAATTATGTTATTATGTAAAAAATATGTTTACATGCTGAATTATTTTGGATGTTTGTGTGTGACTATTTGATACTTAATTATTTATTTAACATTTTGTCGTTGTATATACAATATGAACAATTTGAAACTACTCATTCGTGATTCTCTGAAGCTGCGCTTCAAGCAGCGTCCTGTTATCCATGGTAACAGCGCCTGAATAGATTTTACTACGTAACCGTTTGTGTTTAGTGTTTAGAATCTTAGTCTATGCATATGTCCTTAGTCCAGGTGAATATTGTCTCAGATCATATTACGCGTCTTATTTGCGGTTCTACCCACCTCGGAGTCATGTCTGATAGCCCTCACGGGTCTTTGCTCAGTTTTTTCTCCACATGATTTCTCTCAGTCGCAGCAGATATCCAAAAAGTCCGTTCCAGAGCGCTGATTACAGAAGCCGCACTTGTTTTCGGCCGCTCGCCGGTGTACCGCGCGCTCTCTAGGGACGCACTTGCAGCGGCGTGGACGGGACGGTGATGACTCGCGCGGAGCTGCTGTGTCCAGCTTGCCCACCTGCTGCTGAACGCGCGCACAGCGACACCTAACGGTCAGCTCGCTCTCTTTGAGCTGACGTGCGCCACATCTACACTAAAACCAAGTAGGTAATGTATGACACATACACCTGTGGAAACCGTCATACAGTGTATGTAGAAAATATACATACTCTTTGAACGTTTACGCCTACAAACTTCAGCCATGTTATTTGTGCTTTGTATGATGGACCAACACAAAGTAACAAGTTGCCTAATTCCGGTGATACATGCATTTGTATTCCCCCTCCTGTCCTCCAATAGCCCAAATAAATCCAGTGCAACCAATTGACTGCTGAAATCAGTTAATTAGTAAATAAGGACCACCATTGTGTATTTCATTCTCAGTTTGAACTACAACTTATCTGTGAAGGCCTCTGAGGTTTGGAGAACATTGTTGATCAAACAGCATCATCGAAAGATAACACCAAACAGGCCTGAGAAAAATGACATCACATAGAGCATTGTTTAAGACATCATTTGAAAATGCAGGGATTTTGACACAACTCTAAATCTATCAAGACTTGTAAGTAAAAAGGCCCATGATCAATCTAGTGAAGCTGCATCAATCTCATCTCCACAAATTTAAACAAGCAAACGTGGCAGAAGCTGCTCTATTCAGATTAGAATGATGTTCAACTCTTTGGCCTAAATGCAAAATGCTATGTGAGGTGCAAAACTAACACTAAACATCACCCACAATATCACACATGGTGAAACATGGTGGTGGCAACATCCTGCTGGACGCATTCGTTTCTTCAGCGAGGACAGGGAAGTTAGTCAGTTGATGGGAAGATGGGCTAAATGCAAGTGAACAGAAAACCTGTTTGTGATTGGCTAGATTCGAGACTGACAGGCAGGAGATTTGCAGTAATATAGTCAGAACAACCATGAAATTGTTTAGATCAAAGCATATTGTGTTAGAATGATCCAGTCAAAATCCAGATCCCCAGATCCCCACTACGAATCTGTGGCAGGACTGAAAATTGCAGATGGTCTCCAGGATGGGCAAACATCTAAGATGTGCAAAGCTGGTATATATACAAACAAAGACTGAAACAAATCTTATTTTATTTAAATTTACAATCTTATTTAAAAATAAGGAAACAGTACAATTCACCATTAAAACAGACATTTAAGTTTGTGGCTGTAACATGAAAAATATTAATATTGTGCAATCTGAATTCACGGTGTATTAATAGTTTTCCTTAAATTGTGGAAAACTGTTTGTAATCTAAATTTGAAATACATCTGCCTTAATTTCTTAAAAGTTGGTTTGAGGTCTTTTTGTTGTTGGAGTCTGGTTTCAGCTACAAATAACAAAATATAGCTCTTAATTTAATTTAATAATGCAATAAATATATTTGTGGTGTTTTTACCTCAGTATACTATAAATGTTATATAATGTACCATTTTATATATGGTGAGTGAATCCTGTTAGTTAGGGGTCATCACAGCAGCTGGTGGTCTACATAATTGATTTTGCAAGTTTTGTTATGCTGGCTACCCTTCCTGAATCAACCCTTACATTTGGGACACTACAATGCCGTGGTCCTAGCTAAGATGCTTTCCAGCTGACTGTTTCAACCAAAGTTCAGACTATCAACGTTTGTGTGCTTTCAGAAAATCTTGCTGCTCCACATTAGCATTCTAGTGTACTTATGATGATGCTGTTAATTATTATTATGGTTGTTGTTATTTCTGCAAATCATCATCCTTATTCCCATGGCTGACTAGATAATGTTTCTTCACAAATAACTCTCTTGTGTCTGCTTTTTGATCCTGGACATTTATCTCTGTTATTCTATTAGAATGTTACCAGTTTTCACCTTCATTCATTCTGTATTCTCTGTATTCTCAGTTTCTCATTTCCGAACTATTTATTTTCTATTATATGTAATTTATTATAATACAATTTCTTCACATATCCCAACAGATATGGATAAGATATTTATCATGATATAGGTGGTATCAGTCTACTATCACCTAATTGTGTAGATACAGAACACATGTGTTTATGCCTGGCTATCCTGCAGTCCACATCTGGTTACTTATGAAAATGAATGATGCTTCATAAAGATGAAAATCAAAGAACCACTAATTGTTGATCAGCTGAAGTATGTTTGTATAAAACAAAAATGTGCACTTGCAAAACTTTAACAATGAACTGGGTATTAGTTTCAGTAAAAAATAATATAACGACAATTGTTCTCTTCGGTATATTGACCAGGCAACAGAACACTGGCATATTATAAAAAATATGAATAATAGATTATATCTTAATCCCAGTCAATCTGTTAGTAAGTGGGATATATTAGGCAGCAAGTTTTATTCTCAAAATTGTGACCAGGTCTGTATTTCTCATTATCTATCAAAAGTGACCAAATGAAGAAACAGTGATAAACCGGCTCTAGAGCCGTGAGTGGTCAAAGCTCCTTCATATACTCGGGAAGCAAAGGCTGCCTAATTAGTCTGATCCAACAGATGAGCTAGTATCAGAATACACAGTGCATCACAGTTTGTGGCTTATGGAGCTGCATAAGCACAGACCAGTTAAGAAGTGGTCTTATTGGTTTGCATATGGTTGGTATAAGTGAATAATAATTATAAGCTTTATAAGATGGGATAGATTGTGTAAAGATTTCTTTGTGTAACAGTTTCTGGCTGCATCTTTGCACAATAATACAAATAACAGAGGGTAAAAGACAAAATTATTTTTCATTAACCATTCATATCAACTGGTTGGAAATTTTCTGGTAAAGTCTCCACTAACTGATGAGCCGATTCTTATGATAACTGATCTTTATGAATCATTCTTAAATAGAA
>JAOUQU010000038.1:1377931-1398345 GCA_028566735.1 Ammoglanis amapaensis | reverse complement strand
ATGTTTTTAATTTATCATAACATTCATAATTGTTTTGTTTTCTTATAGAAATGGCAAGACATAATCAAAGAAGTTAAATTTCTCCAGAGGATAAAACACCCCAACAGCATTGAATATAAAGGCTGTTATTTACGAGAGCACACGGCATGGGTCAGTCCAGGACTTTTGTATACATGACATTTGATTCCACTTTGAATAGTTTTTTTTATTTTATTTTTATTTGGTTGTTATGTATGTTCTTCTTGATGTTCTAAATATACAAGCCTTTTTGGCAAATATAAAGCATTATAATGTTTGATGTCTGGTCATTGTCTGTGCATGCTTTCAACCAAATAATAAACTGTAGGTCAGTAGATATGTCATGGCTACTGCTTGTCTCCTCTTTCTATAGCTGGTAATGGAGTATTGTCTGGGCTCGGCGTCAGATGTGCTGGAGGGTAAGCTTTGATGTTTAATGCTTAGTCAGTGCTGAATATGACTGATATTGAGACCACACACACACACACACACCAACACCCAGTTAAGATAGAAGCCTTATTATCTTGATGTGTTTTACTGAGATTACAGCGTTCATTTTCAGAAACATTTACATTTTGTTTTATGTTTTATTCTGCAGTACACAAAAAACCCTTACAAGAAGTGGAGATTGCAGCTATTACCCATGGTGCTCTTCAGGGGCTAGCATACCTTCACTCTCACAACATGATTCACAGGTGAGACTGTGTACTTTATAGATTATGGAAATAAGATGAGAACATTGTGCTGTTTCTGACTGAAGTTTAATGTTCCCGTTTTTAAAATGTCACTTATCACTTAGATATAATCTGTATGTATAAAAGCAACATTCTGCCTGCCTCTCTGTGTGTGTTCCATGTGTGCTTTGATTACCACAATATTTAACTAACTTACTTTTCAGGTCCCTGTGGAGACTTTTATACAATTGACAACTACCAACATTCCACTAGTTACATGTAGATGAATCTTTAGTGTTCTTTGTGTTTTATTTTTGGAAGTAGTGTGACACAAATGTGTATTATATGCACATATATGATGCATCCAGCCAAAGACATTAACTTTTGGAATTTATTTGAAAATTGAGAATGTCTACCACTTCCAAATTTGCGCAGTCTGCAGTTCAATTAGGCACCATGAACAAACAAGACTTTAATAAATCTGCTGTCCACTTAACCATCAGACATTTTTTCCTTTTTTCCCCTAGTAGTTTCCATGACCTTTTAATGTTTAAAGAGACTCATAATGTCTGTAAAGACTAGACACCTGATACCAGTCATTTGTAAAGCACTCATAGCATGCAAGGTTTTAAAGCTATTTACACAGATTCACTATAGATACAACCTTGTGCATCAGTATAGGATCAAATATATAGTCCGTATTTGATTGGGACATCCCTTATATATGTACATATAGTAAACATTAAGTTTAATGTATTCACAATCTGAAAGATCCTGTTTGTTGTTTCGCCTACTTTAACAGAGACATCAAGGCTGGAAATATCCTGCTTACAGAACCTGGACAGGTCAAACTGGCTGACTTTGGCTCTGCCTCCATCGTTTCACCTGCTAATTCATTTGTGGGAACTCCATATTGGTGAGTGGTTTACATGTTGTTGTTGTTGTTGTTGTTGTTAGGGCTGTTGGCACTTAGCCCAGTAACCAAACAATACAGGTTGTTGACTATAACTACAGAACTGTGTATGAACATATAGCAGTACTATATATGGGTCATTACTGTAAGATTGAATCCATTGTGATTACTTAATATTAACATGACATTAATTTATCTATACTGAGATGTTGAGAAGCTGCTCAACAGTATCTTCAGGTCATTTAATGCCGGGCCACACACACGCCACAAACACCACATATTTAAAGATTGTTAGAAGGGCAGTTACTTTCATACTCCTCTGGTGTCATTGCCCTCTATAACCACTAGGTTGGCGGTGTTTCATTGTGACAAAAAACTCATGATTTACAGAGCTAGTTTAGCAACCTTGAAACTTATCAATAACAGATTGTTTTACTTTGGCTGGACTAAATTTTTGCTTTGGCTAATAGGTTCAGTTAAATTATTGGCGAGAAAAACATCTGCATGCTTGAGTGAGAGAACATCTGCATTCTTGAGTGAGGGAAATGAGCTGTTGGCTCTGAGCTGAGTCATATGTCATATGTGCAATGAATTAGCTGAATCACTCAAAGTTTAGTCTGACAGTTCATCAAGACGCCAGGCTAAATGGCTAAAGTAATAGACAGTTTTTTTATAGCTGTATGTATGCACAAGTGCACTGAATTCATGATTACCCAGTGAATAGTGTTAACACAGTGTCAGTGAATGAGTGTGTGTATGGAGTCCTAAAAAGTGTTTCAACAGGACCATTGAGACCTTGACCAGGAGAAAATTGGTCATAAATATAACACAAATCTTACGATCAACTTGACTCCATGTCAAAACGGATCCTCTTAATTATTATCAGCTCCTCATAGCTATTTATAACTGGCTAATTGCAATTCATATTACTTTAATTATAATTGATGTAATGGTGATCATTATTGTAGAGTAGTAATATTAGATAGTATAGTTCATACACACATCTATTTAAAAAGCTCATTTTGATGGTTGTCTACAAGATGAAATACATTATTTGTTTCTTTATGCTTTGCTAAAAACAATGTGCAGAAGTATCACAACCTTTGTGATATATCACTGTGGACCATTTGATTTGTTTAACTTCTGCGGGTAGCAGCAGGTAGTCCTGTAATTACACCTGAATCTCTGAACAGAATTCAGTACAGCCAAACTTTGAATCTGAATTTTGACAATTTCATTTACAATGACACTGATCTTTAACATTTAAACACTTGTTGATTACAAATTTAAATAATGTTATGTAAGATTACATTTGAATTGCTTGGGTTGCCAGTGCATTCTCAGTGTTTGGTCCACAGCTTGCATAAAATGAGATTTGTTAGAAAGAGCTTTCCTGTGTCCTAAATCAAATATGCGGACCAAAATGGTTCTGTATAATCTCCATCCCTTGTGCTTGTATATTACTTTACATTTGTTTACATTTATTTTAACTTTGCAAACACAATTCATTTGTCAATTAGGTTTAAATATTGTTTCTGTTTATTTACGTGATCATTATGGTGCATGTGTTTTTGCCAATCTTTTTGAAGGATGGCCCCTGAGGTGATTTTGGCTATGGACGAGGGTCAGTACGAAGGCAAAGTAGATGTCTGGTCCTTAGGTATTACTTGTATTGAATTAGGTAAGTTTGTACATACCTGAACTTTGACCTTGTTTTGACACCTTTTCTATATACATTTAGTACTTTTTCTGTTTTTTACAGCGGAGAGAAAGCCTCCTCTCTTTAACATGAATGCCATGAGTGCCTTGTACCATATAGCGCAAAACGAGAGCCCCACACTGCAGTCGAGTGAATGGTGAGTGCAGGGCATATTGATTTTTCTCTGGTTCAAACAATGTCTGTGTGCCTCGCCATGCATTATTGAATTGAGTCTGCAGCTTTGTGTTCAAGCCAAGCTAAATGAAATCTCTCTTGTCTTAGGACTGATTTCTTTAGAAACTTTGTGGACTCCTGTCTACAGAAACTGCCCCAGGACAGACCCACATCTGAGGAGCTTCTGCAGGTCTGTTAATGGTGGCACTAACTTGTCTAAGACACATATACCATCTTATACATGCCAAATAACACAAGATAATATTACAATATTTTTGTGACCTAAATGTATTTTTAAATTTTAGGTTTTTAAAATTTTAAAAATTAAGTTTTACTTATGATTTATATTGAATCCAGTTCCCTTATGGTAAAGATATTAACCCCTTTACCGGTTGTGGTTGCTCTCGGCCGTGCTGCAGCATGCCTTTGTGCAGCGTGAGCGAGCTGAGTCTGTGCTGATGGATCTCATCCAGCGCACCAAAGATGCTGTGAGGGAG
This sequence comes from Ammoglanis amapaensis, assembly GCA_028566735.1. NCBI lineage: Eukaryota > Metazoa > Chordata > Actinopteri > Siluriformes > Trichomycteridae > Ammoglanis > Ammoglanis amapaensis. Next base: position 1,394,370 of record JAOUQU010000038.1, on the reverse strand, counting down.
CTGGACAACTTGCAGTACCGCAAGATGAAGAAGATCTTGTTCCAGGAGGCTCACAATGGGCCAGTGGTAGAGGCAGTGGACGACGAAGAGGTGGGCTCATAGAATTTTGTTTAGTAATTCTTAATTACGAGTAATATCCCTTATCCCTGGAACATTTAAATCACTTGAAAGCAACGAGATCTGTTATATTCTTTGTTTTTAAATATATATATATAATCGAAGTATTTTTTTGTGAAAAGTTTTTTTTTTTTTTTTGGCGAAAGGTCAAACATTACAAAATTAATGGCTTTCTGAGCATCATGATACCTTCATGCTTCATCCACTTTGGTGGATGGCTTTTATACTCTGGAATTGTTTTGTGCCTATTCGTGTAGCTGTGCAGCAGCACCAACAATTTGGCAGAACATCCACATAAACACAGTTGGACCGATTTAATGGTTGATTGTGGCCTCTCATTGCTGTGATATGGCATAAATAGTTGTTGTTTTGGAACCCCAAACTGACTGGAGATTAGAATTGAAGGCACGAAGATCAATTAGTGCACAAAAAGCAACATGGTTGTTGCTATGAATTAGCCAACTGTGTTACATTAGTACAGATGGATTATTATCATACAATTAATAGGTATCGTGTTTAGATAGATTATGGATATCATTTATGGCGCAATTGGAAAGTTGTATCTGAAGTATTTAGATACTATAGACCACCAGGGTATCAGTTTGGCACTTGTGGCTTTTTGAACATCACCTGTACAGACCCTCTATGTTGAGGCCAGTTACAGCTCATTATACTGAACATTTTCATTGAATCATATCTTTAAGATGACATCTTTACAGCTCGATCTACACCATGGAGATTGAATCCCTTTTTATGCCACTGAACCACATTAGCAATAAGCACCTTATAAGTGATATTTACTGACTAAATCCTGCTTACAATCAATGGAATCCTTATTTCTGTGCCAATAGACCATTAACAGAGTGTTTTAGAAAAAAAATACAAGAACTCGAGCATAAAAACTATCACAATTCTTTTGGATTTCCAGACATTGCTGGAAACGAATCGCCAGACCAGTTAGAAACACAACATTATATCAAACAACACACTGTAAAATACCAGATGCCAAACCATCCAGCATAGTTAAACAATAGGTGTGTCCCAAAGGTTTTGGTTTACTAACAAGTGCACTTAGAATTGGTGCACACTACACACTAAGCACTTAAATCTTAGTGCACACTTTCATGTCCTGTCAAGTGCTGTCCCAAATGGAACACTACATTTCGGGGGAAATGTCTGACAAATGATTGTGCTACTTAATTCTGCAAAAATGTCTACCGGCTTTAGTTTATACAATGAATGTTTATGCTTTTCTTTGCTTTTGTTTACCCCTAATAATAAATAATTTCATTAACACTACGTATATTTATACAAAGCTGTTGCCTTTTTTCTGATTGACGTGGTCCAAAGTCCCACCCCTTTTGTTTAGTAAACAAAATGACATCCATTTAGTGCTCGCAGTGTCCATCATTTCGAGTTTATGTGCACTATCCTCGTATTTTTAATGCATTGAGATTTATTGTGTTTCTCGGATGTACCAAAAAAATCATCATTGAATATAGTTTATGCAATTAAAGGTAGAGAGCCTTTCTCAGGAGCTCAAAAGTTTGTAACCTAATAGTGTTTGGGCTTGAATAGGTGGATTTCCATAGTTTACTATACTGTAAACTTGTATTAATAATAAATTTGTATTTGCAGGAGCCGGAGCATAGTACTGGCCGTACTGGCACAGTAAACAGTGTAGGAAGCAGCCAGTCCATCCCCAGCATGTCCATCAGTGCCAGCTCTCAAAGCAGTTCAGTCAACAGCTTACAAGATGCTACTGAGGACAACAAGAGTGAGCTGGACCTGATGGAGGGAGACCACACAGTCATGTCTAACAGCTCTGTCATACACCTCAAACCGGTTAGTACAGTAGACAGTTGATCCAAAATCACACCAGTCAACATTTCTGTACATATGTGAAGTGAGTGCACGAGGGAACATGGTGTTTCAGAGAGATTTCAAGGTTCTAAAGGATGTTAATTGAACACGAACCACCTGAAGAACATGCTGAGAAACAATAGAGGTTAAACACACCAAACATTACGAGTCATCACCACCCACGACATTTTAGATAATTTAAGGCATATTCACGTTTAACATAAAAGTCTGTCAGGATTTTAAAGTAGATGATCATGTTTTTTATAGTTTTCTAAGTAATAAAAATAATATTAACTAAAGTTAAATGTCAATAAAACTTGCAGTCAGGTTGACTCTAAAATAGATGCAGCTTTTTTAACATGTGCTGAAGTTTTATGACTAACGCTGGCTTTGAATTTGCCGCTATCTTGTCAGATCCATTTTCTACGTCTATGTGTAAGATATTCTGATCCGTTGAGTTTCGTACCTCAGTTGTATATTCTTGTGATTAGGAGACCTCATGCTCGTGTAAGCACTGATGCACAGTTGTATGGTCGATCACCAGCCTTCCTGCAGGTTTCTTGCTGTCATAGGAAATTTTTGTTTTGTCTTCCTGGCAATATCTTTTAATAATTTGTAATGGTCAGTTATCATTAGCTGACAAACAAAACTAATGGCTGTTCTTGACATGCCTAACAATATCTCGCAACAAAATAGAGACTCAGATTTATTTTGCTCGTTTGTGCAGTAGACCTTGGTTCAGTTCGTCTGGCATGGTGGAAATAGGTTATAACATATAAATAGTTTATTAAAAAGTATATTAAAGGAGATCCGTTTGTTTTGGGATTTAAATCAAATTGTGTGCAAACAGTTTTACAGTCATGTCTTTCAGTGAACTTGCTACGTGGTAGTTTCCTCAAAGTTTGTTTACTGATGCATCCTATTACTCATTTTTGTTTTTGGAAAATCAGTGCCGGATAGTGGTATTGCATACGTTTTTATAGAGAACGTGTTTTAGAATTACCAGGACGAGGATCATTTTGATATTCAGTTTCATTTGTGTGAATACTTTAAACCAATTGTATACAAATCCCCTGATAATAAGCGATTCACTCTTTTAGCTGCACTCATTGATAAGCAAGGCCAGTTTTGCTTTTCTAACAGTTTAAAACCATGTTGGGCGCTTTTCCAGAGTTGTGGTGACTCCTTATTAATTGCCCAGGTTTGGGGATTCGTGTAGCCATATAGTGTGCTTGCTTTATTTCTTCATACACTGTATTGCCAAAAGTATTTGCTCACCTGCCTTGACTTACATATGAGTTTAGATGACTTCCCTTTGTTAATATAACGTTGGTTCACCTTTTACAGCTAGAACAGCTTCAACTCTTCTAGGAAGGCTGTCCACAAGGTTCAGGAGTGTGTTTATGGGGATTTTTTATCATTCTTCCAGAATTGCATTTGTGAGGTCACATACACATAATGTGTACTGATGTTTTTGTTCTAATTCATCCCAAAGGTGTTTCTATCAGGTGTTTCTTTCGCAGACATTTGTCTGCATGCTGAGATGCTTTATTTTATACATCTGTGGCCACATAAGTGATTGAAACACTTGATTTTGATGGTTGTGAATACTTTTGGCAATATAGTGTATATTTGTTTGTGATACAGATTTTATTACAGTGATTTTGGATTGATTATTTTAATTACAAAGGCTGCATGAAGCATGCTCTGATTACATTGGGCATGTGATTGCTTTCTTGCTGTAGGAAGAGGAAAAGGATAGCCATCAGGAGACCCCAGAGGCTTTCAATGAGCCAACAGAGGCGCAGTCTCCCTCAGCACAGACTCCTCGACGACACTACCGCAACAGAGAGCACTTTGCTACTATCCGCACAGCATCACTGGTGAGTTGGGAGTAATTTTAACATCAAGGAACTTGACACTCTGAAACTCATGGGCATTGTCTTTAGTAGAACTAGAAGTTCTTAACTCTGTGTGTAACTATTTTTTTAACAGGTTACACGTCAGATTCAGGAGCATGAGCAGAATTCAGAGCTGCGGGAACAGATTTCTGGGTACAAGCGAATGCGCCGACAACACCAGAAGCAGCTGATGGCTCTCGAGAACAAGTTGAAGGCAGACCTGGATGACCACAGGCTTAAATTAGACAAAGAGCTGGAGAGCCAGAGGAACAGCTTTGCCGCCGAGATGGACAAGCTTGTTAAGAAGCATCAGGCAGCCATGGAGAAAGATGTACTTTACAGTTTTTTCTTTTAAAAACAATTGTCAGTCTATTATTATTTCGAACGTGTTCATTTTTTATTCGTTTTTTCATTTGAGCTAGTTAAAGATATTGATTTCTTCACCATTCAGATTTATTGTCTTTTTGAAGTTAGATATATGAGAAGAGCTTGTTGTCACATTTTACATTTCAGGCTAAGACATTTGCCAGTGATGAAAAGAAATTCCAGCAGCACATCCAAAGCCAGCAGAAAAAAGAGCTTAACACTTTCCTGGAGTCACAAAAACGAGAGTACAAAATGCGTAAGGAGCAACTCAAGGAGGTCAGAAAACAATCGCTTCATTTCTAAGATCTGCTGTTTGTGTGACAGTTTTTGCACTTGGAGCTTCAGCATAAATCATGCTTTAGTCTCTTAATTCAAATAAATTCATAGCTTCTTGCCCAATGTAATTGTCGCCTTTTTCCACAAATTAAAGTTAAAATTCAAGTTATTATTTTTATTATTGTTATTGTGCTTATTCTGTCCAGTCAATCTGCCTACAAATCTCTAAAGCCCTACAGTCCTACTTATAATTTATGATCATCTGATGCCGCTCTCCTAGTGGTACCCAGTTTCAGGCTGTGCATTGTGGGTGATCCTTTCGTGTTGCGGCCTCCTTGCTCTGGAACTAAATTTCTTTCTCTCTTCACTCGTGTACTTCACTAACTGACTACTAAACTACTAAGAACTCATCACTTTTCTTTACATTTTTTCTCTTCATCTCCTATTTAAGTGTAATTGCTTTTTATTTGCAAAGCAAACTTTGATTCCCTGAAAGGCGCTATGTAAGTGCAACTTTATTTTATTATTAATAATTGTTATACAGAGATATTTTCTCCTGCTTCTGTCTGTTTTACACACAAACTCTTTTCAGAATCAAATGAGAGAATTAAAGCTCCCAATACCTTATATGCTTATCAGTCATTTCAGTTTATGCTTATTACACGAGTGTTGTGTTTTTTTATAGTAAGGTCGGTTTCTTAACTTAGTTATTATTTAATTAAGAAGTAATTTTGATCGTCATAAAAAACAGCCAGAATGAATAAATTAAGTATTGTACATAGTGGTGAGTGTTCTTGGAGAATTAATTTAATGATATGTATGGAAATCTAAAAGCTTGATGCATAAATGTAGAAGAGATCATAAAAAGGATGTAGATTAATTTGTCAATTTAATATTTTACAGGAACTGAGTGAAAACCAGTCTACACCAAAGAAGGAGAAGCAGGAGCGACTTTTGAAACAGAAAGAGAACTTACAGAACCTCCAAGCCGAGGCAGAGGCCAATCTTTTGCGCAACCAACGCAAGTACCTGAACCTGGAGTGTCGCAGGTTTAAGCGTCGCATTCTCATTGCTCGCCACAATGTGGAACAGGACCTGGTGAGAGAGGTAAAGTTTAATGTGTCATTTAATTATTTCTGTCTGTGGGCGGCGCGTGAAATACGCTGCGGCCTCTCTCCCTGTAGGAGAAGAACGTATTTTCAATCTTGTAATATAGATTTGACAAATAAAGCTTCTTTCACTCTTCAGAGACTCTTTGACAATTGTTGTTTAACGTTTATGCTGGATGTTAAAAGGATGAGTTTACTCTTCTGTTCTTTGTTGTAGGAGTTAAACAAGCGGCACACACAGAAGGACCTGGAACATGCCATGCTTTTGCGGCACCATGAGTCCATGCAGGAGCTTGAGTTCAGGCACCTTGGAACCATCCAGAAAACACGGGCCGAACTCATCCGCTTACAGCACCAGACTGAGCTGAACAATCAGATGGAGTACAACAAGCGCAGGGAGCGAGAACTTCGTCGGAAACACGTCATGGAGGTCCGCCAGCAGCCCAAGAGCCTCAAGGTAACCTTCAAGATTTATATGGTACATTAGGGTGGTTGTAGCTTAGTTGATCACTTCAGCATGGGAGATTGGGAGTGGATACAAGTGGCAGTTTGTGTTGTGCTTTCACTTTTCTTTTGTCTAAAAGACTGAGAGAAATTTGAATCTCAAATCTATGTTCAGTTTTGATCACAGGATGATATATTACTGTCAGAAATGTCATTATAAGGATGACATATTTATTGTCCACTCATTTTGACAGGCTAAATCCTGCACCATGTCAGGTTTGATTATCAATTTTCCATCTGCCCGTCATTCCATGGTTTCATTCTGAATTGTGAACAAATGTTGCTACAGAGTATTGTGTTTAAAAAGTCACATTTTCTTCATCTTTGTACAAATATCAGTGGTCAGGATTGCAGTAGGATGTGTGCAATTGTTTTTTTCAGTTCGTCCAACATACTCGATGGACACAGCTGATAGAACTGCTGGGATTTGATCTTAGCAGATAAGACCAAAACAATTTACCGGTAGTCTTAAGGCAGACTTAAATGGTAAATAAGTGGTACTAAGTAATACTAAGACTGTGTAAGTTCAGACTACTAAGTATAAGTGCTCGCTGTAAAATAGTAAGCTCTTTAAGTATGCTCATTCCACCCTCTTACTAGCACCTCATGACATCACAGCTCCTTAATTAAAGGCGCATCGTTTTTTTTTCTTTGCAACTCCAGTTGAATTATTGGATAGATTATCGAACCATAGTGTACTTTGTTTGCCTATTCAAAAATGGCTGTCCATGCAATTGCTTTTCCAGGTTCTTTCTTTCACATGCTGTTCAGTAGAAAAGTATACGATAGCAGATGCAGCTCAAGTCTAAGACATTTATAGATTGATCTAAACACCTGTCTCACGTTATTTAGATGTTCATCTCAAAGGTCAATAATATTTAATGACTTTATAATGAAGTGTTATTTTTATGCTTGTACTCTCTCTGGCTGCTTGTATTTATGTTTATAGTATATTTCTGACTTGTGCCTTTTCTTTGTTACTGGTGATCCACCTTTTAATGTTTTTTCATCAGTCCAAAGAGCTGCAGATCAAGAAGCAATTTCAGGACACATGTAAGATTCAGACCCGGCAGTACAAAGCTCTGAGAAATCACTTGCTGGAGAACACCCCCAAATCAGAACACAAAACTATGCTCAAGAGACTGAAGGAGGAACAGACTCGCAAGCTGGCCATTCTGGCCGAGCAGTATGATCATTCTATTAACGACATGCTCTCCACTCAGGCTGTGAGTCGCGTACACACACTTCAAGTTAGCATCGATCACTGTGACTGTGGATATGTGAATGCTCATATCATATTTCTATCTCTCTCAGTTGAGGTTGGATGAGGCTCAGGAGGCAGAGTGTCAGGCCTTACGGGTACAGTTGCAGCAGGAGCTGGAGTTGCTGAATGCATATCAGAGTAAGATTAAGATGCAGACCGAGGCACAGCAGGAGCGAGAGAGAAAGGAGCTGGAACAGAGGGTGTCTTTACGCCGAGCTCTGCTAGAACAAAAGGTTTGATCCCCTAACACTGAACAACTCTTTTTGCCCTTCATTGATGTAATGCTAATTCACCAATTGCAATTTTACTTGCTGTTTGTACCAGCCTTTACTAAACAATATAAACAAACCAAAACAATCTAAACTACTGTGTACTAAACAATTATCTGATCTAATTTGTTGTTGGCTGGCACTGTGGGTCGACTCACAGCAAGAATGACCTGGGTTAGATTTTCAGGCAGGGCAGTTCAGGTCCTTTTTACAGCATATCAGAATTAATGATAAATCTCAGCTTAGCTACATTTGAACCTCTCGCCTCCTAGTGCAGGAATATTACACGTAACTTCTTATTACTGGTAATATTACATATTACATACGTTTGTTAATATTTATGTTTTAACGCGAATAAATTATATTGTTCGTAATAATGTTAATGTTACTACAAATGCAGTCATGGCCAAAATTGTTGGCATTCCAGAATTTTTTCCAGAAAAAAGGGTTTATACAATATATTTATTGCAATTACACATGTTTTGTTATACTCATGTTAATTTTGTTTATGTGTATTGGAACACAGAAAAACAGAAAAAAAGCCAAACATGACATAATTTCAAGCAAAACTCCAAAAATGGGCAAGATAAAATTGTTAGCACCTTTTTTTCCTTTGTTTTTTTTATTACCATTGTTTCAAGCTTGTGACGCTGATGCCCTGAAACCAGATAAAAAATGGAGAAAAGTTGTTTCAATATTTGTGTCTGTGCGCATCACACTAAGCATGGAGAACTGAAGGAGAAGAAGGAAACTGTCTGAGAACTTGCGAACCAAAATTGTGGAAAAATATCAGCATCCCTCACCAGAGATTTTAATGTTCCTTTGTGCACAGAAAGCAACAATCAAGAAGATTACATCCCAGGGCACGGTAGCTACTCTCCTTGGATGTGGACAAAAGAGAAAAACTGATGAAAGGTGGCAACACAGGATACTCCAGATTTCATTTGAATGAAATGAAACGCTATGGCAGAAGATCTAGGCGGACCCCACTGCTGGCACAGAGACATAAAAAAGCTAGACCGCAGTGCAAAAAGGAGGCCTTCAAATAAAAGAATACTCTACCCCCAATCAAAAATGGTGGACAGTTAAATATGTTTTGGAGTTGTTTTGCTTTTTTGTGTTGACTTCTGTTGAAATCTGTTTTTTTTAAGGATTTGGGGTCGCAATGCCCAGTATCAAAAAGCTGGGTTTGCATACTACCAGCAAGATAATGACTCCAAACATACTTCAAAAAGAACCAAAAAAATAGATAGTAACAAAGCACTGGAGGGTGACCAGTAATGTATCCGGATTTAAACCCTCTTGAACAGTTTAAAATTCTCAAGAGAGCTTAAAATTGCTGTTGTTAGAAAGCACCATTCAAAGATGAGACCTGGAGCAGTTTGCAACGGAATACTGGTCCAATATCTTAGTTCAGAGGTGCAAAAGTTTGTTGATGGTTATAGGAAGCGAATTATTTCAGTTATTATTGTGCAACAAAGTTATTAAGGTCATGGTGCCAACCATTTTTTCCAGCTCATTTCTGGAGTTTTGCATGACGTTTGGCTTTTTAAAATGTGTTTTTGATGTGTTGTTCCAATACACACAAAAAAATAAACATGCATATAACAAAACGTGTAATTGTAATAAATTTCTGGGATACTTATACACAGTTTTGGCCATGAATGTATATATTGATAGGAAAATAGCCGTTAGAAGGGTTTCCTCAAACTGTTTGTTACACTCTAAGGAAAAATTCACTAATCACTGAGCCTCTAAACTGCAACTTAGTTAATTATTTTGCAGTATTTCATTATATCATTGCAGTATTTCATGCAGTATTTCATTGCAGTATATCATTAACAGTATTTTCAACAGCTCAACTCAGCATTGGTAGGTTGAGACTAGAAATGCTGTGAATTAGAATTTGTGTTATACTGTGTGTTTTGAGTTGTTTGTAACAGTTTTGTATACTGTGTGGTTTGTAGATCGAGGATGAGATGCAGTCTCTTCAAAACGATCGTTCAGAGCGAATCCGCAGCCTACTGGAGCGACAGGCTCGAGAGATTGAAGCCTTTGACTCAGAGAGTTTGCGTCTTGGATTCAGCAACATGGTTCTAGCCAATATCTCGCCTGAGTCACTGAGCCACAGTTTCCCTGGAGCTCCCGCCAGCTGGGCCCATTCTTCTCCTGCTTCCCAGAATTCCCAATGGAGTGGAAGCGCAGGCTCTAGCCAGCCCTACCACACAGGCCAGGGTGGATCGCCTGGCCAGCAGATGTGGGCGGGATCTGTCTCAGGAGCGACACCACAGTGGAGTCATCCAGGCCTCCTAGGGGCAGTGCCTAAGAGCAGTGGGAGTATGGCCATGCGCAACAGCCCACAGCCTCTGAGGAGGACCACATCAGGGGGGCACAGTGAGCAGAGCATGAGCAGGAGCACCAGCATCACCTCTCAGATATCCAATGGCTCCCACCTCTCCTACACATAAATCCCAGAGTATCAGAGCCAGTTCTACACATACACACACATTCATATGCAGATCAAGGAGATCACCAAAGCAAGAGGGGCATTGAGGGTCCGCTGAACAGGCCTTTTTTAAAACTACGTTGTGCATTATTATTTAAATCTTCATGCCTTTGTCATGTTCTGTTTGACAGGCTACCGTATGCGAAATGCCCAATTTAATCAGATATTGTGGCTTAATATTTTTAAATATATCAACACAGGAAATTTGCTCAGCCAAGACATGTTTGGTGTCCATTAGACATTTATGCTACCTGATGTTAAGTTATGTTTAATTTTCACTAGATTTAATCATTTTCTGAATATGATGTTTTGAACTTTTAAAGCTCGCTTTACTCTAAAGTTTAACTAGTGGGAAATAATAATGAATTGGAAATAACTAAGTTGGAAGATCAGGGCAGAAACATTCCTAAAAAAGACATTATAGCAAATTTAAGTAAAAAATCTAAAATTTGTTTTAAATAACAAAGCCATGTGATCAAAATGACTGACACTGGACATTGTCTAGCCTAAATAAAATCATACCGTTTATTTGAATAGGATGTGACACCTTTACAAATTCAATAATCGTCTCTAAAGATGTCCTGGCTATAAAACAGCTACTATAAATCAAGTTGTTTTTTGATTGCTGATTAATTCCATTATGTTTCTGTTTTGAGACATTGCTAGCCTGCTGTTATGTCCCAACAATCAGGTGAATGCTCTAACTCAGCTGCAACATTCTAATATAGTTTTTAGTTGATATCGTTTCTAAAAAACTGATTTTTTTATCCACAGCTTGAATATACAGTGTATGTTGTAATAGAGAAGTGAACAAAAGTATTTCCATACTAGGATATACTGTAGTTGTGCCAGTACATCTCCATACTTCATTTTGCCTTCCATCATTCTCATTCATTTTTGTTGCAAACACTGCACTGACACGTGTTTTGGAATGAAAATTGTCAGATTTATATTTTTGTTTTGTGTCATATTTTTAAAGAGCAGAACTAGTAGAACTTTAGCGTTATTGCTAAAATTCTTTTGAAGAGTTGCTATTGTGTGTTTTTTCTTCTCCATGTAGCGTGCCAGAGTTTAAAATACTGTAGAAAATTTGAGCCATAACACCTAGTTACTACAAGTTCAAATTTATGTCAAATTTAAATATACACCATGTCGCATATGTTTAATGACCTATACTTTTTCCCCCTTTTCACCATTTCATTAACAATGTTTTTAGCCAAAGAAGTCAAGTGCTCAGTCAGTGCCTTTTACTTACATGTATGTATTAATGCGCATTACATACGTACATGGTTCTGAATGTTTAACACTAAGCCCTCTCATACTCATACCTCATTCAACCGCACGATGGGACACTAGCTTGTTTAGTGACAACAGTGCGGAATCTAGCAGTAGTAGAGGTCCTTCTGGTGAAATAGTGGGGGGACTTAAATATAGGGTAATGTTTTAGCACACAGGTGAGGTTCGTGGTGCCTTTTCTTAAAGCAGCCAATCAGCACTTTATTGTTGAGTAAATCATTTGAGCAAAAATACCAAGACACTAAAATAAAAGTAATTTTTTAACATGTCAGTTCCTTATGCACAATTATCGATCATTTATGTCTGTAAAACTTATAGCAAGTTGTGGTCATATGTGGTCTATTTAATAGTTCAGTTCTAGTTTAGGTATATTTAAATAAGCATGTAGTATATTTCTTTTTCTTCCTGTATAAAAACAAAGCGTAAAATCTAACCAGAAGTAAAGCTAAACTTTTATTTAAGTATAAAAGTTTCACTTTCATAGTTAATCATGGTCGGCGGCAGGGAGTAGTGCCGGAGCCTGTGCCAGGTTTTCAATGGGACCAATGCACACAGAAACGTCTAGTTTATTCAAGGGAAGACACATGCTTGCGCACACACACACATTTATTTGCCTAAAGGGCCATTAAGTATCGCCAGTTTACCTGACTGTACCTTTTTGAACTGTGGGAGGAAACCAGAGCTCCTGGAAGACACCCAAGGGGAAAACATAGTAACAAAGTCCACACAGTTAGAACTCGGACATCTCTACCTGTGTATCAATTTCAGGACATTTTTGTTTTAAGGTGACCGTGCTACCCACAAAGCCACCATGTCACCCTGCCTAATAGTGTTTTTACATTAGTAAATACTTAAGTGTGTACTAACATTGTTTCTTTTACCCAGCCCTATTAAATGAGTGCCCAGACCTTTTCTGCAATAGCCAAGCAAAAAGGATGTAAGATAGTATTATTTTATTATTTAAGAAAGAATGGAATGTTAATTTTTTTCTATGATTGGTTAATTATCATGATTTTCATACATATACAAAAGATGCCAAAGGATTCATGGAAGTACGGAGATTTATGGTCGGTTTATAAAAATAAATGAAAAAAGTAGGGTAATTCATATTTTTTTAGGCATTTAGGCCATGACAGCAGGCTTACATTGCACATGTGCAGATCCTGCGGGAGCACACTTTCCTTATTAGAACCATTTATTGTGTAATTTAGATTTGATTTATTAGTTTCATATTTGTAATTTATTTCTCCATATTTAAAAAAAATGTTACTAGTATGTAATGGTGAGAGCTTTGCAGAGACATCTGAAACCAAAACTGCAAGGCTACTGCATTTTAGTTTAGTTTACTGCATGTTTTTAACTCTTTGGTCACAAAACAAATGTTTCTACAGCGCCACTTTTGTTCTTTAGCACTTTTGATGTGCCATTTTGGGTGTTCAGAGTAGCAGTCAAATAACAAAGTATGGCACAAGTAAAAATCTAAATAAAAAGATTAGCTCTAATCTGTACTAGGGGTGAATTTTGGATTCACACATTTAAACAAATGTTACTGCACACTTAAGCAGATTTCCAATAAGTGGCTACTTGGGCTCCCGTGGGACTTACCGGGTACTTATTGTAAGTCTGTTTAACATCAAATTGTGTTTTTTTCCCTTTCATAGACATTTTGCTATTTTCTGGTCTCGTACTCTGTGGAGTAGGTAGGGGTGTACGGAGCTTTGAGTACATGAGGTGTGTTGCTGATGCCCCTGTTACCCCTGTCTCTCTCACCCTCTGCTAATATGAACTCTTACGTTTAAGCTGATGGATGTGTGAATGCACTTTGAAATGAATCTTCTTTTTGCAAATTTGCTCTTTAAGTCTGTTTGATTTGCTATTTTGGATTTAAATGTTTTAGTGGAGATATATGTTTTTTTGTATTATTTAGTTTTGCATTTGTGCACTTGTAAGAGAGATTACTCTCTTCTTTATGGCAAAACAAGTAAGGTGAGGCACTGGTGGTGTTTTTTTTTTTTTTAATTCTGTTTAAATTAAAGTTAGATCTTATTAACCCTTACTTACCAAAATGTAATCGTATCACCCCACACAAAACAAAAATGTATTCATGTCTTTTATTTAATATTTAGCGTTGATATATCCACACATGGGTGTGTAGTGTGTATATTGTATAATATAGATTACAACATTTTAAACTAGTTATCTATGTGAAACTTTATTAGAAGAATGATGTTTGACTCTACATGGCCGGTAGTATCTGGACACCTCATCTGACTTGCTGGATTTTGCTTTTTTTATATATAACTTGTTCGAATTACATAGCAGACAGTGTTTGCCATCTCTAATAATTTGTGTTATGGTTTATATACATCAATAAGTTTGAGTATAATGATTGATTTATTTAATAAACAGTGCCTACATACAATTGTGAGCATCGAAGAGTTTACTAACTACATTTCTTAAGAATTTTAGCTTGTTGGAAGATTATTTTAAGCCGAAATTCCTTATTCTTTTGCACATGAACAGTGTTACTTTACAACAAAATAATATGTTGTAGTAAACACTTAAGCAATGACCTGTAAAATTGATTGTAGGCGTTTGACCATTTGGGTTCTAGAGCAATAAAAGCATAGTCTCTGAAAAAAATGTTTGAGATAATTGAAGATTTGGACCACATATAAACAAAATGTGTTGCATATCTTGTGGAATTGGCAATGGCAAGCATGTATTCATGTCTGGTTTGGATGTCCACATGTTGCTGGCCATTTAGTGTAAGTACTATGTTTACTAGGTTGTGCAGGTGGAGAATTACTCTGGGGCCTCCAGGTTGGATTTCAGGGATGTATGTGTAGTTACACTTCATTATGTCTTGTGTTTTATTCTGCCATTTCCATTGAAGAGTTAATACACAACATTAAGTCTGCACATACATCTCACAATTCATTATATTTATTACAAGCTTACCCAAATAAATGTCTGAAAATGTAAGGCTTCCACAAATAAAAGATGGTGGAAGGTGGTATATTTTTTTGCTGATCAACAATGGTACAGTCCTGACAGCAGAAATGTAAGAATCTCAATGAAACTGAAAATATTATACATTTTGTTTTGGTTTTAAATGGTAATCTACATACCTGAATGTAGGTAACTCATTATTACTATAGGTTGTGAGTTTTTGTGGTTTTTACATTTATTTGTTTTTTTATTATTAAACATCTGTCCTACTGACTGAAATTATGGGTGTAAGTAGTTATGCTATATGTGAAATACTGGTATGAAGTGTACACAAAGCCTATATTTGTCTGTGCTGGAGGTTCATTCTCCACTGAAACACTGTGCCATCCCAGAGCAGCCATACCTGATCATTACTGCATCGTTTCATCAAGTGAACCCAGTGATGGTTCCTGCATTGACTGTACAATAGACCACAGCTCTCTTGTTTCTAATGTGTGAGAAATTAAATAAGGGGGCTTGTAAAATGGTAAAGGGTACATTTCTGTAAAGATTGTCAGTATTCATTGTCTTCTGGTAAAGCATCACCACTACAATTTATATGTACGCTGTATCAAAATGTATAGATTGTGAATCATGTTATTGAATGTCTAAATGATTATGGCTTGAGATTATATAAAAGTATTCATGAATCAGAGAAAATACATCTAGGGTTTAATGATCTATTTTGCTTGTACTGTATTGTGTTGATGGAGATATGATGAAGAGGGTGTAATAAAATAATTTTAGTACAACAAACTGTGATTTGTTTATATTACTTTCAAATGGTGTTAAAGCTTCAATTGCCTCAGTATTTACTGTGAAGAACATGCTGTCAACTAGTTTGCTTTCAGAAAGGTATTGCACAAAGTGGGTTAAGTGGTTAAACTGGCTAAGTTAATTCTGAGTTAATTAATAAATTAAGGTTTTTTGTTTCAGACCCCTAGATTGAGTTGTCAGTTACTATAGCTCCTGAAATTAACCTGCTAGGTTTAATCTAATCCAGAGTTGCATGCACCTTTCTCATATAATCTTAGGGGGTGGGGGTCTTTTTTTTTAAATCAGATATATTGTCTTAGATCATGTAATATGAAATAGCCTAATGTGTCTTATTGCATTAAGACAATGAGCTAGGAATATCAAACTTTTTAATCTTCATTGGTACTATACTACTGTAATGATGAACTTTTATTGACTGAGTTAATGTTTGGGGTTTCTATTTTGCCAATTTAACACATAAAGCCAGATTACGCTGTTTCAATGATAGAAAGGAAAAAAATTGTAAGATTTGTTATAGGTTTGTCTTCTAGTACTAGAGAGTAATAATGAATAGTGATGTTTGGTGTTCCTACGGTAGCTCATTTTAATACAAGCCTAATGGTATCTGATCAATATAAAATTCGAATTATACAGACATGGGTTTACTTTCAACAACAGAATAGAACATAGTTAAAACCAAAATGTATGTTTAATTATAATTGGCTTACAAAACAAAACAAACTCTTAAGACCAGCATTTTCACTGGCTGTTCTCAACTGGAATAGAACAATGAACAGATTTTTCAAAAAGATCACTTATATTATGTTGTGTAGTAATAATAAATTGAGAATCTTATACATTTTGTTTCATATACAGTGGAACCTCGGTTAACAAACGCCCCTGATAGCGTCCAATTCGGATAACGACCAACCATTTAACTAAAAATTTGCTCCGAATAACAATCAAAATTTCGGATAGTGAACGTCACTACATCAGCGACATCATCAACACGTGATCGGTGTTGTGCCTAATTCCGACTCCCCGGCAGAATCCTACGCATGTGGTGGATCATTTAAAACCCTCTGGTTCTTCTCGTGATGCTGTGCCTCCTCACTTTTTAAAAAAGATCTTTACAAGTATAGGACAGCAGGTCCTGGCCATTATAAACAGCAGTCTATCCTCCGGTGTTGTACCAGTGAGTTTTAAACATGCAGAAGTGCA
>JAOUQU010000038.1:1279235-1312489 GCA_028566735.1 Ammoglanis amapaensis | reverse complement strand
AACTTTTGAAAATAAAATTCGATTAGTATTTTTACATGGTTCATGTTTTTGTCTGGACTGGCTGTAGAAACTTTCTACTAGGATTGTCGCCATATTGTGTTTAATCAATTGTGTGTTATGTTGTCATATGACCACTAGGTGGTACGGGCAGTGTGTCTATATGAGGCCAAAAAAATTAGGTAGAATGGTGCAAAGAACCAGAAATGTAATGTCCTCATATGAGGACGCCGGGTCTCTAGAGGTTAAATAAACCCTACTTATAATTCAAAATACTTTACTCTAGTATGTATTTTAAAGGCATGTAAAAGGTACTTCAAAATCATACTCACTGTCAACAAAGTCTTTGCATTCCTCTTTGAGCTCTGTGGTCTTCTGTGAAACATCTGGGTCGAGAAGTCTTAACTTATTTAGTTCATCAAAGTGGAGACCAGCTTCTGTTAGTGGATCATTAGCCATCACCAGTTTTAACTAGGACCAGGCAGGTTTGGTTATTTTATTTTTTACAAAACATCAGATTCTGCTAAGCTTCAAAGACTGCATTAGAAAATCTATCACAAAACCATCCCATCCATCCACCCATTATCTAGTTTTACCAAAAGTATATTCTATTTAAATATTGCGAAACATTTTGGGAGAACACACTGAAAATTTTATTTTCCATTAAGTTCATTTTCCAGTTCATGGAAGCTAACCAGAGGCTTTTTACACCCTTAAGTTATATTCACATCAGAAATGGTAATTACTCCTTAAACAAGAGGTATCCGTTATATAACAAAGTTACATCAAACATTCCTGGACAATTTTATATTTCCAATTCACTTCAACTACATTTCTTTAGACTGTGGGAGGAAACCAGAGCTTATGAAGTAAACCCAGGGAGAACAATCAAACTCCATACAGAAAGGAACCAGAAGACAGAAGGGGATTGAACTCAAGACCTTCTTGTCGTGAGGTGACAGTGCTGCTATTGTATGCTATTTAATGTCCTGCTCCAAAATGCTAGTTAATAACTAAGTTAACTGTCAAAAATAAAGACAGTTGGCTAAATAAAAAAACAGAAGGAAAGATGAATTCATGCTTTTTGTACTAAACCTCTACTTCATTTGGTTGCATCACCTTCACATTAGGGTGATATAGATGCTGACTACAAGGTCAAGTGATGACTGTAAATCGCTCTGTCACTTCACAGCAAGTCTTGGGTTCGATAATGATGTGGGGTGATCCGAGTCTCTCATATTAGTGTACGTTTCATAGTCCAAAGACAAGCAAGGGAATTTACTTGAGAAAATTATCAAAATTGGTTGTGTTTGATATAACCTTGTACAGTGATACACCATGTACAATAAGTAACAACAATTCCTGTCATGAATGTAAACACAGTATAAAACATGATGTTACAATCCTAATTATCAAACAATGTTAACATTCCAGGCAGCTTAGTGCAAAAAGTCCCAGATTCAGGGCTTTCTGTATGGAGTTTGCATGTTCTCCCAGTATTTGCATGGGTCTAAACACATGGAATCAAAGAGACACTGAAATTGTGTGTCTGTACCCTGCAACAGGTTCGTGACCTGTTCAGGAGTTTAGTGTATTCACTTTGTGTCCCACACACTGTGGCCACCCTAATAATATAGTATGTTTTGCTTTTTATAACCACAACTATTTAATTAATAAATTAATAATTTACAAATATACTATTAGACTATCTAAATAATAATCATGAAATGGCAAGTGTTCTCACATGGGCCATTTGCTTCTCTATAAAAGTGCAAGGTTGAACAAAAACTCTGCAGATGTTTACTTATAAACATACTTATTTAATGAGTAATTTAAAATATTACCAAGTAATATATGGTAAATATTTAGTTGTGTTTTATTTAAGTTCTAATAACTTAGCTAGCATGGTAGCTGACAATAATAACAATACATGCCGACAAAACAAAAGGCCAGCTAACGACTCAACAAATACTAACATTTACCATAATATAACACATTAAGTTTGAATATAACGATGTAAAAGCAGTAACGTATTTGATAAAAACAAGAAATCGATCTCACCAGATAACAGCAAGAGACTATGTGGCACTGTACGAGACTGAGTTCAGATATTTTAGACTCCGCCTTCATTTCCACTGTATCTCGGCTACCCGGGCGACAGACTATACTATTTTCTAAAAAGGGGTGACAAAGAAATCGCTTTACCTATTCCAAAAATTCCATTTAAAATGTTGCAATTTTAACAACTTCAGTATAACTTATAGTTTTTAATATTTTTATTTAAACTAAATCGATTTATAAAGTTTATATGTACAGCACATCATGCGTATTTTTTTAAAGGAATTCCCCACTAATCAGCATGAATATTCCAATCCACTCATAGATTTTTAAGCCATGTGTGTCCACAATCATTTCAAAGCTGCCTGGTGGTATTGTTTGTAAATCAGCAAAAATGAGGTTCTCCTGAACTCTAGGTGGCCTGGACGCTGAGTGGTGGCGTTTATGTGTCTATTAGAGAAGAAGATGTTAACCCACAGCGCCACAAATTAAATCTTCCTGTTGGTCATAGAAAAGTTTTTTTGTAAACGAAACGTGTTGATTGGGTGAGTGAAATGGATGCGATTACTAACTGTGTTAATAATGAGCTAGGTTAATGTTACAAAGAAAATATAGAAATATAGAAAATATAATTTATACACAACGACTTGTATGATTTATGGAACACCGTCCACATTTTCTCTCACATACTACACATGATAAATAGTAAAGAAATGTGTTTGCAATGTACGAATTCAGTCACTCACTCAGGTGTTCAGTCAAAGTCGCGGTGGTGCTGGAGCTTAGTTTAGCTCTTACAAACCCAACAAGTTCATTATAACTTATTTTGTTGAATTATAAAGACATGACAAGTCTTCACAAACGCTGCCATTTATTTTGGCAAAATAAAAACCACATAGTTTGACTATTTTAATCAATTATTACATAGTAAAAGACATTAGCGAGCTGTGTACCAGCTGAACACTGTGTGCAGTGTTTATTTCTGAGTGACAGAAAGTTGCTTTGCATGTTCTGGTTGGTTCTGTGTGTCTCATGTTGCTTCCACATACTGTCTTTGTTCTTTTTTTCTTTTCCCCTCTATTCCTCTCCTATGATATTTCTTTTTCTCAGATGAAACCTTCTGAACACGATCCACTCGACCCATTAAGATCTCACCATCTTTAATAAAAGATCCATTCATTTATGAAGAAATTCTGCAAGTCTTTGTCTTGACAGACTTCATGATCACTAGATGATCTGCTTTACAGGATGGTTTGCTATGAAACATATCTGATCATTAACAAGAGTTGTTTCTAGAAGAGTATCGATATGCTCTTGACTCATCGACGCTCCAGTACTGTTGAGTTCATTAGTGAAATCAAGCTCATCATTCATTTCGAAGCATTTAGAAATGGGTTCTTCTGCTGGATCTCCATCACATTAGGAGCAATAGGTTTGGATTCATTCACACTAATCCCGCATGACCTGAACGAAAGCTTCAGATTGGTTTTCAATCAATATATAAAGCTTTATGACGATTCTTGGCCTTGTTCATAAAGGTTCAGCTTCCAGTTCAGGATCTCGTTCCCCACCGTCGGAGCAGAAATCATTTTCAGTTTAGCCGTGATTCAGTTTTCATGATGTTTTTGGTCTGGAGTTATTTTTGTGGTTTTTGTTGTGTCATTCTGTTCTAAAACACTGTGCTTTGAGATGATGTAATATGTACAAAATGTGTCATGTCGAATTAACAATTGTTTGTTCTTTACCATTTTGAAGCCTTTTTTTTTTTTGGACCTTTCAGGTGCTTAAATTATAACGCAATATGCCTTTGTCAACCCAGTCACAATCAGCGAATGATGAATATGTGCTTGTAGCAAGTTTGGATAATGTGAGGAATCTCTCAAACATTCTCAAAGCCATATCATTTAAAGACCATGCAATATTTAACGTGACACAAAATGGATTAAAAGTTACTGTAGAGGATTCCAAATGTCTTCAAGCAAATGCATTTATTCAGGTTAGTGTTGCTTATTTAAAAGTACAATAATAATTCTCTGTGTTTAAGATTAGATTTGTTTGATTTCTTTTCAGGCCGAGGTATTCCAAGAATATTCACTTAAAGAGGATGTAGTTGCATTTCAGGTGAACCTAACTGTGCTGCTGGATTGCCTCACCATTTTTGGAGGAAGCACAGCGCCAGGTAGGTGGTCAAGAAAACAATGCACCAAGGAAGCTTCAATCCACATTCATCTTTGAACACAGTTGGCTGGATGTGACTCCCAAAGAGCAAAAAAAGGCTAAAAATCAAGTTCCCTAGGTAGCAGCTCAATTGAGTGTACAAACACAAAGCTCAGTGTAGGGATGTCCATAAATAAATACTGGCGTCTTGAGAGAATTTAAGTATGGCAAAAATGAAGGGATGGGGTGAATCTGAGAGCAGAATGCAGCATTAAAATCAAGCTAACACTAGTAGCATTGTGTACATATCCAGCTATTTTCTAGTTTTACCACCGCTTAATCTTATTTAGGTTAAATGGTGGGACACACTGGTTGAAGACACTAAACACAAACAAGGTAGAGAAAGAAACATGCACACACAGGACTAGTTCAGTATCTCCAGTTAACCTGATTGCATGTCTTTGGACTATGTAAGAAAACTGGAGGCCCGGAGGAAACTCACCCAGACACTGAGATAACGCCACACAGAAAGTCCTGGATTGTCTTTCATGGGAATCGAACCTGGGATTTCTTGCTGCGAGGCAAGACAGTGCGAACCACTGTGCTGTACTCGTGCATAAACAATGATTGGCTTGTAGTTCACGGCATCGTATAACTGCAATTACAGCCTCTACTGACTGATTATTTAAGTCACGGGAATGTGGTTGCACACAAAGCTGGTCTGCATGTGAACTCATCACAGGTGAAAAGATTACAGCTACTGTCTGGGAGAGGTGTCACGGCTATTCTCAATCAGGGTGGAGGATGACATCAGTAAAGAGAAAGTATTATGCTAAAGTCTGAAGAAAATGCATTGATAATAATAAAACGGGTTGGCTAAGGTAAATGGCAAGAAAAGGGAACTACTATATAGCTGATATTAGTTTTAAAGTACATCACATGTGCTTGCCAACTGATAGATGTTGTTGTATATTTTGCTTAACTATATGCACTGTGAGTAGATGATATATACTTTTCTTTCTTACAATTTAGGGGTGAACACAGCTCTGAGATTGTGCTATAACGGATATGGCTTCCCATTAACCCTGTTTCTGGAGGAGGGAGGAGTTGTCACTGTTTGCAAGATTAACACCCAGGAGCCAGAGGAACCTTTGGATTTTGATTTTTGCAGCACTAATGTCACTAACAAAGTTATTCTACAGTCTGACAGTCTAAAAGAGGCATTTTCAGAGCTGGACATGACCAGTGAGATCCTGCAGTTAACAATGTCACCAAGTCAGCCATTTTTCAGGTATTCAGGCTTAATGTCAAAATATCAAGAAATATTATGCAGTACATAAATCAGTTCCAGAACTGTTCAATCAACTGCTTTTTTCTTTCCTGTCAAGATTGTCGACCTTTGGAAATTCAGGAAATGCCCATTATGACTACCCTAAAGATTCAGATATGATGGAGCTGTTCCAGTGTAGCAAGACTCAGACGAACAGGTAAGATCTTTTTTCACACTACTCTGGCATAAACTCACTTGTAATTCCTGACTGTGTGAATCCATCTGTGAGAATTTAGCTTGTTCCTTATGTCGTTAAATTGGTGCCCTGTCCAGTGCCATTCATTCTGGAAACACAACAACCTTTTACCAAGGCACCATGAATAGTAAAAAATATTATAATACTATATTCATGATCCTTCATAGAATGGTCAGATCTCAGCTGTTGTGGGCTTGTGTGGGCTAGTTGTGTTTACTGCTATTACACAGAGAAGACCTGGGTAATAAACATTTAATAACAGCTGCTGAAATGTATTTTTCTATACTTACAGGTACAAGATGTCTTTATTAAAACCCTCCACTAAGGCTTTGGCTTTATCTTGCAAGGTCTCAGTAAGGACAGACAGTCGGGGGTTCCTGTCCTTACAGTATCTTGTACGGAATGATGATGGACAAATCTGTTTTGTTGAATACTACTGCTGTCCTGACGAGGAAGTGAATGAAGATTAAAGAGGGAAAAACTTTGTTGGGACTTAAGACATTTCTGTATAGGTTAAAATGTGTTTTGGGCATCTGTTTAATTATTTAGTTGTCCACTTTATCCAAAAGTAAAACATGTTTTTTTATTATTGTGCTTAGGCGACTGGTAAGGACGTGAGTTGTAACTGCCTGACAACATTTGAATTTTACTTATACAGACTGACTTGTAAAATGATCACTCAGCTTTTGTGACAGTTCTGTAGTTCTTACTTACAACAAATCTCATCGATGTCCAAATAACACATGGCTGTGGAAACAAATGAGGGTTTATTGATGCAAACTAGCATGTTTTGAGCGGCAAAATTCTGTAGATTTAAAAACTCGCATTGCAATATTAACAAATTATCCTAGTACTCTAAAATTTCCTTTTTTTAAATCATCAGTCAGTTAATTAAGACTTTAAGACAACATATTACGTCTTGAAACACAGCTTAAAGTTTGATGTTCTTATTTTATTAAAATTTCATATGAATTTAATAAACATTGTTGGTACCCATTGAAAATGTGGGGGGGGGGGGCACAAATGTCCCGATCTGGTTGTTAACTTAGAAAAAATTGTTGACTAATCTAATATTCAAATGATGATTTTATTCATTTATTTATG
Organism: Ammoglanis amapaensis; assembly: GCA_028566735.1. Taxonomy (NCBI): domain Eukaryota; kingdom Metazoa; phylum Chordata; class Actinopteri; order Siluriformes; family Trichomycteridae; genus Ammoglanis; species Ammoglanis amapaensis. The sequence goes on along the minus strand of JAOUQU010000038.1, from coordinate 1,305,647 downwards.
TAGTTTATATATTATAGTTTAGGGACACTTTCACTCACAGGCCCTTTATTCAAGATTCACCCGTACACACGTTTATATCAGTCATAAGCAATTTCACTTTCTCCAATTCACCTCATTTAAGTGGAATCCTTACAGACTTGGTGAGAACATGCAAACTCCACACCCACTTGTCTGGGATTTTGACCACCACAGCTGTGGATCAAAACCAGGACCTCCTTCTTGTGTGCCAGCAGTGCTACACACTTGGTCACCGTGCCACCCCAGACCCTGTTTCTTATGAACCAAATTAATCAAGTGGATTCAAAAGTCATTGTAAGAGCGATTAGAAAATGACACTTGAGAACGCGGTAGTAAAGTCCGCTCACGTATTAATGCTTCCCTCTAGTGGTGAAATGTAGTCATGACAAAAACAAGACGGAACACGTGTAGCTTCAAGGCTTTTTGTAAACAATAAAATCAATTGAAGCTTTTGTCCCAAATTATATAACTTGCTATTATTGGACACTATTTTATAAGAAAAGTACTACTGCAGGAGTAAAATCTGGAACGACCTATAGGAAATATTGGTAGCATGCGTCTGTAAGTAATAAATCTTAATAAAACAACGCTTGTTTGTGATACGTTATGAATTAGGATAGACTGAAGATTTGGGGGAAAAATTTGTTGCCAAATGCTGAACGCTTAATCACTTTGATCCCTCTAAAGCTGCCGGGCAACGCTGTTTCTAGGCAGAGGAGAATACCCGCTGGAAAATCAGTGCGCATGCGTCGATTTAGATAGTCTTTGCTCTGGTTAATGAGCAATCCAGCTAATTAAATCCTTAAATTAAAAAAAGTACCTCAATGGCATCAGAATTTTACATATATTTGTAAATATAGAAATATATATAAACAACTCAAACAACAAGTCTCTTGAAATGTCATCTGTGCAAGGAATCTTTGTCAGGATTCTTTACTTTCCTTTGGGTCACAATGTTGGGACATTGTTGTGACTGATTGAAAGTGCAGGCCACTCAATTTGCACTCAATAGTGCTTTTTACTGTTTTTATTTATTTGGTGTATTACCATTCATGCTTTCAAGCAGTTGACAGTTACATCTCTTCAAATACAATTCTACAGTGGAGCAACAAATCGAACAATATTTAAACTAATGTAAAGTTAATGGAAATATACAGATATATATACATATACTTCTGTGTCAGGATAGTGTCAATGTTGCCTGTGAAATTGATATGTGACCAATATTTACTTTATAACAAGTCACTTTATGTCACAAAAAGTGACTTGTATAGTGACTCACTATATTTTCTTTATAATTTAGTTGCAAATTTTGTTTTGGAAAAAAGTTTTTATAATAGTGTTTTTCCTATTGGCACTTGAGGGTGTTTGAATATACGTTTCATGTGCAAGAACTCGCTAATGAAAGCACACAATGACTTATCCACACATCTACAAAAAAATAAAATGCATGTATCTGAATGGACAACCAGCACAATTATTTGCTTAGTAAATACAGTTGCTATGTTATTATTTTACAGTTAGATTAAAACCCTATTTTAAATATTAACTTTTTTTCAATGCTTTATATTTATTTGAAAGCACATTAAAAGTTTGAAAGTGACTTTGTACATAATTGGATGGATATCTACCACCATGCAACCAACCAAACAGTTCATGAGATCATTTCAGTATGTGTCTGAGGCAAGAAACCTGAACTATGTGCAGCAACATCTCTCACATGGTGGGTATTGCAGTACCCAAGACCAGTACTAAGGCTTCAGTCACTGCAGTGGCCCCCGAGTTGACCCGACAGTGAGTCAGAGGATATCGAGTTTGAACCATGGCACAGCTAGGTTTTGTAAACAAACATTCAGTGGTGACCTAATTGTTGTGAGGCCAACAATTAGCAACTAGAAAGCCCAGGAGAGCAAAAGAGAAGGTGCAGACTTTTCCTTTCAAATCACAAGAGACATTGAGTCATCAGCATTACATCACAAGGTGCTACAGATTATACAAGAGAAATGGAAATATGCATATGCTGTAGTATAGAGCTGGCACATATTTTGGAAACATCCTTACTGGTCCTTATAATCAAAATGTTATGCCATCAATAATTGTTGATTCTAGTAGTAATAGTTTTACACATTTTGAAGTAATACATGTAACTTTCTTCCGCTTTAAAAGTAGTTAGACAATCGTATTGAAACTATTGCTACCATTAATATGTCAAATTTTGGATATCATATCTGTGAAACATTTTGCAGATTTATCTGCTAAAACATTTCTGAGGCTATTACTTTTTGTCTACATCTCAAACGTGTTTGCTAGACTGTAGTTCAGAGCTCTGTTCAGCCAGTTTAGTTATTCGAGTTTATTTCTGAAATAGTAAAAGTCTTCCCCAACTGTGGGAACAGTTACATTTTCCCAAGACATTTCCGTTCTTACCTAACTTTACAGTTAGCTGAATGACTCCCTGGAGGTAAGATTTTGGCATTAACTAACCCCAAACTTAGATTTAGGAAGTGCATGAGTTGCTCTACCATTTAATCCTGAGCCATTGATTTGGTGCTGATGTTCGTTTCTTTGAGACTTTCGAGACTTTTTATTTACTAAGCCAGCTGAGCTTTGGCAATTTTTATGCTCATAAAATAATATATCAGTAAGACTACATAGAAGGTGGAATGGTTTTTATCTCTGTAAAATATTAAATGGTTTAAATCAATGCACCTTGGCACTCATCAACTAAACTCTGTACTTGAGTTACTGTGGTTCCTGTGATGAATAAAATTGATCATCACCATCAGGAAATCTATAAAACTAAATATTATTTTACAAATCTTTGAAAGGGTAAACTGGCTTGGTGCTTGATTCTTTTCATTTATGGCAATGGCAATGCCTGAATTTGATTAAGTAATCTGTCATAATTTTGTTCATAAAGTGTGTGTACAAAATATAAAGAAAGAAAGAAAGTTTACAAAGAAACACATTTTCATCTTGCTGTTTATCAGTTGAACATTTGAGATTATTCAATCACAGGTTTTCTGGGGATTTGTTGATAAACATGTTTTGTATATGAATATCATATACAAATATCATTATATTATTAAACTACACAAACTTCTAATCTTGCCTTGTCAACTGAGGGACCATTATGATAGAAAATCCTTCATACATAAACATGTCATTCCTGTCTATTGTGTTAAAACATTCTCATGACAACAAGCCATTGTTAGTACTGAGTTCTGGTTATAGGGTCACCTGAGGTCAAAGTAACAACAGCTGGAGTTAACACCATTCTGTCAGGCCCATCAGACCTTAACTCCATCAGTAGCTTCATCAGTACTGCTCCTCCCCTTTCCCATAGTGCTCTTATGTTGCCGGGTGGGAGTTGATCGCTCATGTTGACGATGAGATCATGCTTGTGCATCTGTAAACTGAAACCTTGCTCCCATATGCGTGTGAATGACATCACAAGGTCTTTACATTGTCCTTGCATGGGTATTATACATCCAAGCAGAGGTTACAGTTATTATAAATAAAGAGATACAACAAAACAATAAATGCAATGCGTACTAAAACATGTATTAAATACATTTGATATAAATGTATTTAAAATCTTGTTCATGTATTAATATTTGTTTTGGGTGAAAAAGAAGCTAAAGAAATGCTAATTTCCGCTGACTGGTTGTGTGTGCAAGCATGTAGTTAATGGAGTGCATATGCACTTATTGTTTAGACAGGTGACTGTGTGTGTGTGAGCACAACCACACTTTTGATAGGCAGGTGACTGTGTTGTTAGCAAGCAATTGGTTAAGAAGTAAGTACAGTAGTTTGATGTTTATGAGAAATAAATGAGGGTGAATGGGACAACAAAGTGGACATATCTAAAACTGAAAGTTGAAATTACATTGAAATCTGGTTAACATACAAAACCAGTGAAATAATGCAAAATACTATAATGTTATAGTTTACTACATTCAAACAATTAGTCCACTTTTCCATCCCAAGTTTTACTACAGCTTAATCCTTAATATTTTGGCTCACAGTGGAAATAAATTAAAACACCTGAACATGTAGTCAGTCTGTTGCATGTTACAAACACATACATATCATTATCTCAGTATGATACCAACGTGAAGGACCTCATGAGTTGCCCGCGGGCCTGTTGTAAAAATAGATGCATATTTTGCATATTGATATTTATTTGTTTCCAACCTTGTTAAATTATTGTTAACAATTATTGTGATAAATCATTTACATGATCAGCATCTTCACATAGATGAATATCATTAAATATTAATAGTAATATGTAATTAAAAGGTATAAATTTGTAATTTGACAAGTGTGTGAAGTTGGTACCTAAAAAGTAGCTCTCAGTTTCAAAAAGCTTGGTGACCCCTGGTCCAGATGCTACCCACCTAACTGGCTATCCTGGCTACAATGGCTTAGCTCATTGTAAAAATCCACTGCTGGTAGCTGAAAAGTAAGCAGCTGATGACTGAACATTCTGAAAAAGCCGGTGCTAGTCTGTGGGTCTATTTAAGACCAGTGGAAAGATTATGCAAGTACCTGAGCTATTTAATGGGGGGGTGGTTGCTATATGGAATGGGAGAAATTACATAGAATACTTTCACCACTGTGCTTTTACATACTTACAAATGAGAATTTTTCCTTCACGTTTAACCCAATACCTGCAGTTAAACACACATTTTAGAGAACACACACTAGGGGTCAGCATTTGGCACTCGTGCCAGTTTGGTGGGTAGTTTTAGACACCGAGATTTTGGTGATTTGCTCAAGGGCATCTGTTAACATTCAGAATCAACCTGGCAACTTTCTGATCACACATACCTGGCCATAATAAACAGCCATCATGTCATAATTTAGCTTACTTTTAGTAACAAATAATTAAATTTTTTGGTGATTATGTGTATTTGTGCCGTTTCCAAAGTGTGACAGACGTTTATTGGAAAGCCAATACACCAGTTAGAATGCAGTGATTTAAAAAAAGATTAAGGGTTGCGCACTGGTCGGAAAAAGTGTAAGCGGCTATATAGCCACCTCAATTGTAATCATGGATCACTTGGTAGTGAAAGACAAATTGACTATGCAACACTGGGATAAAATACATAATAAAATGCATTTAAAAACCATGGGAGCCAATATAATTGTTGACTGGATTTACATGGAACTGGACAATTTGTTTTATTGCCTGACACTGAAATTATTATATGAATCTGCTGAAAATGTAAACATTCAAATAAGTAGTTGTGTATGATTTGGAGGGTGTGAATACTTACATAGGGTATAGTGTACACTTCAGTTATTTGTAAAATTGACTGTTTCTAGAGGAAGAAGTGAGCAACTATATGCTTTGAGAAGATTTTAGAATTGGTACATACTACACAAAGTTGTTATATGATATTGAGAACACAAAAAATATCAATTTGTATGTAACTTTAAAAATGCCCCAAAAGTATAAACATTTGCTTTAATTTAAGAGTAAAAATGCGTTATACATGCTTCAAGAATGTAAGTGTTTAGTCTAACATGCTGGTTGATGTTCATGTAAAGATTGTTACATTCTCTTTGTCTGAGTGAGAGGTTTTTTTCATACTGGTGAGTGCGCCCTTGCACCCTAGTGACCAGTTAAAGTAAGTAGTTATTGGACATTTATTATTTTTGTTTGTATTTTATTGCTGTACTATAAGCAAATGTAGAACCCTTACAAATCTTTGCCAGCTAAACTGAGTTCAAATATAATGTTGGTTTATGCCCATACTTTTTTTTAGTTTTCTTACTGTTTACATCTATTTTTATGTAAATACACAAATGCCTTATCTATAACGTAAAACAAGGTGCTCTGTTTTTATTACTGCACGGACATAAAGATAACCTTATGCACAGTATGAATGATAACAATATGGTTACCACAGCAAGGAACACATTGTGCAGCATGATGTCATGTGCTGTTTTGCATTTGTACTAGTTGTAAACAATAGAATTTAAACTGAGATTGAAAGTGAATGTGACTGAAAACCACTTGTTATCACTTCTGTAGTTCTAGGGTGTTGTTCTAGGGTAACTATAAAGCTGTCTAAGCAAAAAAAAAAATAGCTATAAAAACACAAAAACAGATATGTTTAAAATGAATAATGAATGAATAATCAAAATTGATGATATTTAAATGTTTATATTTAAATAATATTCTTTTTTTATTACTTTATTTTAGCCACCAACATTGTCAAACATATTATCCATGATTTAATGTAGACACTTCTGAATAATAATATATTTAAATAATTGAGGCATCATTATAAATTAAAAAGTGAACCAATAGCAAATATGATTACAATTCCTTTAAGCAACAACTAGACTAGCATGAATCTCAGGTATGTGTCAGCTTTCTACCTGAGCATTTTGACACATCTAATTCTCAGCAGTTTTTTTACAGTAGCAAATATTTACATGTGACAATACTGTAAATGTACACAATAATGACAGAAAACTGCAAACAGATGGGTTATTAGTCTGTAAACATTCAAGACTGGCTGCAAGTTATTTGAGGACAAAGCTAATAACTAATCATGAAACAAATTTTATGGAAAACATTTTAGTAAATGCTAATTTAAGTAAAAAATTTGAACACAACAACCAGCTAACAGCTAACATATTAATTAAAATATGTATAATTGCATATAAGTATGCATAATTAGATATTACTGTTATTCAAGATTGTTATTAGAAAACTAGTTATCCCCCGAAACAATATTTGACACTAGTTAACAATAGATTACTTTGCTAGCTACAACAGAGACAGGAATATTTCTCAAGGACATAGTGTTAGGTTGACAACCCTGGTTAGGCCCAGTATTGTAGTGAGTGCCACAGTTCAGCATATAGGATATTACTCCTTTACTGGAAGGATTTTCTGCTAGCACACCCCCACCAAGTCTGAACTTCCCTATTTGTAATTCTTTTGTACTGTTTTGAAACTAGGATTCACAAAATCAGTACATTGTATTATGGGTCCCAAGGTTAAATAGGAGTTTTGCCACCGTGGTAACCCCTAACAGGAGCAGCAGAAAACTTGTTGTAGTACCAGATCAGGAAATATTTTTTACATTTTAACATTCGAACTTTGAGCTCATTTGTAATCTGAAATGTATCTTCCACTGCAATACATTAGAATAGCAGCCGCTCTATAGCATTTCACTCACCTTTGACAGCCACAGTTTACCAACCACTTATCATATCAATGGAAGTTAGTTTGTACAATTAGAAGGTAGAAGTGGTCACAACTGGTCAAAACTGCAAATACAGTTTTAACAGATACCAGGTTGGTGAGGTGTCAGATCCAGATAATGGATGATGTCACTGAGACAAACTAAACCTGAGATGCTCCCTCGTTGTACACAGATCCATGCTGACTCCATTTGCTTTGGTTACCAGTCAAGCTACAATATCAATGAACTAAAAACAAATACATGGACACAATGTGGTTTCTATTCTTTATACATTAGCGCAAAACATGTATAGACAATATTAGATATTTGATCTAAAAATTGGTGTGAAGTGTTTTGAACAGGTGCACATTAGTGCCAATCACCTTTCACTGAATAAATGACTCACAGTCTACACAGCACAGTACACTCCAGGCTCCTAAACAGGAATACACTGGCATACATGAACATTAGTACATGTTTATCAGTTCAGACTATTACTGTCGTCATTATTACTCAAACACAATAAACCTATTGCATAATCTGTGCAAAGGATCTGCTTTAAAAGAAGCACGCTAATGTATTGAATGCATTTTAGAACTCAATAATAATCATTAGTGAAGTTCATTTTCATGTCATTTTATCTTCTGTAACCAATTGCTACAGATTACAGTAAGTTAATATTTTTATATTTATAATATAAATAATATTCATATTAATAACAATAATTTTATTCAAATGTATACATTTATAAACATTCATGCATTCATAGTCGTATTTGCGCAGCATTATCCATGATCCCTTGGCCAGATTGAGTGTGGAGCATTTGCCCAGGCATGTACCTGTTTGGGTATTCCCCTGTCTCACTGAGGCTTCTCTATTCTGACACCAGGGTGTCAAGCTTTTCTGAAGACCAGCTGCCATTTCAAGCCCATTAGATTTTCTTTGCCTCATCTGCATATGGACACAATAGCCACACTGATGCTGGACTGCAGGACTGAGGCTGCAGGGCAAATGATGCATAGGGAATTTCCACCCTCTTTTAATTAGCATAGGTCATTTAATACAATAGTATAATTAATCTTTATCGAGGTTTTACAGTTGTTTATCATGTTTATGGTAAAAGGTATTTTCAGGTCTTCAAAGCTTGTTTCATTATCTTAATGTTTATTTTCAAAAAGCAAACTTTGCAAAATCATAAAATACTGAACATAAAATATTCAACAGTAAAGCAATCCATATAGCTTGTTTACAAAGCTCTGAGGAATGCACTTCCATTTATCCATTATGTATGCTCCGTCTTTGTCCATATATAATATTACAATTGTGACTTGTCAGCCATTAACTAGTAGTCTAAAGTGGAATTCATCAAGTTAATTATTTATGCATCATTTGGTCTTTAACCAAACTGACCAGAACATATGCACTACAACAGAAGACTCATATAAGCTCTTGTTTCATATAGTTGGTGTAAAAACATTAAAGATAGAAAAGTAACAAATGGACCTTTTCTATTTGTAGCTATTTTAAGTGTCAGTTATATTAGGAAAACAAACATGTCAGTGTCATTGTGGTGGTAATGGCTCATGGCAAATAATGCGTTGACATCACATTCAAAATCTTTATGAATATTATTAACTGTAGAGTGTAACTTTACAATGTCATCTCAATACGAATAATACTAGTTTAGACTAGACTAGTTAGCCATTAAAAGGTACATGAATAGTGGTCGCTTGCCAATCATAAATTGACATTATTAAGTTTACAAAGGTGTACCACATTGAAAATAGTCTGCCTAGTGTTAGGGCTTTAGGTGCAGTGTTGATGAACGGTGCTAAGAATAAAATAGTGCTCCATATATTTTTTGCCATACTTCTTGCATAAACATCACAATGATTATTTTGCTTGTCATCAGCTTACAAACATGCCAACATTTTTAAAAAGCCACCACTCCTGTTTTGCCAAATGACCAGCCGTGAAACTCCTAACAGCTTTTTATGCTGTCAACATACCACCCTTTAATTTCAAATGGTAGAAAAGATGCTCTTTTGTACCAAAATATCACAAGACTTTTCCAGTGCCCAGGGGGAGCAGTGGGACCTTCTGCTAGCACACCATCACTCACAAAGAGTCTTAACTCCCTGTTTCAAAACACACTGTTGTCATTGGTTGTCTGGGTGCTCAACTTTCTACTCGAACATTTTGACTCACATTTAATTCTTGGCAGTTTATTTAACAAAGTAGCAAATATTTACATTTGTAATAACCAAAATGTACACAAGTAATGACAGGAAACTGCAAACAGATGGGTTATTAGACTGTAAACAATCAAGAATGACTGTATTAGTTTGAGGGCACAGCAAATGACCAGTCAAGACAAACTTTTTATAAAAATATAAATGCTTACATTTATTAAATGCTAATATATGTTAAATAAAACATTTAGCACAACAGCCAGCTAACAGCTGGCCAACCAGTCAGAAATCTTTTTTGGCAATAAACATCTTGTATGATTTAAATTAGGTGTTTTTTTATTTCTAAATATTATTATTGACATTTAATATCATCACATATTTTAACTAATGTGATTCAGATAATGCTAAATTACACAAAATACACAAAATTAAAATATGTACAACACATAAAACCATCTGAATAAGGAGGTTGCGTCAGGAAGGGCATCCAACATAAAAAACCATGCTTAATAAGATCCACTGAGGGTGAGGGTGGATTTACAATATGCCCCTTTTTAGTTCTTTCAGGTCGTATCATGTCTACTAAGGTTGCTGTGGGCATCTTATTTGCTGTATTTAAACCCTTTTCTTGATGTCCTCAGTTTGGGGGTTATGGAAGTATCCAAACTGTTAGGGAAATTTTCAAATAGGAGTTACCCCACTTTTCCTATACATATACTGTACTAGTCTTGAAACACATGTGATAGTGAGTACACGAGTACGAGTGTAGTTACAAGAAACGTTTGTGGATGTGTTAAGAAGTCAAATTGGCTTTATAAGTGACACTCTTTTCTACCTGTATTCCGACAACCCCACCCCCACCCCCTCAGCCCCCGGCTATCAGCCTTATTTTTTCAATCGTCCCGCGGATTGGAGCGTTTTACAGTAAAAACAGAATCTGAGCCAATCACAGCACAGAAGAGGCCGAGCTTGTCCTTTTACGGTAGAAGTAAACAGGCTGCCTGTGCGTGATGGAGTGAGAGCATGTCAGGGCTTGTTGTGAACAGGGAGGGCGGGGCTTAAACAGACACTTCGCGGGAGAGAGATCGGCTGTCATATTCGCTCACATTTACTATACCGACAAACAAGTGAGTGTCAACACACTCTTACCGCGATTTACCGGTTATAACAGGTTAAAGTCACTTAACATCACGCGCCATGAAGAGACGAACGGATTAAACTCGGTAACACGAGCTCAGCGCACGAAAGAAAAGGACTGAGGTTTATGTGGACCAAAACAAGCACGGACACGCCTCTTACTACCAAATAAACACTTCGGCTTGTGCCAAGTCAGGTGTCCCGCCAGCAGCGAGCACGTTAGATCCGAGCTCTGGATTCTTTACTGCAGAGTACCGGACAACTGGTTTAAGGTTTTAAGGTTGGTAGTGTTTACTTTGGTGTTTTTACTTCTGTATTTGATTTAAACTTCTCTTCGTTGCTTGTTCGACGCGGTCTAACTTTAGCACCAAGTTTGTGCCAATTAGGATGAAATGTGCATGATGGGTTGTGACATTTTATGAGAAGATTGACGCAAATTCACTTTAATATTTGTTTCACTTGATTATTTTATTTTATTTCAAATATACGTGCAGATTCCGGAGATATATGTTCAACAGTGGCATGTTTACGATACCGTTAACTAGCCTTACTGTTTCTGGCATGATTGTCTGGTTGGAAACTGCAGCATTGTCCTCAATTAATCCAGTTCAGTTTTAAACTATCATATATTTTATAGATCACTGAGAGCTGCAGTGATTTCTTCAGTCATTCAGTCTTCAGTCATCCATGCAAATCAGATCACTACTAATATGTTTCAGAATGACTGAAAGTGGCAGTGAAAGCATGCATGTGTATTCCGGAGTGGAAATTACACTTCAGTGTGTTTCTACACTTGTTTTGTGTAGTGTAATAACCGTGCTATTTTTCCGCTGCTTCATATTTTCCGTTACAACCAAATGAGATGTTGAAATAAATCTGCTGCAGTGTGTTGCGACATGGAAATAATACTGTCGACATTCGATATAAGTGTAAAATAGTCTGACTAGTGATTGTTATTATCCTGATTAAACTGTTTTATTTTTCGTTATTATTTGTGTTATGTCGGATTCGTGGTCGATTTGCGCGGTTGTGTTTGCCGCTCCCTGCACGGATTTGTTTACAAACAGTAGAGTGACGTGCGCGGTGTGTTTGCTGCCCTCTAGCGGTCGGTACAGGAGTGTCACACGGCTAGTTTGTGGAGAAAAACAGTATTACACTCCTTTTTTGTTAGTTGGTTCGTTGGTTGTGCATTTGATTCCGAGCATACATTGTGTATATATATCGAGCATGTCCTGTGTGATATATGCAAAACTGATTTGTATAGTTGTGATGTAAAATGAGACAGGAGGGAGATTTAATATACACAACAAAGTGTCATGACATGGATTAAGTTCCGACGTCACAGTATTTTAAAACTTTAAAGGTACATTGTGCAATGTTTAATAAGGTCGTGTATATATAATGTTTATAGATTATTTTGGCTGTTTGGTCCCTGCAGTCAGAAATGAAGTGATGACGTTTCTCTGCAGTCTCTGAGCTCTTGTGTTTAAAGGGGGCAGATAATACCCCCCTTCAGAATCATTAATCTGCTTACTGATTTTGCATGACATGCAGTTTGAAAGGCCTCCAAGGACTTGGATAAAGGGGGTGTGTATTTGAAGTAGCTACTTGAGGAGGGGGGTGTAACGTAAATGTAATTATTTTTGATACAAATGAGTTGTTTTGTTGATCCTAACTAATTAAACACATAAGCACACATGCAGACATTTTATTAGCTATATGGATATTATTATTTATCCAGGAATTGATATCAAAACCATAAAATGGTAATTGAAATATTATAAATTTGTGCTAATGAGCATAATAGAAAATAGTTGTTATGATACGAGTTGATAATTAAAAATACATAAAAGAATACATTACATTTTGATCCTGATTTTCCAAAAGTAAACTACAATTTTAAAACTAAATGCCTACTATGTGACCCTTTAGAAGCTTAAGCCAGTGTGTTTACTCAGATGATGTGCATTTCATACAATTGCCTTTCTAATCATAGGTTTCTGCTTTCTGCCTGGCAGTGCTCGTTATGGCTCGGCCACAGACGGACAGCGGGGTGGTTGGTCAGAGCCCCACGTCGCCGCAAAGTTGCAGAATGGAGGTGTTGCGTCCCAACGGAGGCACACATACAGTGTCTCAGCCTCGCCATCGACACCGGCCCAACACTCAACACTCAACACCACTTGTCATTTCAACGTCAGATCCTGTAAGCACACGCAGTCCGCCCCAACAGGATTCTCCACTCAGAGAAAGCCCAGGTATCTCTATACTGGTTGATGGGTTACAATGTGCTTAATTAATATGAACGTTTATAGAGTTTATTTTGATGCAACACAAAAGAATTTCTACATGTTCATGTTGCAGAATGACCTGGGCAAGTGGTTTCCTCTACAATACTATGGTCACACATTGTCAGAGTATTTTTTTTTTTTGCTCGGAGCTGCATTTTCTTTGTTTTGGTCCTGTAGTTTCCTCCCATTTCCACTCCGTGTCACAGGCACTGTATCCTCAGTTCAACTCTTGCAGCGCCTCACTGTTGGCACCTTCTCTTTAAATGCTGGAGGCAGTTGGCTTGCTCTCGATCCCGCCCTCATCTAAGGTCCATCCAATCACTTGCTTGCCTCTTGTTCCTGTCGACCAATGAGAGCAGTTCAGTTCAGGCTACATGGGCTTACAGTTACCCTGGCAACAAGCCAGAAGACCACAACTCTCCCTGTCTCGAGCGGTGTTCAGTCATCTGTGTGTATTAACTGAACTCTGCTTTTCTTAGGACTATAAAAGGGGATATTATACAACATTAAGTCCGTTTACTTTACATGGTTTCTGCTTATTTATGTAATTATTACCATTCAGGAAGAATGTTGATTGTGTTAAAGACAAATTAAAAGATTAGGAGTTTAGATTAGAAGGAATTAGAAAGTCGGCCTTTTTTCAGCCATGAAATGCTTATAGGTAAAGACACAGTCCTTGCACTTGCATTAATAGCATTCGTTGACATAAGAAAGACAGAGCTGTGAGATACTCTATGGGGCCAAAAGTATGTGGCACCTGTTGTTGCCCATATCAAGTCAAGTCAGTTGAGTTAATGACCACCAGACCAAAAATCCCTGTTGATCAAGCCAAGAGGCAAGAAAAAACACCCTAAAATACAAGGAGAAACCTTGAGAGGTTCATTCCAAAATGATCACTTATAATATGGGGGTTTCCTCTAGGATATTGTACCATATTATTTTGGATTGCATCTGTGTATATTTTTGCTCATCCATTTAAAAGAGAATCTGTTTAATTATACATCCTGACTGATCCTGAAAAAAACTTGGCATAGTCAGAATTCTAATTCGTCCCAAGTGTTCAGTGGGGTTTGGTCAGGACTTCCTTCACCCATCACACTGTACATTTTTGGGTGGTTTTACCTAAATAAATACATATTTAAAGCATATCATGTATTCCATATAATGGCAATATATGTTTGCACATCAGTATCAAAAGATATTTCTATGTTGTTCGTGAATTAAGATGTTTTTTTTGCTTCCTCTTTACTTCAGAACTTGAGCAGGACCGGTTGTGTACCATCGAGAATCAGCAGCCACCATCAGATCGGCTACCTGGAAGCAGCAGTTCCTCGTCAAACTCAAGCCGCAGAGGTTCAATTGCTGAGGAGGAGCCTATGGAGGAAGAACAAATTGTGGGCCGAGTGGCCATCCAGTTGAGGACCATAGCAGATGAGATGAACACCGTTTTTCTTGAGAGAAGGGTAAGCTGAACTAGCTAGTTGATTAATTAATCAAGCAATCAAGTTCACTGGTTTAAGTCACAGTACTGCCATGTTGTCACTGTTGGACCCTTGTGCAGGGCCCTTAACCCCAATTATTAGATGCTTTGGCAAATACTGTCACCGTTGCTTTGGATAAAAAAGTCACTGGTCAATATGAGCGCTTGAATAGTCAAAATGAGAACTGAAAACAAAACCTGTTTACACTGGTAAACCATACATACTAATTTCTAAATCTAAAAATGTCTTTATTTTCTCACAACTTGTCAGCTGATGTTCTCAGAACAGTTGACAGAAAATAGATTTTGATGATTTGATAGATTTATATTTTTTAGCTAAACAACTCTAAACAAGTCTTTTGATTGCTGCAGTAATAAAACAAGTTCAGTTTAGGTCAACAGTTATGCTCTGGTACACTAAGAAAGGCTGATCTGTCATAACAATATGACCACTGACAGCTGAAGTTTCAACACTGATTAGTTTCCCATTATACAGGGTACATGTTGATATGTGAGATATAGAAGACAGTCACTAAACATTTTCTCCTCAAAGTTTGAGGCAGGAAAAATTGAGGTATGTGTAAGGATATGACATGATATGCAGTGATCAGTATTTATCAAAAGTAATCCAGGCAGGGAATAGTGAGAAATAGGCAGCCAGGGGTCAATGCTTCACACGGGGAGTTTAACCTGGTTCTGACATAAAGGTATCAGAATACACAGTACATCAAAGTTAGTGGGGTGTTTTGGCAACAAAGGGGATATATGATATTAGGGAGATTAGGAATGTTATTCCTGATTTTGTGTTTTCGTTTTATTAAGACAATAGCGTTTAATTTAATGCCGTAGATGCCCTTGTAAACATGGTCTTATTGTGTATTGTGAACAGGTCATGCAAGGATGACCATATGATATTCATGCCTTGTGCTCAGAAACAACACTGGATTCAATTCTGCTCTTGTTTTTGGGGTAAATGAGGGCTGGGTGTGATGAGGCACGTGCCGGTGACACTATAGCCTCATGTGGCTTTCCTAGTAAATGGATCAATGCAGACTTTGCCATTGCTAGCGCGGCCACTGGAGTCTTGTTTCTAGTTTTGCCTGAACTCGATGCCCTCCTCCTCCTCGCCCTGTCTATCGCTCCGTCTCTCCGCCCACTCCCCTTCCGTCCTTACTCTTCCTGTCTTTCTCTAACTCTTTCTCTCTCGCCGTTCTCAACATCGCGTGCAGAGTCAGCCAGTGGATCAGGCAGGGAGTAAACAGAGGCTAATCTCTCCCTCCCCCATGCAAACCACCCCACCTCCTCTCTTCGCCTCAGACAAACACACATGATGTCACCGCACTATTCCAGCATTCTCTCAGCACGCAGAACCTGTCCGAGATCCACGATACACACAGACACACACACCCACCCACTTGGCACACACGATCACTTACCACACTACCCCTTCATAATCACGTTCAATGACCGTGTATTGTCATGCGTTTCGAACAATACCTCAGACTCACACAGATTCACTAAGATACAGTTGTGAAGTCGTGTTGCTGAACCAGCTGTTCGGGGAATTTGATCTGTTACCTCACTGAACTAGCATGCTAGTACACACATGATAGTTGTTTACTCAGGACCAGCAGAGAAAATGCAGGTACTTCCTCAAGCAGTTTACAGCAACAAAAGCTCAGCTAGATATCAGTGTGTGTGTGTGTGAGTGTGTTCTGAATGGGGGAATTTTGAACAAGTGCACAAGAGATCAGCCAAACCCCCCCTCCCCTTCCCACCTCTTCCCAGGAG
This sequence comes from Ammoglanis amapaensis, assembly GCA_028566735.1. NCBI lineage: Eukaryota > Metazoa > Chordata > Actinopteri > Siluriformes > Trichomycteridae > Ammoglanis > Ammoglanis amapaensis. Next base: position 1,289,533 of record JAOUQU010000038.1, on the reverse strand, counting down.
ACAAACTGAGCACACCAAAAAAATGACAGTGTATATATCGTTATGCTGCCGTTTATTATAACAGTGACAGGTGAAGTTGTGAAACGTCTGTATTTTGTCCCAACATGAACTCTACAAAATTCTTTTATTAATGATTAATCTTTCGTCCAGCAGCAGCACAATGTAAACAAAACATTACACAACCGTGTCCCATCAGGTTGTAATAGCTGATGAATTGTAAATAGAAGTATTTATAAGCAGGTACAGGGACTTGTTCCAGAATCCATCGCATGCTGTGTAAAAGCTTGTGTTTGTTAATTGTAGAGAAATCGCCGTATATGTGGACTAATTATAGGCTGGACGACGTCGTGTAGTGTTGACACTAGTCTGCCACGCCTGTCTTTTCACATGACCTTTGTTCAGGCGAGAGTTTTTTAGCCAGTCACAGTTTCATTGTTTACTCACAGCACACGTCTCCTCTTACTCCCTACGTGCCGCCGTTATTCTGCTTTTCAGAAACCACCGACGCTAGTCTGGAGGGTTCGTGTGCACCTGATTTCTCCTTGTTTTCTACCTCTTAGTAAAAAGTGCAGTTATTTTTAGAAGATGACTCACAACAATTGTTGAATAGCAGCAACGCATAAGACTGTTGCTGCATGCATTGCCTGGTTAGGACTGCTCAAGACATACACGCAACTCACACACTCACACCAAAACATAATCTTTTGTTCCTATTTACTTTCTCTTTTTTTACTTTGTGAATATAATAATAGAAATTACACACTGCAAGTTTGGCCAGCTGTTAATCTAGTATTATAGCTTTAATACTAATAATTGAGCGTAGTATGAATACAATTCTAATAAATAATTAATAATGTTTTATATTAATAATAGTGATATACATGGTATAGTTTTTAAGCAATTGAGTGTTAAGGACCTGCTCAAGAGCTCAACAGTGGCAGCAACCTTCTGCTTAGTTATTTATCCAAATTGGCATTCAATAAGGACGGCATGGTGGTTACATGTTCTTTCTGTGTCTCTGTGGGTTTCCTCTGGGTACTCCAGGTTCTTCACAGTGTCCAAAACATGCAGTCAGGTCTGGCGATCTGTTCAGGTGTTTAGTGTATGTCAGACCATGATGCTATATAAGCGCAGGTAAAAACTTGATAATGGATGGATGGATGTACAATTTTAACTACAATGCAATTAAAATATTTGAGGCTAAAGGATCATGTTTAAAGGACCAACAGCTACAACTTGGTGGGGCTAACACCAGGGTTCAAGCACTCGTTCACCTTTATCTTATTATTTAACTGATTATTGCGATTTGGATTGTAAATTAGCACACACTCGAAGACACTCGAAGTCCTGATACAGAACAATGACTATAGTGAAAGGTTTCTGGCCCCACCATTATCTTTCAGTTTGTTGTTTACCAAGCAACACGTTTCTGTTTGGGCCTCCAACTGAGTACATCTAACACATTTGATGAGATGTTTGACATGCTGTGGTCGCTGTAACACCTACTCACTATCGCTTGTTCATGTGTTTCAGAATGAAGTGGCTCAGTGGCAGAACTGGAGAGGCCTGTACCGCGGACTGGTGGCCTTCCTGGCTGACACCATCAGTACCCTTTACCAGCATGGGCTCAGATAAACAGACGGGTATTGAGCACTGGGGGGGAGGAGGGGGGGCGCTGGCGCTTTCGAACGCAGCCACCAATCAACTGCACTGGCTCGGGGACATTTCTGCAGGACCAGAATGCACTGTGTTTTGGTTATTCTTTGTTTGTGATTTTTTTTTGTTTGTATCTTGTAAATGTTGTATATATGTTTCTGTTTCTTTTGGGAGAATGTAGCAAGTGACTGAAGTGTGTGTCCAGTGTGGGGGCATATTTGAAGAGAAATAGGTCTGCCTTTTTGGATCTCAAAGCTGTGAAGCACAGACGGCTGGAAGTTTTTTTTGTTTGTTTGTTTTTCTCCCCCACATTTGTGTTCAGACTTGGAGAGACTTTAATGGGTCAGTTCATTAAACTGTTAAAAATGTGTTTGGCCAATTGAGTAGATTCAATTGTGCACCATTATGATCTAAATTAGAATCAGATCGTTTTACTTTTGTGCTACATCCAGTAATATTAAGTCGAATTGTGTTTGAGACCTGTTCGGTTTGTCCAGGTTTTTAGATAGAGCTGGTTGAAAGATCAGTTTGTGCTGTAGCTCCTCAGGCACTGAAATGTTAGACTTGCTTTGAAACATGCTCTTTAGCTGCCTTGCAGAGCTAAACTGCCACACAATCAGTCACCAACAGTGCTGGGTAAAGCCTGGTTTATGCTCCTCCTGAAGCACTTCGGACAAGTTTGGAATATTCAAAGTTGATCTAGACAGTAGGTCCGCTGTCCATGAAACAAATGGAAATGCTTGCACTGTATTTGTATAAAGTAAAAGCACACGGTTTGTGTAGAACATTCATTCATAATCATGAGGTTTTGGAAGATTGGTATTTAGATAATCAGACCATTAAAGCTTCAGCTCTTTAAAAGCTTTTAAAAGCTTCTTTAGATGGACCCATAAGCCAGGCTCAAACGTCCCACTATACGAGACTATCAATGTGGACCAGTGAAGAGAAAGCCACACAATCACTACTACAGCACAAGTGTGGCCAATGTGCCTTACTTTTAACCTTTAAATCCTGCATGTGCTTGATCCACCAGGGGCAATCATTTTGGACAGGGTTAAGGGTCAGTGCCTTGATGCTCCCACCTGTATCTACACTTTGGAACACATTACAATCACTCATTTCAAGGATGGGTCACCTCCAGTGGAGGTACTGGATCTGAAGCCGGAAAGCCACGCGGACCAGCCGGACCGCAGGTTTTCCACAAGGCTGGATAGCAGTGTTAATATTTGGAACGATGTACTTGTATATATTTTGGGAGGAAATGGCAACAGGCAAGAGATAGAAGTAGTGGCCGTTCTCTTTTCTGATTAATTGTGAATATTTTGATGAAATCTTAAGTACTTTGTTTCAAAGCTGTAAGTCAGGTTGATGAATTGTTTTGATTTGGACCAATGCTGGCAGAAAATATGTCTACTTAAAACCACTGACTGGTAACTGTTCACCAGATAAATGTAGTTATTAATAGTTTAGTTTGTGAACATTTCCACAACGATTATTTATTTTTTAGCTTTTTATTTTGTATAACATTTTCTTAATGAGTTAAATGTTCTATGAATGACTTGGTTATGAAGCGAAATTATTTTTGTTAAATTGTTAGATTAATTTTTTTCTGTGAACAAGGCATTTAAAAATCTAGTGATGATAATGAGTCTAGGGATAAACGTTTAGACAACCAGGAACCATACTGTACCTCTTTTACATTTAATACACAAACAAAAGCTGAAAGGAAGCTAATTTGCTGCAATAAGACACCAATATAATAAACTGAGCCAGACTTTTTTCTACTTGAAGATAAGTATTTCAAATTATAATATGCAGATTGAGCATTCAGACCATGAACTCTGTGTGGCATTTTAACCAAACAGATGCTTGCGTGTTGCCATTGCTCTCACTAACTCTTCATCGGCTTGTACCAACTATAGGTTTTGCTTGAGCTTCCTTTACAAACCACTTGTTCAATGTCTGTGGATAAACCATGTGAAAACCTCATTAGTACTCTTTTTTGGTCCCCTCACTCTGTGGGTATTGTAGCGCCGAGCACATTGTGTGCCACCGGTCTCTGTCTTGTGACTGCCTGTCTTATGACTTCCTGTGTAAAGCAGTTATGTAGGCCAACACTTTTTGTGCCCGGTGCGTGGCTTCTTGAGGATAGGTGTGTTTTTAAACACACTCCTTCCCTAAAGAAAAGGCCTTAAGTGTAATGTGAACTTCACACTACGCTGAAGCTTAAGTCAATCGCATTTTCTAGCCTTGTACATTTGCCGTTTGGACTTTTTTCTATGAATTTTTCTATATGAATTTTGGTATGTCTATTTCTTTGCCTTTTTAAAATAAATAAATGAAATCTGACATTATTCGTCTCATTTTGCTTTTTTATTTTAATTGTATGTAATAAACCGGCAAACAAGCGTCAAACGTAACAGCAATGAATATCAGGAATCTAAAAAAAGTTATGACGGTTCTTAAAATAGTTTCCTATTTTACAAACACTTTGCTTTATAGTGCAGTACAGTTTCCAGCTCCATATCCTCATGATGCCATCAAAAACCATGTCTGGTTTCACATCATCATCGCATGATATTCTTCCTTATTATAGCTTCATTGAGCATCGAAACACTGTGCTACCACCCTCATAGTTTCCTCCCCCAGTGGAAATATGAAAGTGCAGAAACTTTTTTGAGCCCCCTCGGTTATAATAAAAATGTGCTATGAAAACACTATCAGACTAAAAACTAGATTTCAAACAAGCTTGACTGGTTTATCTGGTTTATTGGCTGGTTTATTCAGGAATCTGGTTGTAGTGTTTAAACATCAACTTTTCTATCTCTTACCGCTAATACATCCTCGTGACTAGATACCAATATATCATTTCAGTGTCTCCAATGAATCTCACAAGCTTTTTTTTGAATGTACATAGAATGGACCCGGCTCGCCTCATCAAAATTAACTTGGCAATTCTATAACACACCTTGAACCCAGGGTGCACCTGCTCAGTAATAAATAAAGTACATTTTTAATAAACATTATTTAGCAGACACATTAATTCAAAGCAGTTTACAATAGTGACTATAATAATTTCTTTTAAGAGTTAAGGTTCATGTTTAGGGAAAGCTTGGCAATGATGAGGTTCATCTGGCAACTAAAATACAATATTCACCAAATCCAATCCTTTAGCCAGTGATCTACCATTGGTCAAGCTAGCCGAACATATCTGTGTGCAGACACCCCACTGGTCAATAGCATTGTTTTGGGATTTACACTCTGGATCACAGCCATAGTAGATTATGGTAACGTACCACTGACAAGTAACAAACAAAACTAACTGTAATCTACCTTAAGTAACTAAGGAAAAGTGACTCATTATAGAAAGTTTGACAATTGTAAAACCTCTCTGTATTTTAACCAACAGATTTAGTTAGATTAATTACATTCAAATTTTTAAACTATGATATTATATCTGATCTGATCTGAAAACTATCTCTCAGAGATCAGATCTAGTGACCGTATGAGGATTCCTGGATGCAAACTGCTTACCAAGGGCTTGCTATACGGTTCCGATTTTGCATGTGTTCCTTTCGATTGTCGTTTCACAGAAATGAGAGAACATTTTGTTTATCACTTTACAAGTAGCAGGTACCTTGTAGTCATCACACCATGTGCCTGTCAAGCATCTATTTTAAAGTACAAAGAGTGATTCAAGGCTATATCTCACAACATGGACTGTAACTGGTCTGGTTTATCTGTAATACCTATAATTTTATGCTCTGTATCAACTGCTAAGACTAAACATGAAAGCTTGTATTACCACTTCACTGTAAAGTTGTAAAACCAGTTTATCCTGCTTCCCAAGAGGGCAAAGAGAAACTTGGTCTGACTTGGTGTCTAGTGCACAAAACAAGTTTTAGTTGTCTTCTTCCTTGTAGCAGCACATTTGCTTGACTCCAGAACAGTCAGTAATTGTTAAATACTTTGTTTTACATAGTTTTACACTCTTTTTCGGCATCTGGGTGAAGCAGTCATCATTTTAATTTATTAATAATACATTTTCATTATTATTCATTACTACGATTCCTCAATGTTAGATAATCTAGACGTTACAGGCACTGTTGCTCCACAGCAAGAAGTCCCAGGTAAGGAAACACAGGGCTTTCTGTGTGGAGCTTGCCACAGTCCAAAGACATCTATGCAGGGTAATTTTAGATAATGAAATTGTCCTCTTGTATACTCTCCAAATCCACACTGGCCATCATTTCTGGTGTTTTCACCCAGTGTGTCTCACCGTAACTAAGATAGATTAATTAGTGCTAAAACGAGAGAATAGATGGATGGATCTCTACATTTCCCTTGGTACCCTAAAGTATTTTTATAATGAGGGTCATTTTAAAAGCTTGAGCAATTTTCGAATTTCCATGGAAGCAGTGAAAGTAGGATGATTATTAATTGGCCGTGTCAGAGTGATCTTGTAATCAGGATTTAGTAGAATCTGATTTTCACCTTTGGGTAACACGCAAAGAGGCCATAACGACAAGATTTTAATCCATGGCTGCACACTCATCCAATTTTTTTTTTAAAGATTTCATATAAGTAGTTTGATGCAACAAAAAAGCACCAGAGATTATCACAAGTGCCTATACAAAAGTAATTAAGAATAGAAGAAGAGTAAAACAGCACAGAAAATGATTATAACCCTTTATATATTAAGCTAACAATAGCTTTTAAGCACATATTTGCCAACTGTATGATGCTGCAATTTTTTTAATTCATTAATTACTTAGTTTATCGCTTGGTTTTCACTGCATATACACAGCACTTACGTAGTGCAATAAAGGTGTTGACTTTAAGACATTGAAAGAGACTCAGTAAATAAACCCCTATAATTACTTTTATGACTATTGATATTATCCTACAAGACTAGACTGACTAGACTCCTAATTAAAACAATGTATGTCATTGCATTCACCTTGCCAAAGTCATAAATATAATTTACTATAAATAACCTCTTAACTCACTATCAAACTAGTTTTCTAAATTCTATCTATCGAATCAATAAATCAATCTATCAAATCTATCCATCCATCCATTTCACATATGCACACACCATAGTTTTTTTTTTTTAATTGAACATTGTGCAAAAATGTTCTCAAATCATTACTAACACAGTGATGCCATTCACATTAACCAACTTTCACCATGTGTTCTATAGATAAACACATTTCTGTATAATGGTAACCAAAAAAAGGACCAGCGACTGGTTCCATCATCTTTTAGAAAGCTTATGGGAAAAAAAAAACAATTATGATTCTGAACATACCTAGCAGCGTTTATGGTTTTTTTAATCACCAGTAGTGGTTTGAGAAAGCACAAGAAACAGTGCAGTAGATTTTCATTTGCTTCACTTCCTCAATAATTTGATTTAATTTAATTTAAACTGTGTCACCAATATCGATGTCTTTTTGTATAGAAGTTGTGATTGCAGATGATTTGATTCATAAATTACTGCCATGAGCTAAATAAAATATGACAAAGACAGTTCAAAACAAGTTTATTTATTTAGTTCAAATTACAAAAAAGATTACGGCAAATTGCTCCACTTCTCTTAAAGTTTCAAAAGTTCCAGATCAGTCCGAAAATTATGTTTCTTGCTGCACTCGGTGCTTTGGTTCCTACCATCATGAAAACACCTTGTTCTTCTTTATGATTTCTTGGATCCAAAGTAGTCCACGATGCCGCTACTGTTTAGTCCATCAAAGAAAAAGAAATTCCTGTGTGGTGCATCCCTCTGAGAAAGTGCCTGTTTGAATAAACAGAAAATATTTTGTTCTTTGATTCTCAGCTACATGCCGGAGTCGCTACTGTCATGGCTTGATAATAAATGTAGTCTTTTAAAATCCATAATCTGTTACGATGAGTTGCTAGTTGCAAGCCTGCATAATAAGAAGTGGTTATCACTGCAAGAGGTCCGGGGTTCGATTCCAGGGTCATCCCGGGGGCTTAGGTCTGCATAGGTTCACTCCATGTACTCTGGTTTCCTGCCCCATTTTAATTAATTGTCAGTTCCAGACATTACATTTCGAGAGTTGGTAAATTTTCATCAGTTTAGATGTTGCGCAATAGGACGGAAGGATTCTAGCATATAACACAGTCAAGGACGAGATCTTACTAGTAATAGAAGTACAGTAGCACCATGTGCAAGCCATTGGGTAAATTTCCCAGTATTTGTGCATTTACCTCGGCTGTTACGATTACCTGAGTGATTAAATTGGTTGTTCTTTGTTGTGGTGCATGTGTGACGGAGGGCGAGGTTGCAGCCTGTTTCATCATGCAATAAAATGGCGAGACGGCCTGGCTGCTCTCCGCCACCATGTGGGTGCAAAGGCGTGCCCGACAGCAATGTATCAGCCACCACAAGCAACACACACACACACTTACACCCCTCATCTCTAGATGATTTCTGCATATTGTAGTTAATGTTTATTTCAACCTTGATGAACCAGCATCACTAACCTCCATATAAATAGAGCTGGCATGTACAGAGTCAGCATTTTATTATCCCTCAATTTAATGAGGGAATGACCTGCAGTGATATTCACCACAACCACATAAACCTCATTTGGTTCACTTTGTCTAAGCCATCAGTAACCGTTGTAAATCATATGTCATGATTCAACATTATACACAGCAGATTTCAATGACAGGAATTTATATAGTCAGTTAATGGGTTCAGATTTGATGCCAGAATTCGAGGGGTGAGGGGTGTGTATGGCAGCTGTCATGTGCCTCACATTAGATCATCAAAGATATGTGTACAGTTGACTATAAGCTTGTTGGAAATTCTATCCTGTTCCACCCTCTGGGCGCTCTGCTCTAGCTTTGCTAATAATCTCCACTCGCTTCACAAGATTTTTGCATGTTTGTGGGATTTGTGGACATTTCTTAGGCAAGATACTATGTTTAGACCTCAACCTCAAAAGGATTAGAAGCAGGGTCACTGGATGTTCTTTAGACCAGCATGATTTGCATTATGTAAAAAAAAAAAGTAACGTAAAATTAATACATAATACATAAAACATAATAAAATTATTAAAATAAATAAGATAAAACAATTAATATAAATAATATAAAACAATGTTTCATTGATTTGAATCTAAAAAAGAAAAAATGTATTCAAACGCCCCCCTCTGAAACTTTCGAAATTCCTAAAAAAACAGCAAAAAATAAATTGATATATTGTATATTATACATATGCTATAATACTAAACCCAAAAAAGGCTGGAGCAAGTTATGTTCGGCCTTTAGACACAATAAGTTCTAATGAAACACTCAAAACATGAATCACATCACCCATATGATGTGATTCGTGATACTGGGTTCAATGGTTTAACATAAACGTTAAAAAAACATTTAAAACCAATTGCAGTTTCCTTTCATTATTTCTTTTTTAAATAGTGTATTTATTATTTCTTAATTTGCTGAAATAATGAATGATATATTATTTCAGAGGTAGGTGTAAATTACGCCAAACAATACTGAATATCTTAGACCTGGTCACAACCACTAGAGCCCCCTGCTGTTCAAAAGCCAAATCGATTTGAATTATGGAATATTTGAATCGGTTATTAATGTTCTAGTCTGGTGCATCGTTACATCCTTGGCGAGTACTAGTATCACCCCACAGACAAAATGTGAAATGAATACTAATAATGACTAAAGTCCCTGACAACTTGTTTGATTTTACAATGTTCACAACTCCAATAAGGATGCACATACTTATCCCCTTTCACATTTGTGCCTGTAAGGAGTAAGAAACTTCATAGATATATTAGAAGACTGCAAGACCTTTAAAAACAGTTTGAATGCTCGTCATTATAGACGACCAGATGAACTAGCTTATATGATCCCAAAGTGATGGGCACACAAAAGATTTCAAAAATGGAACAAAAATTAAATAGTAGAAAGTGTTATCATACCTTGACAATCTCCTGTCCGAGTACTCCTCCAACCACAGCACACACTGGTGCCATCTCAGAGAAGCAATACCTTTAATAACAATATACAACGAGGTTCTGCTTGTTATCTGAACACATGAGAAATATAAGATAATAATGTATGATGGCGGTTATGTTAATGCTTACCTCATAAAATTTTCTGGAAGCAGGTCTGGATTTACACCCATGGACTCTAGGAGGTCATCTCTGATCTGCAGGAGCAGCTTAGAGTCCTCAGCAAAAGTGCTTGGCTGAGGATCTCGGCCTTTATCGGTACGAAACTTCAGCAGTACTGTTGGGGAGAGAGCAAACTTAATAGGGAATAACTGGTTAGAGAACTAGGCTTGTTATCGGAAGGTTCCAAGTTACCAAAAGTCGATTGAAGAGCTAATTTCTTAATCTTTTGTAATGTAGTGTATATTCGTTAATTCCTTTACTCACTTATTAGGCTGAGCATTTAATGAAGCATTTCATTGCATAATGTACTATGTATGACTGTATGCAGCAAATAAATAATTAGATTTGGTCCCAGCGGCCTTAATTTGCTATTCATCAGTTCATAAGACAATTGGAGACTGGTTAGAGCAGGGGTCACCAACCTTTTTGAAGCTGCGGGCTACTTTTGGGGTACCAACTAATGCGGCGGGCGACCAGTTT
>JAOUQU010000038.1:1252235-1270847 GCA_028566735.1 Ammoglanis amapaensis | reverse complement strand
AGCAGAGCCTGGATTTGAACCCCCAACCTTTGGGTTCCCAGCCCAACGCTCTACCCACTAGGCTACACTGTCCCACTGTTTTTCCATGCAAAGCCTTGTTTTTTAATTTTGTTTGTTATTAAGTTGTTGATTTGTTTGTGCCTCGCACATTTTGTAGCACTAGCACTGTGTACAACAATAGAATTAGTGTATTTGAGCATCTGGAGCCATCCTCAGGGCCCTCACAACAAACAACCAGAAGACCAGCTCATCAGCAACCCAATACAGGACCAGCCACAGAATCAGCCAGTCATCGGACAATAAGTATAGAAATATAAATGTTACAAAATAGTGAAACTGAGTGGACTCGTGTGTAGGGCATTGAGTCTTCGTTTGAACTTTTTGGTTCAGGATGAAATTAATTTTGGATTGCACTAATATAGATCGAAGATGGATAGGGGTGGAAGGATATGTCGACTACAAAAAAACAGAACAGGATTGTCATTTCTTTAAAATTGTATTTACAGTCAACTGGAAAAGCTCTGGAGGAGTCAACTCTTTCTCACAGAGCTGGGCAAGGCATTAGTGAGACTACAGAGTGCAACATATCCTAAGAAGCATAGTTTTTGCAGCAATTGTAAAGAAGATTCAGAAGGAGGATGCAAGTGCTGCTTCAGGCCAACCTGAAAGTTTGGGATATTTGTATTTTAATTAAATGTAATAAAATTTCAGGTTAAACTTAAGATTCTCTCAAAGCTTCTCAAAACTTGTGAATGCAAATGTCTATCTGTTCAGTGATTAAGTATTTTTTGCTGGATCTTAATGGCAAAATGCATTCCCCAAATCCACCAATACATTTTTGGTTTGATTGAAACTGTTACTTAAACAGAACCCCATTAAACTGTTCACATTCTGACATCATGCTACCAAGACGACATCTTACAGTTGATCAACAGTACCTTGCCATTATGAGGCTTCAAACAGGATGTTCTCAGACAGAAGTGTCTTAGTGTCCTAGTGTCATCATAAGGTTGCAACAGCAATACAGAAAGACTGGAAGTTTGGTGTCATATGTTAGGGAGGAGAAAAAATGTTTACATCTGCATGCTAGACCACCTGCAATGGCACCATTGTGTACCCTTGGATATCAGTGCTGACCTTCCCTTTCTCCAGACCTGATATAATATCACTGTAAACTTTTTACCAACAGAACAGAAGTTCCTCACATATCTCACATTGACCAGCTAAATGGTGTGTGTGTGTTTGAGAGAGTGATGTAATCCCTAATTTATATTATTATATATTATCCTATAATATAAAAGATAAAGCCAAAAAGATAAAGCCAAAACTGAATCTCACGGAAGAGCCATAATTTAAATCTAAAATGTTATATAATGTAATATTACATTAAATTAAAATAAAATAATGTAACTACTTATTTAAATGAACAATGCTTTTATTGGTTTAACATATAGAAAACCTTAGAATTTTATATACATTTGTAAATTAAAATGAATTTGAAAACACGTAGAGCAAAATGTTCTCCCTGAAACAATATTAAAGTATTTACAGAATTTAACCTGATGCTACAGAGTGTAAAGCAACTTTTACATTAATCATCTAATTATAACTCCAGGGTTGCCAGACTGCAACAGTGGTTACCAGCCAATAAACCAAGAATAATGTCAACTTTTGCCAGTGGGTTAAATGCATTGTAATAGTCATACTGTTTAGATTCCAAATGCTTTAAAAAACTTTTTAACATATCTTCCTGTGTTGTAACATATAATGCTGTGGCCCATAAAGTGAATTAACGATATGTATTTTTATACAGCATATTGTAATAACTTTCTAGGATAAGGATTTTCTCAAATTCAAGCTATAAGAGAGGATGGTTTTGACCCATTAACCAATGTGTTATAGGCCAACCCCACCTCTGCTGCCTCACTCTGCTATGTCAAATGTTGTAAAATCTCTTTGGTTTCGTGCTATTATAGATTATTTCGTGCATTATAAATGTCAGATGGAGACTAGTAACTTGCTTTAAATAATGGCTATCTTCTCCAGCCAAGTGCTGTAACATCCAATGCATTTTCCCAAAAGTGATGGTTATCGTCACCATATAAAACAAGAAACTGGATTTTCTAAAGCTCAACTAATCAATAAAAAGGATGGTTTCAAGCCATTAAAATCTGAGTTAGAGATCAACCACACTTCTGCTGCACCACTTTGCGATGGAAAGTGCATCAAGGGAAGTGGAAGTCCTGGTTATCCTTGCCAGCCAAGCACTATGACATTCCAATGTAATTTTAGAAAAAAACAATGACCTTTGACTATTAAAGGTTGAAAATTCTTTTTTTAAGTAAGCATCTGCTCAATGTTTTAATCCACCAACCTCTTTAAGTGGCCTGGCCGTTTCCGCTGAGCCACTCGCCAGCCTAGCAGTTACAGCCAATGCAATTTCTGTGTGATTTTCGAAAAAGGTAATCCTAAATGAAGGTAAAGCCTAAAACTTTTTAAACCCTTACAAGTAAGCATATGTTGAATTTTCTCCAAGTGATATTAAATTAACCTAAAAAGTTTTTAAAATCTTTATACTAAAGCAATACCAGAGGATGGTTTCAATCCATCAACCTCTGGGTTATGGGCCCAGCACACTTCCGCTGTGCCACTCTGTTTATAACATCATTACTTGTTCATTCATGTGATTACACTACACTTCGAAAGTTTCAAATGGTGGTAGATGCACTAGATCAGCTTTTGTTTTTCATTTTGGCCAATGCTAATATGAACAGGACATAGCAGATTATTATTTTAATGCTTCCACTGTTCCTTTGTGAAGCTCTATACGGTAACGGGTGACATCCAATGCCATTTCCTAAAGAAAGTTTGATTTTTAAAAATCCACCAGCTCTAACAGCCAAAAACTGAGTTATGGATTGAATAAGCTTTGGTTGCACTACTCTGTTTTATGAAACTCTTGATGGGAACTAAAATTTCTGGTTATACTTGCCATCAAAGGGCTTTAAAATTCCAATATAATTTAAGCTCAGTGGTTTATCAAGTGCAGTCAAGAACAATATAGTATATCCAGTTTTGTCACTTGCATGTTTTTGGACTGTGTGAGAAAACAGGACCACCTGAGGTAAATGAGCAAATAAGGTAAAACATGTAAACACTCCCACTTTGGGATTAAACCTGTCTTTGAGGTGACAGATTTACCTGCGTAGCCAACCACCCTAGAGAAATGGAGTAAGACCCACTGTTGGAGTTGAAGCAAATTGAATTGAATTGAATACACTGCATTGACTAGTATGCATTCTAAGGTTAAAGAAATATTATTATTTACAGTAAGTTTTAGAGTACATATTTGGTGATAAATGCTATTTTATAGTTTTAAAATGTTTTACTTGAGGGAAGTTGAGTCACAAAGTACATGTAACAAGTACTACATTTTATTTTACCTATGACGGGTTGGCATGGTAGCTCAGTATTTCATACTGTGATCTCATAGCAAGAAGTCCAGGGTTTGATTCCTGAGTTTTCTATATGAAGTTTGCATGTTCTCCCCATGCATTAGTTTACTCTGGGTGCTCCAGTTTCTCCCCACAGTCCAAAAACATGTAAGTAAGGCAAATTGAAAATACAAAGTTCATATATTTTTAACTGGGTTCGATGTGGCTTGTGTGATGAATGACCGTTTCCTGTCAAGAATATTACATAAAAGTGTAAAACATTATGTATGCTAAAAATATATATTTTATACAAAGTATAAATATATCGTGTTTATTTATAAACTGCTGTAAATATTTCAGTATTGGGTGTGTAATATAGTATGAAAGAGCCTTATAATAGGAGTCAAAATGTTGCCGTGAGTAGATTAAATGGTTAAAAAGAAGTAACTCCAGTTTCAGCATTTCGAGTCAACAGTATTGACTCCGCCCTTTGCCTTCAGTTTGCACTCTATCGTCCTCTTACGTGATGACGGCGGCGTCTGTAGTCCCGCCCATTTCAGTCGGAGAAGAATCGTCGCCATTTTAGGCGCATGAGTTTCATTTCACCTCGCTACTGTAAGGACGGAGAGAGCATCCGGAACGTTTCAGCATGTTGCCTCTTTCAAACTGTTAATGGGAATTTAACTGCTATGAACCGAAACTCTTCCAAAAGTCAATCAACAAGTAGATCAAAGTCAGTAACGCATAAGCCAGTTGAATCCTGAGTCGATTTTTGGCACAGTAATAGCGTTAGAGGAAAATGGCTGTGGAAAGCATGACTGTCCATCCAAACTCCCCTACAGCCAACCACGATCACCTTCTCACTGACGAAAGGTCGAGTAATATCATATTTCTCTCCAACTACTTATTTATCCGTTGCTTTTTAAGTACAAAAAGCATGGGTATTTTTTAATCTTTTTTCTTTCAAAGGGATTAAAGTCGACTTTTCTGGGAAGCGAGTACAGAGGTAACGAACGCCATTTTGAAACGTTATCACAGGAAGGTCATATAAGCGAAACTGGACAAACAACCTACATGTCTCTACAAATCAGTCATTTCCATCGAAGCTCTTTCATTATGGAAGGACTAAAGTGGCCATTAAATAAAAAACGTCGATCATGTTTTTAAGTCGTCATAGAAAACGGATCAACAGATATCGGTATCTTAGTGAAACATAGTTTATGAATTATCTAGTTGTTCATTCGTAGTTATTACGCGTTAGTTTTATTTTCTGCTTCGCGTATTTCATATAAAAAGAAATAATTAACTACGGCTACTTTAACTTGCTGGATTGCGTATTTGTCAATGCTGCCTTCCCGTGCTCCTGAATTGTCCTTTGTTACAACAACGCCACCGTGTTTGCAAAGCCCCATTTATAAAGCAGTTCCTCAGGTGTGTTGAGAAATTGGTTTATTAATTTATCTGGATAATCGGATTGGTTTAAGTGCCGTCCTGGTTAATATTCCCACCCTTTTAATGTGTTCTACAAACACCAACCCAGTCTATTGTATATCAGACATGACCTAATTATTATGTACCCAAATAAATTGCATTATCAATCAAATTTTAAATACCATACATTTGTATGCATTTAAACTTAGTTTTATAACACATGCATGACGATGAGGTTGCGTTGCAACTTTTATTCGTAAACTCAGTTTTACAATAAATCAGATAGCCCACGAAGGGAGCATTAACTCAAGCTAGCAAGATGGAACCCGAACCTAGAAAAGCTAACGCTAAGCTTTAGCTTCCGTTTTTCACTGTAGTGGGCTACTATCGATAAAGTTGAATAGTTTAAGTATATTGCTAAATATTTTCTGTTTTTTAACGGAGCTTTTTGACATACGAATTTAGAATTTTTTTAAATTTAATTTGTAACATTTTAGTTTATAAACTACAGTCAGAGACATTTCCTTTTTTAAAACGCTACTCACCAGTTGCGTTTTTAACGTAATGTTTATTTAAAAATGGGTTGTTAATTACCCGTTTATGAATAACCACAATAATATTCCAACTAAAGTTATTTATAAAATAAATTTGTATGTAACGTTTATCAAACTTTATTGACTCCTAGTTAAATATATACAAATAAACTTAAATAAAACTGAAATAAATTGGTTGTCGAATACAGACGCAGTTATTTGTATATTTATAGGTTAAAAACATGACCAGCGCCCCCTAACCTATTATTACACAAACTATTATTACATTATGCCACGCCCACTGTGTACGTAATCAGTGGCAGGTCCCCAATTTACATCAAAATATATTAGTTCAAATAAATTCAGTAAATGTAAAAAAATCTTAAAACGACCAATAATGTAATTAGTAAGATAATTACAGTAGTTAAGGTATTAGGTTACGTTATTGGTTCAATGTCTATCATCACTTATCGCCACTTGCAACTTCCATCTTTATAATAAGTAGCTTTGTATAAGTGTTTGCGCAATACTTCAAATGTTAACTTGAAGTTTAAATCGAAATGCAAAAGCATTTCTTTAGTTCTGTTAAACATTCAACTTTAAAATTGTAGGGGAGGTTAAAAAAAGACAATTATTCAGCTTTTTAATGAAAACAGTAGTAATTAAAAGGCTAAAGCATGTTCGAAGGTCAAATGTAATTATTAAATATTAATGAAATTAATGTTAAAAAATTTCTAGTGTTAATACAGAAATTGCATTACTAGTGCGTTGTTTGTTTAAAGAACTAATATTGTCCTGCATGATGTGTACTTTAAAGATTAAAGAAGTTTTTCCCTATGTTTCAGAAGCATTTGAAATCCAAAATGTTTACCTAAACACAAGTTTCACACATTCACCAAAATTCCCATAAAACAGTAAATTACACACCAGTATTACTCCACATGCCCCTTTTCAGCTTCAGTCCAAAACAGTTATGGAATGTGCTGTGGTCATGCTATTACACAGGAATATTATATGTTAAAATGTTAATCTGTTTTGAATCTTACTTTAGATACTTCATTGTTTTGTTTTTAGAAAGGCGATTTTATAGTTGTTTCATGGCCAAATGAGCCAAATGTTCTCATGCATGTTGCGTTCAAAAGGGTTTGGGCATCTTTAAGAGTTGTGCAACCCAATGGCATAACATTTCAATTACAAATGTTAATAAATGTATAGTCAATAGTATGAGAGGTTATACGATTATTTTGATTAATAATTTTAAGTCTATTAAGTAAAAACAGGTATGGTTGGCACAGATGCTGGTCAATAAAGCTTTGATGTTCCACTTTATTCAAAGGTTTTCTGTGGCCAGCACAGTTTATTTAAACCAAGCATTTTTAGACCAGGAAAAAAACCTTCCCCAAAAGTTTTTCGTCGTTTTACTGCTTTCAAAACTATTGGCGCTTCTGTTTCTATATACATTATTTTATGATGACATCTGGGTTTGCACCAGGTTCTATTTAAATGTCCAACAAAATGTTGTTTTCTCACTCTTGCATTTAGTACTTAGTAGAATCAAGCCAATGCTGAGGGACTGTTTTGGTTTGAGCTGATGAGGTTTAAGTGACAAGAACCAAATTTTAGCTCATAACTACCCTGCAATTAGGCTTTTATTATTTGTTGTGGTAAGTAAGGTCACAGTACAGAGTACATAGTAATCTCTACGGGTTGTGTTGTGCAAATATTGGACTTAGGGATCTGGTATTTGTAACATGTTTAAACATCTGGCTGATGTCTTAGCATTGTAACTGCTAAAAGGAATCTTTTTGCAGATTCCTCTATCCAAAGCATGATACAGTAGTTACAATGTACAGTCTGAGCAATTAGGCTTAAGGGCCTGGTTCAAGAGCCCAACAGCAGCAGTAGTGCGGTTTAAACCGGTGACTTTTGGATTACTAGTCTTGTTTTTTAACCTGTACTTAACTGCTACGGCTAGTTTTAATTTGAGAACACAGTATGTAATAATTGAAATAAGTAAAGTGAACAGAATGAGAATAAAAATGGGCACTCCCTTGCATCTTTGAATCTCTAAAAGTTTTTTAAATTTGTAGCTAGAAGTTTAGCATAGGTACACAAGTCTGCATTCGGCCTGGTGGGAAGCACCGTCATCTAGAATTTAGAAAACTGGCTTTCCAGATTGAGCGGTTTACTCAATTTTTATGTGGAGCTTCCTGTTTTTGGACAGGTTTCCTTTGGGAGCTCTGGTTCCTATATTTTATATTCCTATATTATATATCAATTTATTTTGTATAATTACTATTGAACACACACACACACACACACACACACACATATATATATATATATATATATATATATACACACACACACACACACACACACAAAAAGACAAAATCAAATTTTATTAAACAAGTTGTTTTTTACCACAGATCACAAGTAATTAGCTGAAGTATACAGTGTGTATCTCTGACAGCTTTAAGATTTAAGTCATAGTTAGATTGGCCTCATTATTTAATACTACATTAGGTAATAGATTTATAAATGGTGCCCTGTGAGCAGGAGGGCAAAGCGCATTACTGGAACAGCAGTGTATATCCCAGTAAATACGACTGATCCCATAAGACTTAGTCTGATGCAAGCAAAAAGACAGCATATTATCTACTAGATCTCATTTCATTAGCAAACTTGCTCTACCATCTTGGACTCGAGTAGTATTTCGTTTCAACAATGAGTCTGCTGTTTCTGAGGTCAAAATTTAGAGGCGGGTTGCACACTTTTGACTACAACATTTTGTTTGTGGTCTCTCTTGGTTAGCTTGTTCCTAGTTGACCTGTATTCCAATGAGATTTGCGTTTATTTTATTTTGAGACATTTGCACAATTTAGCAAACTGTAGATGAAAACGTGACATTTTTCAGATTAGTTTCTGCCGATATTTTGTAAATGTGTATTAAACTTTGGAAACAAATTTGGAACGAAAGTTGTAGCTCCCATTTAGTTTTAAGCACGTGATTGACTGATCAAATGTCATCATGAATCATATTTTAGGAAGTGTATTGGATGTGTTTTTTTTATTCTTAGTGTTTAAAAAATGTAGCAAATCCATTTCTGGGCTCAGTTTTGTAAAAAGCAGACACGTTTATACAATACTCAAAATATTGTATAACCGGGAAAAAACATGAAGTATAGTAACAAGTTTTCCCCTAATGTGGGTATAAAAGGTAATTTAGTTTAATTGATGTCTTTAATTAAAAAACCACATTTACACACAGCACGGAAAAGCAGTGAGCACACATGCATTGCTCTAGGGCACATCAGTCATGATTTGTTAACATTTGGAATCAAACCGACAACCTTATATACATACACAGTCTAAAGCACTTGTAGCTAATTTTATCCTGTCTACGTTGGATAAAATTTCCTGCTAAATGGGCTTTAAACCGACCTGTGTGCTTGCTTAATTCATATGTATGGTTGATACAAATTTGCAAATCTAATTGGCTTTTATTAAACCTGTATGCAAAAAGTTCAAAATAATGGACACTTATCTTGTCACTCGTTTGAATACCAATTATATATGCCCGTGTGCAACAATTTTTGTTTACACATATTTGAATGTAATTGGTTCTTATCTCTCTCTTTCACTGTCTTGGTGGATGTGTTCTGGAACGTAGGAAGCTGCCTTGATGTCAGGTGAATACTGTGTGACCGTTCTATTTAGTCGTCGCTAAACAGCGGTCCCCAACCTTATTTGCATCACAGAGTCGATCCCTGGGAGTTCACATTTGATTGTGTAAAATGTCATCGTCCTACGTTTCTGAACACAGCCTTTCACTTTCTATTATTTTTTATCTAAGGTGTTCTATCTATGGCATTCTGTTTCTAATTCATTCTATTACATGTCTGGGGCAAGTGCCAGAATGTACTGCAATACTCAACTGCAGCATCAGCTTGAGCTTGAATCATGCTAGGAGGCACTGCAATGTCTAAAATGTATAGCAATGACAGGTACCATACAGTGTTATATAAACGAAAATGTATATTGAACTCAAATTACATCAAAATATTTTATCTGTCAATAAATGTGGTGTATTATATAATGGGTATTATTTCATAATTAAATGTAATGTTTTAATATAAAAACTTCCTCTTTAGGACACAGTCTTTGATTTATTTTGGTTTGGTAATTAAACATTTGGTTGTTTGTACCTCAGGGGGGAGGAAGGTGAGCTAGAGGAGGGTGAGCTGGAGGATGATGGAGGTGAGGTAGAAGTTCCCAATACTGAGGGAGTCGAGCCAGAGGAGAAACCTACTCGTAGCAAGGAGAAGCACGGTAGCGAATCTGATGATGAGAAGGCCCATCGCCGGAAAAGAAAAAGGAAGAAAGAGAGAGAGCGAGACAGGGAGAAGGAAAAGAGGAGGTCCAAAAAGAGGCGCAAATCAAAACATAAGGTGAGCATGTGATAACCTGATAGTGATACTGTCTTAGACGTTTGAGCTTTGGCAAGTCTTGATTCTGTGACTTTTTTGTTTCATAGCGCCATGCATCATCTAGCGATGACCACTCTGATTATAGTGATGAATCTGACTTTAGTCCCGCTGAAAAAAGAAAGTATCGAGATTACAGTCCTTCGTACCCACCCTCAGTATGTGACACATTCTCTTTTGCTTTATTAGTATTCTCAATATCCTAAAACCATTTTATATACGTTTATTCTTTGAAATTTATTTTTCAGTCTCATGGGAATTATGGTCCTCCTGCTGCTCATGGAGGATCCATTTCAAAGAAAGGCAGCTACATAAAAATGGACAAACAGGGTTACAGCGGCTACGATGAGTATGATGAGGAGAATTATGAGGGGGAAGAGGAAGAGGACATGGGTGACGAGGATTATGATGATTTCGCCAAGGAGCTTAGTCAGTACCGCAAGGCCAAAGAAGGCAGTGGTCCAGGTGGCCGTGGCCGAGGTACCCATGGATTCTGTAGCTGTGTGGGAAAAGAAGACTAAAACTATCAAATAAAAGTCCTTCATGCTCATTTTGTGCATTTGTTTTTTCAGGTCTGAAGGGTCGAATGAGAAACCTGAGAGGCCGTGGTAGAGGTGGGATGCGAGGTCGTGGGAGTAGAGGAGGAGGACGTGGAAGAGGGCGAGGAAAGATGGGAGATGATGAAGGGGACGGAATGTACGGGGATGATGTAGAGGTCTGTTTCAATTTATATTCAAGTTGTGACTTAAATTTTTTATTTTAGTAGTTAAGTTAGTAATTTGCGATATTCTTTACAGTATGGTGATGATGACTATGACATGGGGGAAGATGATTATGATGATTATCAGTACAGGAAATCTAAGGATCGAGGCCGTGGTAAGTTCATAACATTTTATGTTGAAACAATTCTTAGATTCTTAATCTAATAATTTCTCATTCCTAATAATTCTTTCATTTTCTCATTAGGTGGCAAAGGGTGTCGAGGTCGCGGGAGAGGCAAAGGCGGCAGAGGAATGAGTCGAGGCAGGGGCAGAAATCGAGGGAGGGGTCGTGGAGATCATCATGGCCATGAGGAAGACAGTGGAGATATGGATACAGGGGTAAATAGACACAGATTGATAGACTTTTAATATTTTATTATGCGTTTCGGGGGACAACCGTCGCCTGGTGGTTAGACAACTGGGCTTGTGGTTTAATTCAGTTAACTGGTTTAATTAACTTAAACTGAATGCTTGGTCTCGACCCAGAGGTAGTGAGCAGCCTAAATGCTCCCCGGGCACCATGGCCAGGGCTGCTCACTACCTCTGGGTCGAGACCAAGCATTCAGTTTAAGTGGTTATCTTGTTTTACAGTTGAAGTCAGTGAACAAGAATAAGAACACTTAATGCAGCCCGCCACTAGGTGGCCATGTGAGCGTTCAGCTTGAGTGGTTATCTTGTTTAGTGAAGATATTTATGTGGAATAAGGTGAAGTGAAACAATAAAAAGTATGAACTAACTAGCTATAAAGTGTAAAATAGTGTTTACTAAGTAGCACTATGAGTAATAAAACAAATAATATAAAGCAATGGATTGGAGATTTATATTCTAATTTATGTATTATTTATTATACTGTACATCGTTGATAGAGTACAAGTAAGTATCAAAGCATATGATAGGAGGGTTTTTGTGGTGCTTGATTGAATTATCAACATTTTAATTCATTTTACAAACAAATGGAGACACAGACTGGAACTCCAAGCAAATCAAATTCAAGGTACTCAGTAATACAGTTAAATCCGGTTAACCATTTTTTTGGACCGAATCCTAAAGTACCCAAACAAATCCTATCATATACGTATAATGTTTTTTTTTTTTTTTTTTTTTTTACTAACTTGGATCTAAATTCCATTTAGTTGGACCAAAGAACGCGAGAGCGTCTTTGTTTGTGGTGATTTTGTTCAAGTACAAGTTATTATGGATACAGATGCTGGGTGATATTTTGACCCGTTAGCGAATCACAAACAAATGCATTTCAGCGTTCCTTTTGGGAAAATTTACCCATGACAGTGTGCACTACAGAATTAAGTGCTCAGTGCAATCAATGAGCGCACGATTTACAACACTATTGACTACAAAACCTTTTCTCTGTTTGTCTAATCTCAACTCTGTCTATTTGGTTTTTGGGACTTTAAACATTTGTTTTTATGTAATGTATTGTTCACTAGCTAACTGAACAAAGTAGAAAATCAGCGTGCACCCATTTCATATAATAGCTAAAACTTGTGCCAACTCTGTCCTGCAGGATGGAACAGAAGGCCAGAGGAAGCGTGATCAAGAGAAGCATGGTCCAGAGAAGAAGAAGGCTATCTGCAAGTACTACATTGAAGGACGCTGTACTTGGGTGAGTACACAAACGCTTCGAATCGAGGCCTTGTTTTCGACTCATTGTTCCTACGTTTACATTGTTTCTTTGTGCTCATGTGATCAACAGGGGGAACATTGTAATTTTAGTCATGACATCGATTTGCCCAAAAAGAAAGAACTCTGCAAATTCTACATCACTGGCTACTGTGCCCGAGCGGACAGCTGTCCATACATGCACGATATCCTTTCCAACTGCTGTTTAAATGTGATCATAAACAAATATTTTATGGTTTTTGATGATTGCACCAAGACTGATGATTAAGACAGCATTGACTGCCAAGAACAAGGCATATAATTTGCTCATAAATAAAATCCTTGGTGGCTTTCACTGCTATTTTTTTGCTAGACAGATAACATAGATGATCGTTCCTTGACTCTGTAGCACGTGATTACCCATGCAAGCTGTTCCATACAACAGGCAACTGTGTAAATGGAGATGACTGTATGTTCTCCCATGATTCTCTAAACGGAGACACACAGGAATTACTGGATAAGGTATGTCACTTTTTCTCTGAGGGGAAGGCTACTTTTTTATCTACAGTAATTAATGGTTTGCAAAGTTTTACATTTGATGCCACTCCCAGAGTTTTAAGGGTTTTATGTCTGTTTGTACATACATTTTGAAACACTTCTTTATTCGTAGATGTTGGCCGAGGATGCTGAAGCGGGTGCTGAAGATGAGAAGGAAGTGGAGGAATTGAAAAAGCAAGGTATCAATCCCCTCCCCAAACCTCCACCTGGTGTAGGTCTTCTTCCTACACCTCCAAGGCACGGCTCGACAGATTCTGCTCCAGCAGACTTTGGCAACGCTCCTGCAAATGGTTCTTCGAGCACTGCCCCTGATCCCGGGGATTCTCCCACTTGCTCGGAGGACGATTCGGCGTCCCATGGTCCACCTGCAGCTACAGTGTGTCCACAAGCTTCCAGCGGAGCCAACTCAGCAAAGAAAATTCCCTCTTTGTTCGAGATTGTGGTGAAACCCACCGGACAGCTAGCACAAAAACTAGGCGTCAGGTCAGTACGTTTTTATTTTTATTATTAGCACTATACTATGTTTACTAATGTAAAATCAAACTTCAATTATGTAAATAGATAAATTATGAATCATTTTTTTATAGAGGTCCAAATCCTGGTGCTGCTTGTCCAGGGCCTCCAGGTCCGGTTGCAGGTCCTCCCGGTGGACCACCTCGTTTCCCTGGGCCACCCCCTGGACATATGGGGCCAAACGGACCTCATGACATGCCACCCATGGGTCCTCCAGGAATGATGCAGAACTTCAGCCCAGATCAGGCCATGGGCCCACCTGGGGGTGGTCCTGGACGTAATTTTTATGACAACTTCTATCAGCAGCAAGGCATGGGCATGGAAGATGAAGACGAAGAGGGTACACTTGCTTTTTTCCCTCCCATATATGATCAAAATGGGAAACCATCCACCATTTTTAGCTGTACTATACTTTCACTTCATTTTTATTATATATTTACGTCTTTGTTTTGGCACACAGATGAAAACTACATGGAAGGAGATGAAGGAAACTTTAATGAGGAGCCCCCAGCCAATCAGAATCCTGTGAATACTGAGAATGCAGGTACAGCAGGCCCAGCGAATCAGTCTGGAATAACGGTGCCTGACTTCTTGCCTCCAGCACAGCGTGTCCTGTTTATGAGGATCCAACAAAAGCAGCAGGAAGAAGAGGAACGAGCCAGAAGGCTTGCTGAAGGAGGTCCTGAGCGGGATAATGAAGGTACATTTAATACCCTGTTACCTTTTACACAAGGAAACTGCGTCAAATAGTGCCCGTCTCAGACCAAGGGCTACTACAAACTGTAAACTTCACGTGTACTTAAACCATGTTCCCACCAGATGGCAGCATAGCTTACCCATAAAGCTTTTTAGTTTGTGTTGGCTGTGGTTAAGTAGGTAGTTGCATCACCCAGAGGTACGAACAAAGCTCATCAGATTGGTGTCAGTCAGTTTGTGTTTGGGTCACCGCAGATCACCACGGTCATTTTCTTTTCTTTTCCTGTGGCTGATACAATTTGTCTGTGTGAATGTTGCAGCACGTGTGTGTCTTTATATTCATTCATTATTATATAAATGCCTTTAAATAGAAACGTAGTTACAAAAGCCAAGAAGTGCACGACTTGGCTGACATGTGCGGACAGAGCCACCGGTGTTGCATTATTATAGACGTGAGCGTTCTTTCTGACGCATCAAATATAAGCCAGACTTAAGGATATATTCCTCAGTGTTTAACCCAATTAGTGCAGTAAAACACACACTAGGGTGCAGTCGTAACCATGGCGCCCGGGGGAACAGTTAAGGGTTTGGCACCTTGCTCAAGGGCACTTCAGTCGTGACCCGTTTGCTCTTGGAAATGGAATTGGCAACCTTCCCATCACAAGCCTAGTTCTCTAACCACAAGGCCACAGCTGCCTCAATTTCTGCCTGTAATTGGCAAAACATAAATATAACATATTAAAGCCTGGAACTGTTTTATTTTATGTATGTTCACCTGTCTTGTCATGGCACCCATAAGGAGCAGTAGGGTATTTTTTCCCACCACTAACAGTTTGAACGCCGGTACACATATATTTATATATTTTGTCTATCCTCAAACTTGTTACCCCTTGCCAGAAGCGCCTGACTGCGTCTGATACAAAACTGTAAGCAGTTTATAAGTCCTGTCATGTGTGACCAATCAGTGTGAAGAGAAAATCCTAATTAAATAAAAAGTGCATTGAATTCGAAATGCCCAGTACTCCTAGTACAAGTTAAAGTACTTCAAGTATTGCTAAAGTTACTTCAGCTCAGAGAGAAATCAGCATTAATAAGATTTATAAACCATAAAAAAGGATAAGAACTAAACTTAGTGATATTGTTGGTGCTGTAGGGATTATTCCATCTTCTAGTCTTAAAGTTAAGCTCTCTGTTAAGCCAAAGCTGTTTTCATGACGTGATGTTATCTTTTTATTTAATTTTTTTTTTAAAAAACTGAGTTCTGGTTGAGTTTTAAGTGAATTCTTTCCCTTTATTTTTACTTTAGGTGATTCCGCTAACTGGTATTCGAGTGAAGATGAAGATGGTGGTGGCAGTGTCACTTCAATTCTAAAAACGTTACGTCAGCAGAGCCAGGCACAGGGGCCTCCGAAACCAGACAGTACTCCCAGCGACCCCAGATTACAAAAGGCTCAACACTCACCAGTTCCCAGCAGGCCAGCTGACCCCAGGCTGGCCAGAGATCCTCGGTTATCTCGCAGCACAGACTCCTCCCAGGTCTCGGAGCCTGGTCTTCATTCGCCACCATCCTCCTCAACTCCTACAGATCCACGTCTAGCTCGACAGGCTGCTCCCACTGCCACCCCACCCAAACCAGAGCCCCCACTCATGTATAAACCTCCACCCCTGGTCTCTCCCGTAGTTGAGGAAGAGGAGGTCGAGAGGGTGCTCAGGGACAAGCCCGTCCCTATACCCTTGGAACCCTTGATGGGAATGGCTCTGCGTGATCCGCGTTCTCAGCTCCAGCAGTTCAGTCATATTAAGAAAGACGTCGTGTTAAACAAACCTTCTTTTGCCAAGGTGGTGCTGTGGAGTCCCGAAGACCTCATACCAGCTCCCATCCCCAAACAGGACCTTCTCCCACTTCCCCCTGGGATCCCTCCAGTCTCCTCATTGGATCAACGACTCTCACGCGCCCAACAGCAGCTCCATACGACCATGCCAGCACCCCTTCCTGTTTCTGCCCCCCCTGCGGAGCCTACCAGTCAAACCTCTTCTCTCCCTGACTTCGACCTGCTTTCTCGTATCCTAAAGACTGTAAATGCATCTTCAGCCAGTCCCTCGCAAGCTCCTCCGGCTGCAGCCCCACCTTTGCCGGTCTCCTCAGAAAAGCCCATGGACCCTCGCATGGCACGGAAGGCCGCTGACCCCCGGCTTCTGCCGCAGAAATCTGCCCTCAAGCAACCGCCTGAGCATCCAGTTCCACAAACCACTGAATCGCCTGGACCTCAGGCTCCATCCTCACCGACGACCACAATCGCGCCGTATGACCCACGCCTGCTTTCTGCAGGTGGGACCGGACGGGGTGTCAGTGGGGGTTCATCCAATTCTGGTAGCAATGTGCTAAGCAGCATCAGCCTTTATGACCCACGCAATCAGAGTACAGACAAGACTGAGAATCTAGAATCTGCCACCTTGACTTTGGAGTCCAAACCAAGTGAAGCAGCGCCCTCTTCGACGTCAAAGTCCAAATCCAAAGAGCCTCTTTTTGTCCGAAAATCTGCTTTGGATCAACCAGAACCAGAAAAAAGCGGTAGTGAGCAATCCACTGACCGTTACAACAGCTACAATCGACCTCGGCCCAAGCCTTCACCTTCACCTAACTCTGCAGCCACTGCAGCATCAGTAGTGTCATCTCAGACTTCCCAGGGTGCTCCTGGAGCTCTCGAGGCACCGACTGGAGTGCACAATCTGCCCGTCTCGACGCTGTTCAGCATTGTAAAACAGACCGGCAAGCCCAGTGGCACAGGGAGCCCATTTGGTGGCAATAGCCCTGCGCAGCCGGACACAGCAGAGCAGGACAATGGCTCATTAAAAGATGTTTTTAAAGGTTTTGACCCTACAGCTTCACCTTTCTGTCAGTGAACTCGTACACACAGCTTCTACACTAGGCAGCATGGAGCACTTTCAGACATCGAGGAATGTTCACAAATTAAGTCGCGCTAAGGGTGTAGGTGATGGACAATTCAGAGACATCTATTTTGCCTATTTTAAAACCAAATAAAATATTTAAAATGCATTCGTTTTAGAACCACAAACATTGGTCTCTATCTACGTTTTGATTACCTACAAGATGAACTACATACACTCTACCGTTGTAAACTGCCTGTCCATTCTACAATGGCTTTATCTCCACAGTGACACAGATGGGGAACTCTTATCTCTAATTAGAAAGCGTGGGTATGTGGAGTATCCCAGAATCCTTAATCCTCCCTCTTATATTGCAGGACAAATCTGTAAGAGAAAGGACTGACTCTCTTGCTTGCTTGGAAGTCTTTTAAACTCTTTTAACCATCCTGCTCAGTTTGCTCTGAACTGAGTTTCATTCATGCTCATCCTTCGTTGTTTTATATTCATTTATCAACTCGTGTCAGAGAAACGAAACTGTATAACAAAACTCGCAAATGTTAATATTGTTTGTCATGTAAAACTGTTTTAATTTATTTTTTATACTTTTCTTTATGTGGCAGAAGAATATAACCGATTCACACGGGGACTCCGTTTGTTTTATAAATGGATCTGCGATGTTGGGCCCAGATGATTACATAACATTTTCTGTCATTCACCAAAAGAACCTCATTCTGTCCATCTTTCCTTAAACATGTGACTTCTCATAAGGACTTGTGTTTCTGCTAAAACTGCTCTGTATATGAAATGTGTCCATATTTGACAAAAGATTTTGTAACCATTCAGTGTAGGTAAACTTGTGAAGTGTATTATAATAAAGGAAATACAAGACTGAACATGACATTAGCTATGAAATGATTTAGCCATTGTGTGCTATAAAAATATAAATCAGTCATTTTCTTTTTTATCTGGTCATCTGTAGTGAAGTACTCAGACTCCGTGACTTTGAAAATTAATTGTGTTTGTGGTTTGATTTTGAGTTGCCATTTTATCTGCCTTTTCACAGTATAATAAGTAGGATTCAGATTGTTTGTAGTCTGGTTTAACTGTTTTTTTTTTCAGTAATTTAAGATTGAGATGCTGTTTGTTTTAAGTGGCAATCAGACGTAAGACATAGATAAGTAGTAATGTAAAACAATAGTGTAACATGATAAGCCTATAGATTGGAATACAGGCACAATGGGCCTTCGGGAGCAAGCTACTTTGAGAGCTCAGAGTTTTATGCAGAAATGGAAAAACCAGATACGCAGTCATCAAGGGCTACGTCATGCTTTATATGGCAAAGTGATGAGAGCCACTGTTTGGTAAAACACAAATTTGTCGGACGTGCACTTTATCTCTCATACTTTGGTGAATTTACACAGAAGGCCAATCTTATGTATGCAAGTTTTATCTCACCAGAGTATTTGCACAATATTTATCCCACCCAGTAGACTGAAACCTGTCAGGTATATTAGGGGTACTTGGGCAATCGACACACAACTGTGTTTAGGACCAGTTTCTTTTAGGGACCTGACTAACAACTCCATTTGAAACCTGTTTGGGGATCACGTTCACCATTCACATTAGGAAGCTGGAGTTTGCTAAACATATAGGACTGGATAATTTATTTGTTATAGTATTATACTTTATATAT
>JAOUQU010000038.1:1236377-1252135 GCA_028566735.1 Ammoglanis amapaensis | reverse complement strand
CAGTCACTTGACAATGTGCCAAGTAATGACCAATTAAGGAAATTGGGTAATTTTCCACGGCACACCTTACAATATCTAGTGTGCCGCGGCACAATGGTTGAAAAACACTGGTCTAATGTGACACTTGTGTGCCTCTCACCTACCTTAAATGTGCCTGGAGTTGTGTGGTATTCATCATCTGGTTCCACAGGGCACAATGAAGCACTTATCAGGATGTGACTAAAGAACGTCTACTTCTATGCCTTGCTGTGACTCTTTCGGTTTCTCGGTATCTCTGTTGCAACCTGCTGATGATTTTGTGACACTAAGCTGTGGCCACTTCCTCTATGGGAACGTCGAGTGTTTGGATGGAGTAGTTATAAAGCATTTCACTGCCGGTTGTACTGTGTATAAATAGAACGAATAAACTTTGATTTGACTTTCATCTAAGAGCATCCTGTTTGAAGCTTTGCATGATGAAATACCTTTAAAAACCAATTCTTATTGAACCAGGAAATGTAATGGTCGATTCATGGATCAAACATTTGACACATCTTTCCATTAAGCTCCTTATGGTCACATCAAGTTCTCCTATAAAGGTTAGAGTGCATTTTATGTTCATCCTGAAATTTCACCTGAAAGCCAAATATCCAGAACCTTTCGTGAATAGTGCATTAACATGTTTGAGGTCATTTGTAAAAGGTTTATCATGCTTCCACGTTTTTCCTCGTCCAAGTAGGAAATCATGAAATCACGATGAAAAAAAAAAAGAATTTTATTATTTGTATGTTGACCATTAAAGATAAAAGATAAAACAAGACTGGCTGTGTTTGTTTCAGATATGGGGAGCGGTTACTTTAGTGACGTCATACTGGCAAACATTCAACAAAGCAGCTTAAGGAGGGCTGGATGAAAAAAAGTCGACGGGACATTATCCTGCCCTTGCCACACTTTCTTAGCATGACAAGCCACAGTCAGAACTGCTATTACTAGCAATACAGTACTGACTTCATAAAGATTTATCGAATGTTTAGAATGATAAGCCCGCATCTTTTACTACAGGCATCTCAAAATGTTTTAAATGCCATGGCTTTGTTGGGTCTACTCAAATAAAAGCAGGTATAGTAAGGCGAATGTCTTTGGGAGGTACAAGAAAATGAAGACTGAGGAGCAGCTGTGGCGAGGCAGATATATGAGGCAGGGCTGACTGATGGCAGCTGCTGGGCACATGCCCTGTGTGAGGCAGACTCTTACCGTATAAGGACAGTCTGGGTGTGGGAAGGAAACAGAACAGCTTTAAAGGGCAGTCAGGATTTAAAGAAACACGCACAACTTTCACTTGTTTTCGGACCTGACTGCCTTAAGCAAGATGGTTAGCTAGCAAACATCAAAATAAAGAAATGGCATATTGTATGTTTAACAATATACTACAAAGTATGTCAGCACCCCCATGCACAAACCATTACTATGGAGTTTCCAGTGGCTTTATGTGACCCAATTTATTTTCTTTCGTTTTAAAAATTCAGAACAGATGTGCAAAGGTTTGTCAAATATGTAATCTGCTACAAAATAATCAACAACAAAAATACTTAAATGATGGCACAAAATGAACATACAAATGAAAAGTTGATGAATGAATATGAACAATTTTTGAAACTATGTACAAAAGATGAAAATATGAACCCAAACCTAATATAAACTCCTGATGTTCAAACATTTACTCTTTTTATTTTGTCCTGACTAAAAGACACGGCCTTTATAGAAATGTCATGTAAAGTAATGTAAATAATATGAAATCACTTTTACTTGTTTAAACTTTGTTTTTAATTTGTTTTTTATTATTCAATGTTATACATTTTTATTGAATTAATAATTAATTATATCTTAGTGGGGGTGGCACAGTGGTTTAGTGGTTAGCACTGTCCCCCACAGCAAGAAGTCTGGGGAATGATTCCCAGGTAGACTCGGGGCTTTTCTTTTGTTAGAGTTTGTATGTTCTCCCTGTGTCTGCATGGGTTTCTAACCACATTCCAAAACATGCAGGTAGGGCAAATTGAAGATACAAAATTATCCATCACTGCGTTTATCATGAATGTTAACACATGTAAAACATTTATTTAAATGCTAAATAAATAAACCATATCTTGGTGCTTTTAGGGGCTTCTAAATGGTTCAAAGTGGCTGTATAATTCAGAGATGTCTGGGGCTGGCTTTGAGAGTTCCCTTAAAGTTATCATTCACTGCTCTATTTCGTACTGCTTCTGTGTCAGAAGAGCATTGGTAAAGTCTGATACTGACGCGGGTACCAATTAAGGGCACTTTTGTGGGGTCACAAAGGTGCTACTTGGACTTGCCAAAGAATTTAGAACCAAAAAAGAATGGAAAAAATATTATCGCAATTATGCTGATGACATTGTGTTTTTATATTGTATATGTATTATTATATTATTAGTCTATGACTGATAAATGACTCAACCTGGCTAGAAGCCACTGAAGAAAAAAACAGAAAAACAGAACTATATAAGAACAATATATATAATACAGGTGCATCTTATTTATACATTTTTAACTTAGACGGAAAATAGAAAACCAGAATTTGGCCAACAATCATTTGGCACCTTCTAACAAAGTAGAAAGATCATCTGCATCTTTGAAAACTGGCAATTTGAGTCAAATTTTACTTCATATGTTTTTTCCTCAACTTTTTGGACATGGAGTTTCTTCAAAGTTGTTTCTTATTTTATTAATTAAACACATTGGATATTTGTTTGCACTGAAACTGGGAGATTGCAAGAAGTCAATGTCCGTTGCACATATGTGAGGAATGCTCTCGGTGTATCTATGCC
Organism: Ammoglanis amapaensis; assembly: GCA_028566735.1. Lineage (NCBI taxonomy): Eukaryota > Metazoa > Chordata > Actinopteri > Siluriformes > Trichomycteridae > Ammoglanis > Ammoglanis amapaensis. Next base: position 1,249,310 of record JAOUQU010000038.1, on the reverse strand, counting down.
AAACCTCTTTGTGGCTTCAACATCTCCGAGTGAAGTCCTTTGAGAAAGTTTATAAACAGCACACATGCGTATCCTGCAAGGCTTATATACAGTGCTTAACTTTTACACATGATCTTCAAATATGCGATAGCTAAAATTAAGGTACACGCACACTCAAAATCAATCTACTAATGTCCTGATCTCCTGTATGTAATTACTAATGCGTATTTAGATTTTTTACCGATTGATACCCTAATCTGCAAGGTCAAGGGTCACTGAAGGGACCAATGAATTGGTGGGTGGACAGATCCGAAGCTGAGTCAATGCAATTCAATCCAGGAACCTGTCAGAGGAAAATGGGCGCATTTGTGACCCAGCACTAAACATAGCACTAGCAGAAGGACAAGGAATCAGAGAGGCTCACGTTTCAATGAAAAGGGTTTCTATATCAAACATGATTTTAAATGTCTCTTCATGTACACATTTTACACAAATAGGGTTTGCACAATGAGTTTTATGTCAATGTTGAGTGATGAAACCGTTTAGATGTTAAAAATTCCTTTTTGATTTTAACAAATGTTTGCATGAACCACATGTGAAATCAAGATGGCCACTATGTACAAGTGACTAAAAGATATATATCCGGTTACCCCAGCCTTGAGTGTGACGTGCTATTTAGTAGCAGTGGAACTAAATGCATGGCTGCCTGCCAATCTTCTAACCTTAATACCGTATGTATTATCGTACTTTAAACTGATTCAAACAAACAAAAAACAAACACAATTACAGACAATACAAAATCAGCCTTAAACTGTAAATTTCAAATAGGAAACTCTGGATTGTCCTATTTTTTCACTACACAGCAAACATGGATACATAAGTGACAAAGTGCATTTATTGTAAACCTACAACCTCAAGAGAGTAGGGAAATGCAAATAAAATGAAAATGCAATGTTCGTTACATTCACTTTTATTTGATTACGATTTGAATCAACGATATTTCATCGTTCTGTTCAGTTTAATGTTTATATACCTTGCTGCATTTTGGGTCTGTAAAACATTGTAAAACATTTATAATTCCAAAAGGTGATTGTGTTTGTGTATAAAACAGCCTTTAAATGACGATCTTTGATGACCAGAGGCAATCCAATTCGCTAACAAAATTAAAATGTTTGAAACCACTGTATCTCAAAGAAAGATTGGAAGAGATTTGCACATGAGTCAGGAAGAATCAGGCCAGCTTAAGGTGAACGCCTGTGATATTTAATCCTTCAGACAGCACCGTCACCTAACAATAGCTGAGATCACCTCATGGACAATGAATGACATCAGAAAACTTTTGACAAGCATGACAATAGTAGCATGTACAAATGCTACTTCAAATATACTGTGCGTTGACTTGGTTTGGGGGTATTTGGAATGGATGATCACACAGTGAAAATGTGCATTGTGGTCAGATGAATAAGTATTTTAGCTCTTTTTTTTGTGTGTGACAAAATAAACAGACTCAAACCAAAGATGAAAAAGAAGTTTAAAAATCTGAGTGTATGGGGCCGTGTCCAGTGCCCTTGGTGAAGGTCATTTATATACTTGTGTTGGAAAAAAATACATTGAAAGCTTAGAGCAACAAATGCTGCCATCAGTATGTTGTGTTTTCTTGACACATGCTAAGCAACCTGCTGCAGATATTGCAAAGACATGGCCACAGAAAATGAGGGAACGGGTACTATAGCTTCGAACAGTAATGGAGAATTCAAAACACAAAATGCAACAACGACAGCCTCTTACCTTTGCACATCTTAAGACCTGTTTGTAGACAGAATATTATTATCATACTGTGTGTACAATTAAAATCAAAGTAAATGGATGACATCCAGGTTGTTACGCAATGATTCTTATTCAACATTAGAGCACCCGAGCTTATTGGATGCTAATTCTGGAGGATACTTGAGTACACAAGTTTTCCAGCATCAACCCTCCTTTACATTCCTTTCTTGCAAGTAAAGAGCGAAGTAGATAGCACTGTCGCATTAGAGCAAGAAAGTCCTTGGTTCCATCCCCAAGTGGGGCGGTTCAGGTCCTTTCTATGTGGAGTTTACATGTTTGATCCAATGTCTGTGATGGTTTACTACGGGTGCTCCGTTTTCCTCTCACAATCCAAACACATGCAATTCAGGTAAATTGAAAAAGGTTTCCAGTCATGAATGTAAGCACAACATAATGTTGAAATCCTAATAAACAAACTTGAAAGCAAGCTGGTAGCAGTAGGTGATGAATTTATAGCCATCCTGCCATTATTTTGTTTTTGTACTTTCAAATAAACTGGGAGGAATCAAAGATGATGTTTTCAAGAGATACTCAAAATTCAACAATGACATCTTTACAATTCACCCAAATCAAATATTTAGACCCTGTGATATTACTGTATTTACTATATTTTGAAAAATCAATGTCATGTCACAAAGTCGCTGTGGCTGTATATTCTTTAACTACAAAATAGAAAGAAACAGGGGGGGGGGGCACCGGGTTGGGGACAGCTGTCTCTAGTAATACGATGTGGGTTCTTTCCTTTTAGAACTCAAACCTGTGATCATAGATTGCTAGTCTCCAATAGATTTAGAGCAAGCAATGACTGAGCAGCCAATAGGCATAGAGCATCAAAGTATATAAACCATGGTGTGACATTTTGCAAAGTTGGGCAACCCCTACATTGGCTTTGGTGAACAGGATCTGATCCCAAGGACTGTTACTTTGTTCCATTATACAGGTAAAGCAATGGTGGCTTAATGCATTGATTAAAGCATGCCATGAAATAATGTTAAAATGCATGCTAAACAGATGATTTCTAGAGGAACCAAACTTTATTATGAATAAGGTTATTGGCTTTGATCCAGATTTTTGATCTTTGATTAGATCTGATAGCTTGAGCATTCTGCATTTGGATCTATTTTTGAATATAAATTGTAGATCCTGGAGTCAGGTTTCAGGTGAATGTAAGTTAGTATGGTGGCAATTTCGTAGAAAATTGTTCAGCACATGGTGTGCTTGAGAAATGATCATCTTCATATACTGCTGCTTCTAATGTAGTGCTTCTAATGCTGCTTTAATGTAGTTATACTTGAGGTGTCAGCTAAAGAATCTATCATTGTGCACTATGTGGGGTTCTAATTTGCAAATGTGCAATTGTACAAATATTTCTGAACACCACCCCCACAGAAATAAGAGAGGTATCTGTGCAGTGAGCACGAATTTGGCAGCCATGCTAAAAATATCTGTCGCCACCAGATACATATAAGCCAGCAAGCCTCCCTCCCCAACCACCACTTTAGGTGGTAATATGAAACGCAAAGCACGTACTTTTACCAATGGCCATTTTTACTAGAAAGAAACGTTAGCTGGGTTTTTCTTTCCATAGCTCAAAAAGCTGCAATCATGACGAAGAATTGCAACAATGACTATAAGATGAAATTTCCTATGGAGGAGGAGTTCCCAGACCTCTCCCAGCACAACAACCATATGTCCAAGGTTCTAAACAAGGACATCTACACCAAGCTGCGGTCAAAGTCCACCCCAAGTGGCTTCACTCTGGATGACTGCATCCAGACTGGTGTGGACAATCCTGGTAAGTACAATCAAACAATAAGAAAATGGGTTTTCCATTGTGACATCACTATAGTCAATATGCTGAAGGCCAGTAGCCAATTCATGATGTGTTTTCTCTCCAGGCCACCCCTTTATCATGACCGTTGGCTGTGTTGCTGGTGATGAGGAGTCCTATGAGGTCTTCAAGGAACTGTTCGACCCAATCATTGCCGACCGTCACGGAGGCTACAAGCCCACAGACAAACACAAGACCGATCTGAACTGGGAGAACCTGAAGGTGTGTCAGTTTACATTATATTTCCTTTACTGAATTAAAATACTTGGGGCCACTCAGGTGGGGCATTGATAAAACACCCTGATCAAAAAAGCTGGGATCTGTAAAACATCATATTAAGTATCAGCTCTGCCTGCTGTCTTGGCTGAGCAAACACATGAGAGATTGTTCATATGTGGGTGGAGAAAGGAAGCATTTCAAACACACACACGAGATTATCCTTGTTTAAAATGTTGGTTTATTGCTCTGGTTGTACTTTACTGACATTTTCTGTTCTTACAAAGGGTGGTGACGACCTCGACCCCAACTATGTTCAGAGCAGCCGTGTCCGTACTGGCCGCAGCATCAAGGGATACACCCTGCCCCCCCACAACAGCCGTGGTGAGCGCAGAGCTGTCGAGAAGCTGTCAATCGAAGGTGAGTTTTTGGCATCGAATTTCCAGCCATACTAACCAGTTCCTGACTGTAAACAAAAATAACCCTCCCTTTGTTCTAAAGCTTTGACCAGCCTGGATGGTGATTTCAAGGGCAAGTACTACCCCCTGAAAGACATGACCGACAAAGAGCAAGAGCAGCTGATTGCCGATCACTTCCTTTTCGACAAGCCCGTGTCCCCTCTGCTGCTGGCTGCCGGTATGGCCCGTGACTGGCCAGACGCAAGAGGCATCTGGCACAACGACAACAAGACCTTCCTGGTCTGGGTGAACGAGGAGGACCACCTGCGTGTCATCTCTATGCAGAAGGGTGGCAACATGAAAGATGTCTTCAAGAGGTTCTGCGAAGGTCTGCAGAAGGTGAGCTTACCATTTGATCAAACATTCGATCAGACTTCTCCAATTAAAGGGTTTAAAAGTATTTGTGTGATCCGCCTTCACTAGATCGAGACCATCTTCAAGAAGCACAACCACGGATTTATGTGGAATGAGCATCTTGGTTTCATCCTGACCTGCCCCTCTAACCTGGGTACTGGTCTTCGTGGTGGCGTGCACGTCAAGCTGCCCAAGCTCAGCACACATCCCAAATTTGAGGAGATCCTGACCAGGCTCCGTCTGCAGAAACGTGGAACAGGTATATTCCAGGACCATAAAAAACAATTTCTTAGTAAATTCCTTCAGTGACTTCAGCATCTGTTTGCTTGTCCAGGTGGTGTGGACACTGCCTCTGTCGGTGGCGTGTTTGACATCTCCAACGCTGACCGTCTGGGTTCATCTGAAGTCGCGCAGGTGCAGCTGGTGGTTGATGGTGTGAAGCTCATGGTTGAGATGGAAAAGAAGCTAGAGAAGGGAGAGTCCATCGATGGCATGATCCCCGCCCAGAAGTAAATTGGGAGCAGTGTTCTTTTTTTATTTGTTCCCCTTGCCATCCAAGGAGAAAATATGCAGGAGAAATAATCTTGCTCGATTTTCTCAAGAGACACTTCATCCTGCTCCATCTTTCATACTTCTCACTTTTCTTTCTCTTTTTACGGTTACCTTGCCATCTCTCCCATGCTTTCTGTAACATCCTGGGATCAAATTGCCGCATAGCCTGGGGAAACTCTGACTATGCTGTCTTCACCTTTGTTTTGGTTGTACAAAGTAATAAAAAGCCCAATGTAACGATCATGAGCTTCATCAAATACTTTCTATTCTGGTGCAGTTTTGGTAAACAGGTTACTACCTTGTTTATAAATTGAATTTAAACTACGTTTCTGTGAACATTTTGCAAAAAAATGACATAACTTTTCTAGTCAAGTTTTTGTTACTAGCAGCATACGATTGTAATACCATCCATAAAAATGTATTTTTCAGTTGATTGTGTAGCCATTGATGCTACCACTACTTTTAACAACATCACATACAAACATTCTTCACCTTAAAGCTTCTTCGAGCATCCAAAAAGGTGGAAATCATATAAATCTGGACTGTAATCTCTCTCCGAGCCTACGACCAACCACTCCTATTCCATTTACTGGTTCCAATCAACATAAAAATCCAAAAACTCTCTGAAGCTCACTTATAAGTTCCAGCATTGGGAAGATATCAGACGGACCAGATCATACACATACACAAAGGTAAAAAGTACTTGCTTTAAAGTAAATCTAACCACATACACAGCATTTAAGAAACAATTTTTTTCATCATAACTAAATAGGTATGCCTTGCAGCAAGATGGTCTGGGTTCGATCCCCAGGTAAGGTTCTGTCTGGGGTTTAAATGTATGTCTTGTGTCTGTCAGGGCTTTAGCATCAGTTTTCTCTTTCTACTGAGCGTCATTGTTACACTCCTCAATCAAAACAAGCAATTGTAAAGTTCAGAAGTTTTACATTCAGTAAACAAACCACAACAAAGCATGGATGGATTGTCGACTTTCCGATACAAGATTTAGTTTGAATTATTTTATTATTTTGCTTGACAATATATTTCACACTTTAGGCATTTACACCATATTAAGGTAGAGTTTGGTTTGGTTCAGGGCAACATCAACACACTATCCACATTTTACAGCATTTCTTCTTTTAGAAGGTTAGGAGTTGACATCGAGTGTCCTCTGCATATACCCCCACCCCCCAAAGTGGAATGCAATTCTATTTTCTAAAGAACTATTTAATGTATTACAGGAGATCAGGATGTTTCTCATTATATCGCTCACCAAAAATTCTTGCACGCTTTGCTACAAAAAGCCCTTATGCGTTAGCAAAACAAGTCAAAAATAAGTTAATGTAAAATGTTTATAATGTAAGGCCAGTGAAAAACATCTGGTTCCTGGTGATGTCAATACACCCTAAGGGCACTACAGTGTCTTGGCACACAGTACTAACGAACTATTTAAAGGGGCCCTTGGAACTAAAAGTACAAAGTCCTTAACAGTACTGAAAAGTATCACAGAATAAACTGGCAAACTTTATGGTAGCATCCACTACAACTACTAAAGGTCTCCAAATCTGCACTTGGATTCGCACACTGACTGATGTTTGCACATTGTTCTCTGAGAATTTGTTTAGCGTAAAAAAAAACATTGCAATTTTTCCATTATGTATGAATTAGTTTGTACATTCATGAAATTGTGATGACTTGTATTCTTTTAAAACCCAGATGAAGGCTGGAGGGATACATTTTCTTGGTCTTATTAGCAACTAGATACTTTCTGCCCTCTAACAGGAAGGTTCCTGGTTCGATCTTCCAACAAGGTGGTTCGGTCTTTTCAGTGTGGAATTTGCATGTTTTCCTCTGGCAGCTCTGATTTCCTTCCACAGACCAAAAACAGGTAGTCAGACTCTGATTGCTTAATGGGTGACTATTGAAAAGCTTGGAATGGTTTTAGTAAAAGCACAGATAACTCTGATTAGATCTCATCAAATTCTTTGTGAAGAGAAAATAAATAAATTTATTTATTTATCTTTTAATATAATATTTTACACTCGAGGAAACGATCATGATCATTCACGATCATTGCAGAAACAGTCATGTCACGTTAAACACATCATGGACAATTTTGTATTTTCAACTTGCCTTACCTGCTTGGTTTTTGGACTGTGGAAAGAAACTGGAGCGCCCAAAATAAACCCACACAGACACAGGGAGAACATGCAAGCTTGACACCCAAGAATAAACCTGGGAATCAAACCCGGGACTTCTTGCTGTGAGGCCACCGTGAAAATGAATGTATGCCAAAAAGTATAAAAAATTATAAATATAAAGAATCAATTCTAAATTCTAATTTAAGATTTAAGGGAACATCAAATTGCAGAATGAATAAGTTGTTTGGTGGATAAGTGAGTAGCACTGTCGCACAGCAAGAAGGTTCTGGGTTCGATCCCATTGTGGGACTGTCCGGTTTTCTTTTGTGTGTTGAGTTTGCATGTTAAAGATGTGGGATTTTTCTCCAGGTGCTGGAGGTTAATTAGATTTACCAGGATGCATAAACCACTGCATTGTAGTCCTGGTCTCAAGCCTGAATAAATAGGGAGGACTGTTGCAGGAAGCAAATCAGGTATAAAAACTATGCCAGAATGTCTATTAACGGGAGCAGTGGGTTCATGTAACATGACAATCCTTTCCCTTTAGTGTACGTATGTAAGTAAAAAAAACACATCAGCATAAGTCAGCTTGCCCTGACATTTCATGACGTTTCGTTTAGCTGCGATAAATAAAAGCCATTAAAAACATTGGGGTCCAGTGTTAGCAGCGTCCTCTTTTTGGTTTTACGACAGGCTACTCACCACCATAATACTTTCAGAGAACAGGCTGCTGGGTTTTCTGGCTTGGCTTGACAGGTGCGTTGTACCATTTAGGGAAAAAGCACAGTTAAAAGAAGAGATGCTCATTCAACCCTAAAGTGCTACCGTACAGCAACAGAGGTTGCGTAACTGAGAACTGCTCAAACGCAGACAAAAACAAAAAACTAAAACTAAACAAAAACATTTCGGCTACAATGCAAGTGGCTCAGGAACAAAACAGCCATCGCCTATTTACAACACAGGCAGTTTGGGCAGCTTTTCATTTCTGCTACAAAGTTTGTGCCTGTGTTTAGGCCACGTTTTGTGTTTAGATTGTAAATACAAAAACACACAAAAAGGACTGCAAAATCAAAAGACTGCAGCTTTTTTTAGGACGTCTCTTTGATAACTGTTAAAAGTGTTAATTAATGGTGCAATGGCAAGTCAGAATGAATTAAATAGCAGCTATTAAAAAGAGCAACATAAAGGGCTAAGACTTTGTGGCGATCTTACATACCAGGCAAAACTGGAATAAAAAAATAACTTGACTCAGAGTCTGAGGGTCTTTCCCAGCATGTGTAAGGCAGGCGTGACGCTTTCCGTGTTTTCGAGTCTACTTTCGAAGAGGCAGAGATGACGTCTGTAAATCTGACCCGTCTTTCACAGTTCCTCTTAGAGTTCCAGCTCTTTAGACACTTTGGTAGCAATGTCCCGGAATGCGAGCGGTCCTCCCCACAGGCGTTTGAAACGCACGCCGCTGTTCTCGGGGGGAACGTGGCACACCTCTGCCTCGAATGCTACCCGTGAGCCTGCAGCACCGTGCGTGCACGAGAGGAGGAAGGGGCCGGCCTGATGCACCTGGCAACCGCAGCCCTGTGCTGCCTCGCGCACCGCCAACACCACCTCAGCTGGATCCCGCTCGCTCCGTACTTTTACATCCCAGTTGCATCGGGGGGGACGGGGCTCGATCGCTTTTTGATACCCAGATAGGTGGCGACTGTGAACAAAGGAGAAGATGGCAGGAAGTAGGGGAGGGTAGGAAAATGCAGTAGATTTGCAATGGCGGGTCCGCATGATACATGTGGTGATTGGGTAAATAAGGGAGAGGGAGAGAGAAAGATATACATTAACACTTCATAACAATAAAATAAATCAAGTGCATTCAGGTTCATGCCAATTACTCATGTAATACAGCTTTAAATCATTTTAACTAATTATGGCTGTGTTCCGAAGCCTTGTGAGCTGAGTCTACATAGGTAGCTTTCTAAGCCTAAGTCATCTTATAAGTCAGGTTATTCGAATGTGCTACTCAGACATTGATTTAATTGCATTTCATATAAATAGAACAAAGTCCAAATGCTTAAACTTGACTGACGAGAGCTAAATTCACGGGTAAATAAAACCTTCAACCTTTATACAAATTAAACACCAAATCACATTTTTTGTGAGCAGACTCATGCCGGACTGAACACTATCTGAACGCACCTTATCTTAAACAGCCTACTTCTCCAGAGTGTGCAAAGGATGATGCCTATATAGAGAGCGCACTAAGGTTTGGAACACACCCAGGGAATGCTCTGACCAAGTTCTGTGTTAAAGAGATAGATATCTATGACTAAGGCTTAGAAATGCCTTGATCATGGAAAAAACATTCGATTGAAAGTAAGAGGCTATCTCATGCAGCATGTACACACTCTTCGTGTTTGTTATTTACTCTGTAAATACACCAGTCAGGCAGAACATTATGACCACCTTTGCAAAGTTGTGTTGGTCCCTCGGTTTACTGGCATACAACTTTTAGGGAACTTTTGACAACTTTTCTATCAGAACCAGCCTAAACTACTGTAGCTTGTCTGTTTGGGTCGCATCCATGCTCCTTGGTCGCCCATGACCCTGTTGCTGGTTTACAGTCGTTCCTTACTCGGACCACTGCAGACGGGGAAGGATTGGACCCAGTCATCTAGCCATTTCAATTTGGCCCTAAAATTCGTATGCTTGGTCATGAATCCCGCTTCCAACATTACCTCTGAGGGTAATATGTTCACTTGCTGCATGATACGTCCCCTCCCACTCTCGATACCTTTGATTGGTCAGTAATAAAAAAGGCATGTCACAAGGGAGCACAGCGTTATAGTCACCTTAAACAAGTTCTCACTAGAAGGTTATGAAGACACTAGGGAATGTTATAAACTCATTAAAAACTTCTTAATACCTTAAACGTCACTATAACTGGGATAATCGTAGTCATGATAAATGTTTCGCAGGATGTATATGGACACCATTTTTTTAGTGGGTGGAATATATTACCCAGCAAGTGAAGATTTCGTCTTTAAAGTTAGTGTGTTAGAAGCAGCGAAATTAGTCATGGAGCATCTCCAAAACGGCAGCACTTGTGTGGCGTTCCCAGTCTGCAGTAGTCAGTATCAATGAAAAGTGGTCCAAGGACGGAATGGTGTTAAACAGGCGGCAGGTAAGTGAACGGTGGTCAGTGAACTACTCTAACTTAAACTGTTGAAAATGTTCATAATAATAATAGATTTTATTTGGACACTTTCCAAGTATGACAATGACAGACAGTGACAGACATTATAAAAGTAAATCAATAAAAACAGTAATAGTAATTATAGATAAAAAACAATAAAAGTAATCAAAAATAAGTAGTAATATACAAAGAGCAAATAAAGCAAAGTGATACAGCAAAGAGTTAGAAAAAGCAATCTTAAAAAGATGTGTTTTTAATAATGATAATGATGAGTAGGTGCGGAGATGCAACGGAATAGAATTCCATAATTTAGGATCTAAAAAACTACAAAACCTACATAAACAGGATCATGTCGCTTCTGGTGGAAAAATGAGTTTCAGGGCTACAAATATGAATCCAACACAGTATAATAAACATGGTCATAAGGTTAGACCTGATCTGTGTCCATGTTCGGTAGATCTCTGTGCTCAAAACATGCTTCATCTCGAGCATAAACGTTCCTCGCTCTGACTGTATTTATCCACAGCATGGACTCGATAAACACAGTTGTCCTCTAGCGTCATGAAACAAAACTGGCAAGCACATGGCAAAGGATCGCAGATATGCCAAATCAATCGATTCAAGCACGCAGCAACTTAATGGGAAGGATTTTCTTAAGGCGCGTCCTAGTTTAAGTCTTATTTAGAGTTTTCATCGTCCGAGCACTCTTTGTGATTAGCAAAGGTAACTGAGCAAGCTGGTTTGTCCTAATTTACTACATACACCAGAGTGCACAGGGTAAGTACTAATGGATGCTGAACTACAGATCAGGCATGTATTAAAATTTACCTGGAGTTCTTAACCTCATTTTTTGCTTCTGGAGCTTTGGAGGGGAGGAGAGAGAATCAGTTTAAATGGAACGTTTTGTGGACACAGATTTAAGAGGCTGATAAGAAATAACATTGACAAAAATGTCATCTGAGTTCAGAAAACTGGCCCCTTTGTTTATCTAAATAAAAAGCAATAATAGCATATTACCACATCATGATAGGAGCTTCAATTGCATTTACTAAGCCTGGTTTTTGCTTATTAATTTAATTAAACGAGTACATACTAATGATCATAAACGTAAAGCCTGTCCTACCAACACCAAAGAGCTACATGTCATGATGGTATGATAAATGTTGGGTTATAAGGATTACAGCTAGTTCTTTTGTGATTGATACCGGAGATACAGGGCAGCTGTGGTCGAAACGGGGGCAGCCAAAGCTGAGGAGGTTGTCGGTTCGATTCCAAGACTCGACAGACCTTGTATGAAGTGCCCTTGAGCAAAGCAACTAACCGCTAACCGTTTCTCGGGCACTGTGGCTAAGACTGCCCACTGCGCCACGCACGTGTGCTTACTAGTGTGTTCAAATGTGTTTCACAGTCATTCGACTGACTTTAACACTTGTAGTGTCCGAAGTTTTTATCAAAAAGTCTTTCACCATCAACTGCACATTATATGTACAGATTATGAGTTTTCTATGGTTTACAAGACAACCCAGTGGACACCTTTTATTTCATGATGGCTTTATTACTGTAGGCAGAATTCGAAGATGCCTAGCATACCTTGTGGAATCTGTTTAAGCTGGCGTAAAGCATAAACCAGGCTTTGGAACGACTGTACATTTTGTTCTGCTGTGAAGAACTAATACACATGCTTACCTTGTGACCGGAGATCTGCAGAGTCTCTCAGGTTCGTCTGTGACCCTCAAGAAGAAGAGAAAACTTTGCGTTATGCCTTAGCAATATTAACATTGGTCTGACCACACTACAAAAACAAACCAAGACACCACAAGTTTGCATTATCATGACAAGCAATTATTTCAAAATGACGACAGTATACGTATATTTAAAATATCTAAAACACAACAAGCCTTTTTGTTTTGCTTAATAGAACAGCACCACTACAGCTGAATACTGTATCTGTCGGACAGTTATTATTATATACTTTTTTCTCCAAAAAACGGAGAGTAACGTCCAAACACAGCGATCATTAACCGAATTCTGATAACAGAGTGAATGCTGAGTAGCCTCAAAATCTTAGGTGTGAACGAAGCATCACCACCTCCACAGTCGGGTCTGAAACGTTTCTACACAAACAGGACGTGGAGAATTTGAACAGGATTGAAAACGAAGGATTTTGATCAGCACACTCACGTACTGTATTTCTAATGTTAGCATCCTCTAAAAAACATAAGCCCAACGTTGAATTGCAAAAAGTATTATTTACATAAAATTATGCTACATATATATATATATATATATATATATATATATATATATTTACACACACACATTATTAGGGCTGTCCGCAAATAATCGATTATTCGTTGGTCGACCAAAAAAATTACTAGTCGGCCAAATTCCATTGGT
>JAOUQU010000038.1:1200455-1212453 GCA_028566735.1 Ammoglanis amapaensis | reverse complement strand
GCAATTCATTGGTAACTTTCACTATTATGAGCTGTTTTTAGAACAGTCCCGCGGGCGACTCATGAGGTCCTCGCGGGTGACCTGGTGCCCGCGGGCACCACTTTGGTGACCCCTGATGTAGATGATGATACATTGAGTTTAGATCACGACCCACTGAACCCGAGGCAGAAAAGTCCTGAACAGATCAGAACAGCTCCTGAAGTCACTTTATTATGGCTGAGTGTTCAGACTTGGATCATCAGAAGGTCAGTGGTTCAAGCCCTTTCCATTGACCTGTGATCATTATTGGACTTTACTCCTCAGTGAATGTCAATGTTAAGTCATGGTAACGTTGTTCTACGTATCGGAGGGTTGGCCCCTGAACAAGGCCCTTAACTCCTAATTTGACTGCACGACGACTTAGTGATTCATCACCATCGTCTCACCGCAAGAAGTCCTGGGTAACTCCCCAAGTTCTCCCCAAGTATGTTTGGGTTTACTTTGGGTTTCCTCCCACAGTCCAAAAACATACCTGTTAGGTGAATTGAGTGTGTTTGATGTGAATGAATGAAACGTTTCTAGTCATGACTAACCAAGCTAAATAAATAAAGTAACGATTGTTCAGTTCAGTTCTATAAACTGTATAAATCATTTCTACCGTGAGTTCTCATGTGTGCTTTTGGTGAACTGTTTGGTGAGATGAACCATTTTCCTTCGTTCTGTTAGTGAGTATTTTTCCCCAGTTGAATGAAGATCACTATCAAGGTCTCGTATAAAAGACCAGCTGAATAGAAACGGTAAATGAACGCTCGGCTGCTTTCAAACGAATGGTGTAGTTTTCCTTACACTGAGTAAAAAAAAGGTCCAGCAGGTGTTTGTCCTATTTATGTGCAGAAGACCCCGTCCACCCCCCCACCACCCCCACAGACGGCATGTGGCTCGTAGCAGGAAGCTTTGTGTCTGCTTTTATTCCAGACTTTAAAAAAGCACGGGTGGCTGAAAGAGCTCAGGCGAAGATATCCGAGGGTGAAGAGGAGACCTTCCTCCCCTTTGGGGGTTCCTCGTGAGGATGCCGGGTACAGACCCTCCCTCCACAGCTTTATTTAACCTCGTTTTGTCACAAGAGTTTTTACTCCTACTTTAGGGCAGGCGTATCCAAAGTCTGACCCGGGGGCCACTTGTGGCCCAAGTATTGTAATACACACACACACACACACACACACACACACACACACACAAACACACAGATGGCAGTAGATGATGCACGGTTCAAGTGTAAACATTGCTAAAGAATTCTTGGAATGAAATAAGGAGCGTTTGTACAGTTCAAGATCTGATTTAAAAAGCATTGAAGTGGCTTCATCAGTCAGCAGTTCTCAGTGTGATTAATATTTCTGTATCTCAGACATATTAACAAAGTTTTTATAATAAATGTCATGTTGTGTAGTAAATATATCAGTTCAGAACTTGACACATTCTGTTGTGTGTTCATGATTCTTCTGAAGATCACTAGAGATGCTAAATCTAAGATTTAATTGTCTTTTTGTGTGTAGAACTGTTAAACACCCTCCTCCACACACACACGCACACGCACACACTCACACACACTAATCTAACCTTCTTTGCTAAGAGTTTAGACACCCGTGCTTTAGGGGGGGGGGTCTCTGCTTGGGGGCTTTGTGAGAGCAACAACCATTTGAGTCTGTTGTCCTTCTTGGATTTTACGTCCCCTGATTACACCGAACGTCCAGCGTGGTTTTGTTTTGATAACGCCTCTGTTTTAAAGACGAGCCACAGTTGTGCAGTCATGTGGGTGTTAAGTGTCGGAACATTCGCTCTGTACATCCGATTCTGTTTGCAGAATGTGAAGGGAAATTTCTCCAGGTGTTTTTGAAGTCATGAGTGCTGGTGGAGACTCGGAGTCGTGAGGAATTTCCCTTCTTTCATGAGGTTTTGCTGGGGGAAAGAACCCGAGTGAAAGTTTTCACCCCCTTCATTTTACGTGATTAGCCTTTAAATTCAGTGTGGTTTCAAACATTCAGACTTGTGGTTCAGAGAGCCAGATTGAACTGAATATTGCTCCTCGTAGGTCCGTGTTGGTTTCATCTACATACGCTAGCATAATAAGCACCTTTATGAAGGAGTCTCGGGTCCCTGTGGTTGCCAGTTCCTGACTGGTTCTGAAGTTTATGACAGTTTCACACTTTTCAGGGTCCATGTAGTGACCATCTGCTCAGGAGGAGCTTCACCGTGACCCTCTCTTAACACACAGGCTGCTTTTAACCTTTTGTTAACCAAAGTGGACAGATGGCCTGAAAGTTGCCGGTCTGAAAAGGAGGCACTTTGCTCTTGTTTCAGTTTGACCGTTGTATAGTTTGATTATCCCCCTGATTGTTGGTTGGGTTTTTAATTTTTAATCCCCTTGTAATAGAAAGCAGGAAATCTTATAACCTTTAATAAGAGAAAATCTCATATTGACTTTTTCTTTTTGATTGCAGAACGAATGAATCTGAGATGTTTTCAGTGATTTATTTCAGGCCTTTAACACTCTTGTTGTTTATTACAGATTTATAACAGTGTTGTTTCTTATCAGTACATTTAAAATTCTTTACAAAACGATTTAGTGTTTCAGGTTTATTTTGTCTCGTTTTTTTCACAAACACATCTACACATGAGCATCAGTGTAACAGGGTTGAATGCAGGACTGCAGGCAGGCCAGTCCTGTATCTTGTTTTTCTGATAATGTTTATTGTGTGTGATGGTCCATGGTAGTCTCTTCTGTACGTTGTTAATAAATGACTTCTTTTTTGCAGACGTTGTCGAGTCGGTTGTGTTTGTAAATAAAGAAATTAAATGTTTTTACTAATCTGAAGTTTAAACTGTTTGCAATCAAATCAAACTTCAAGTCAATATAAGAAACAGTGCATTTCTAGTATTTCCTGGATTTGATTTAGGGGTTGTAAAATGGGGCTCTGTGGATGTGTGGATGGTGTTTGAGCCACGTTGCAGGTGACACATGTACTGGATGTGTGGAGCAGCAGTGTGTAGGTGATTTAGAACGAACCACCGTTCATCCTCCTCCTCGTCCCGTCCTGCTGTTTACATTACACTCACTCTCATGTTATAATGGGACCATGTAATCATCTTGTGTGAGATAACTGATGAATGTTGCTCAGTTTGTGGGTGAGATGTTTTTATGGAGTTTTTCTGGAGTCTCCAGGTCGGTTTCTCCAACCTTGTAACACTTTAGGAAACCTACAGGACAATTCAGGGTCTCCACTTCACCTAGTGGCATCTTTATGGACTGTGGGATCGTCTTACTTGGACATGGAATTCGGGACTTTTTGCTTTGAGGGGAACGTGCTGTAGAAGATTATTTAGTGAAATGCTTCTACTGAGGATTTTAGGAAAGGCGTTACTATAGCAACTGTCTCTGTATTCTTTGAGCATGTTTATGATCCCTCAGTAATAAAACTGTCAGTGCTTCTGTATCATGCGTGTTCTAGTTTGATGTTTCAGCACACGTGTGTTGTTTACTGATGATTACACATGTTGTGCGTGATGACGTGAGCTTTAGATACACAGATCCTGGTACAGAGTGAAACTCGAGTCACTCGTGACTTTATTATAGGCTGATGAGGTTCATGAGGGTCATAACATCTGTATCTTCAGCATCACATCTGTAAAATACTTGTTTTACACATTGATTTTTTTTTTTTTAGGAAGAGGCATTCGAAGGATTCGGGACGGGCACTGAATATGGACGAATACAGAGTCCTGAGAGAACCTCGACAGGTAATCTTAATCTTTAACACAGTGACATAATAATCAAATATTTCATAAATTATACATGATATTTAAATACAGATTTAAACTTCGTTGACATAAAATCATCTGTCTCTCAATTCGATCACATTTTGTAACATGATTGGAACCCCGACCTCATGGTAAGAAGAATAATCAGTGTGTAATCAGTGTTTATAATGTTGTGTGTTTTACCTGGTCTGTTAAATGTCTGTATTTAATGATAAACTATTTAGTTTTGATTGAAATGCTTTTGAGTGAGGCACCAAACCCATAACTGCTCCCCGGGTGCCATGGTTAGGGCTGCTCATCGCTCCAGGTATGTGTGCTCACTGCTGCCTCCTAGTGTCTGTTTCACTGCACGGGTTTTCTTCTGTGTGTATAAAGCACAGCAGTGAAAAGTGTTCACATTCTAAATTCTAATAACATGATTGTTTCTAAGGCAAAAGGTCGTTCAGTTTATTAAAATTTTTTATTTTTATTTAGCTACTTCATCACAGGAAAAGAAACCACGAGGTCGCCCCCCCAAAAGTTCAACTCCACAAAAATCGGCTCCGTCTGTGGAACCTCAAGCCTCGTCTGTCACAGGTCCATTCACAGAGAAGACTAGACGGCCACCAGGAAGACCCCCTGGTTCAGGAGAGAAAAGACGAG
This sequence comes from Ammoglanis amapaensis, assembly GCA_028566735.1. Classification (NCBI taxonomy): domain Eukaryota; kingdom Metazoa; phylum Chordata; class Actinopteri; order Siluriformes; family Trichomycteridae; genus Ammoglanis; species Ammoglanis amapaensis. The sequence goes on along the minus strand of JAOUQU010000038.1, from coordinate 1,208,016 downwards.
GTCGTCCTCCTGCGTCCGCCAAGCAGAGAAACTCTCTCCAAATCGTTCCAAAGATGTCGTCTAGTGATGGTGTGGATGCTGGACGGGAACACTGCTCAAGTCCAGCACGGCACCAGGACACGGTGGATGATGGCGTCGACAAAAAGGCCACAAAGAGAACTTTTCTTAGTTCAGTACAGAGACAAACTGTCACCAAATTCCACAAACTGGGTCGCGGATCCAAGTTAACCAGACTGAAGCGACTGCAGGATGTAAAGCGGGAGCCTCTAAAGTCCGGAATCTTAAAAGGTGTCCCAGTCCCTGTTGTGCCAAGGAGGAGGCGTGGCAGACCTCCTTCCTCAGAGCGCCGCAAAGCCGAGAACATTAATGCAGTTTTGGCCTTGGAGTCACCCCCCACAGAGGCTGGCACTGCCAGACAAAAGCTCTTGAAGGAACGAGATGTGGATACTCGAACGATACAGCATTCTAAGCTCAGGGCCTCTCATCCTGCTGATGGACGCACTAGCCCGGATCCTCAGGGCTCCTCATTACCAGCTGATCCGGCCACACCCTCAAAACTTGTAAGGCCCTTAAACTTACGGCAAAGTCCCCGTCACGTCAAACTGAGCATCATACCGCCTTCTAAACGCACTGATACCACTATAGCCAAGCAACTACTTCAGCGAGCTAAGAAGGGAGCACAGAAAAAGAAATTATTGGAGAATGAGGTCGGGGCAGTCCGGCGATCGGCAGATACGGAGGCTGGGATAAGGAGGAACAGAAGAACACAGTTAAAAAACATTCGGCAGTTCATCATGCCCGTGGTGAGTACAGTATCCCTGAGGATTATCAAAACTCCAAAACGCTTCATTGAAGACGAAACCAATTTCGGCATTCCACCCCCTAACACAAAAATTGCACGTTTGGAATCTGCTGTGCCGGTTTCAGCCTCCCAGCCTTCTACAACATCCTCCACCCTCGTTTCCACTTCTCCAAATGCAGCCGCAACCGCTACCATTTCTGCACCAGGACCCACTTTTACTCCTCCACCTCCTGCCCCCACTGCAAGTGTCACTGTTGTTGCAGGAGCAAATCTCCCCAGTAACAACAGTTGCAACAACAGCAACGGGCGCTTCAGTAGCAGCGCAGCATCCTGCGGCTCCAGCGCAGTGTCCCAACATTCCTCCCAGCTGTCTTCAGGAGAATCTTCCCGCTCCAGCAGTCCCAGTCTCGATGACTCCTCGTGCGACTCGCACATTTCCGATGGCACCCAGGAGCTCTCGGAGGAACCCGACCATTCCCCTTCGTCTCATGGAGAGAGGGAGGCCAGTTTGCATCATTCCCCGCATCCACTCTCGCCATCGTCAGAACCCGAGACCGAGCACATGGAGTTACTGGAGCCAGACCGACGTGGACGGAGAGGTCACGGCCTCAGGAGAGGCCATCTTGTCTCACGTGGTCGAAGTAATCTGATCAGCAATAGGAAAAGGGCAATTATTAGTCCTGCCACAGGTGTCCTCATGTCTCCTTCTCAAGCAGTCTCCCACCACACTTCTTCTACTGCTTCTTCTTCATCATCTCCTCCACCACCTCCTCTTCTGACTCCACCACAGCCTCCACAATCAGCATCCTCTAATGTAAGTGCCATCAGTGATCATTCCCACTCGGCATGGATCATGCCACATCCTTTTTTACCTACACCGCCGATACTCGCCGGTTCCCATGACAAACGTCGTGCCATTCTGCGAGAGCCCACATTTCGATGGACATCTTCGTCTCGCACAGAGCAGCAATGTTTTTCTTCTGCCAAGTATGCAAAAGCTGGTCTTATTCGCAAGCCTATCTTTGATAACTTCCGCCCTCCACCACTTACTCCAGAGGACGTAGGGCTGATACCTCCTGGACCTGGCGGAGGTGGAGTTGCACCAGGGAGTTTCCCTGCTCCTGGTGGGGTTCCAGGCGTAGGCACCAGGTTGTTTTCTCCAGTGCATCATCAGCAACCATCGTCTCGCTTTGAGTCGTCGCTCCAGAAACGCAGTCCTCTGTTGCGTGCCGCTCGATTTACACCAAGCGCCGCTCACTCCCGCATTTACCAGTCGGTCACTTTTCCATCTTCCTCAGGGAGCAGCCCAGGCTCTCAGTCTCCTCTCCAAGCTATATCACCATCAAACAGAGCATTTCCACGAAGAAAGAGGAGAACGTTCGGACATTCACGTGGACAACCAAGATCACCCTCACACTCCATGACCACCAGGAGCAGTCAGTTAGGGACCCAGACTGGAAAAAGCATCTCCGATGTTTCTGCACTGACTAGCTCAGTTCCCACAAGCGTGACCGGTAACTCGAGTCCTTTACCTGGAGTTGCAGTCAGTCCAGTTGCCTCAAGTGCCTTAACTCAAGCCTCATTTAATAGCTTCTCATCTGGCCCCCTCGGATCTATTAATCAGGGGGCCTCTGATGCTCGGAAAGTGGATGGGTGCCTCGGTGGAGGTGGGATTTCAACCTCTTCCTCATCACAGCTCTTCCCTCCATTTGCTTCCAGTCCCCAAGGTACAAGTGGCGGTGCTGTAAAAGTAGGCAGAGAGCGTAACCTTTCGTCTCTGGAAATCACCAAGGAAAAAGACAGAGAGGCAAAGCGAATCCGGGAACGAGATAAGGATGCTAAACGAGACCCGAAAAAAGATTGGGAAAGGAGAGGAAGGACCCTGGAAGGTGGCAGCATTTTTGCTTTGGATGGCAAGGAGGTTGAAGAGTCCCAGAAAAAGAACTCCGGACAGAAGAAATCCGTCTCCATCGAGTCCAGTACCAGTGTAGAGGCGTCTGTGGTTGAGTCTCGAGTGGGGCAACTGTCATCCAAGGGCCGCCTGATAAAAAAGGGCAGATCGTCCGAGAAAGGTCCGGACGTCGAAGGAACAGAGAAGGTCAAGGACAAAGAGAGATCAGGTGCTCCCATACAACCCAGGAATTCTGGGAGTTCACCCACCACAACATCCCTCAGTTATGTCCTCGCTCATGCTGAGAAACAGCCGGCGACTGACCGGCGTGTTGCAGGTTTGCTGGAAATGGCCAAAGCGCAACTTTACAAGATAGAGAAGAGCAAGTCGGCCAAATGTGTGGATCAACCGAAAGTTCAGGTGGGTGTTCAAAAAGCTTCTATTTCTTGTGTTCTGGGGTTTGTGTTTTTTTTTTCTTCTGCTGTTTCACACAGACGATTCTTCAAAAATAAACAGTAGGGGGTGCTGTTTATATTGGAACCTAAAACATGGATGTAGTATTTTTGATATACAGTGGAACCCCGGTTAACGACCACAATCCGTTCCGAGGGGTCGGTCGTTATCGGAAATGTTCACTATCAGAAACACTTTTCTTCATAAGAAATAACACAAATACAATTAATTGGTTCTCAGTCCCGGTTACCTCGTTAATATATGAAAGTTACATGATATACAGGTGTGTTTTTTATAATGAGAACTGTTATAATACACATGGAGTTAAATCAACATAAAAAGCATTTAAACATAAGAAAACATTTAGTAAACAAGATCAAATGTACCGACTGCGGTGTGATGGCGTGAGTGGAAGGAGGAGGTGGGGGGGCATTCGTTAACCGAGGTTCCACTGTATTTTGTCGCCCCTTTGCTTTTACACATAGGTAATATTATTCTGCATTAACCTAATTTGTGCAGTTATTGTAGTGAACACACTAGGGGGCAGCAGTGAACGCCGAGGCCAGCTCTAGCCACTGCACCCAGGGAGCAGTTAGGGATTAGTACAAAGCTCAAGGGCACTTTAGTCATGATGTATTGGCTTTCGAAATTGAATCAGCAAACCTTCCGATTAAAAACCTAGTTTTCTTATCATCAGTCCACGGCTACCTCCAACCTAAGCTGGTAAAATATTTTGGGATTTTACCACTGCTCAGGTATTATATTAAAAGCACACAAAAAGGGGTTGGCAACAAAGAATACGAACCCCAAAAGGAAAAAAAAACTTCCCAGGAGACAACAGCAACCAAAATGCAACAGCAACTAAAGCAGCTCAGACCTCATTACAAAAGTCCATGTCTAAGAAATGCAAAACAACATCCTGCTATGCCAGAGGCTGAAACAAGTACCGTGGACTAAACTGTACGTGTAGTAAAATATGTGGCCACAATCGTCAAAACTGCAATTGGAGAAAAAAACGAATACAAGCCCCTGAAGCAAAGCTGGTTTCCCAACTGGAAAGCAAAACAGCAGCAGCGGCTAAAGCATCTTATTTCCTACTAATAGATGTGGACAGTGACAAACCACAAAGAATAATCGACCGACTGTGTTGTTGACCATGCAGATCAGTAAATACACTCGACACGCCACTACCGTAACCACAGAAGATCAGGGTGTGGAAAACAAAATAATCAGACTTAAATACAACAACATAAACTCCACATTTAGTTTTGACGGGCTCAGGTAATGCAGCCTGGTAACCGGACTCTTTTTAATTTAAAAGGTTAACAAGATGTTCACTTGGGGTCTTTCCATGGGAACTGGGAACTAATTAAAAACTCATCAAACCATTAACCCAGTATTTAAGATGAACTGGATGCAAGATCTGAAAAACAAGAAGAACTTTCAGATTTATGGATTAAAAACTTAAGATAAACAGAATGATTTGAGTGGTTGGACACCATAAATCATAAAAATAAAAAAAAAATTATAACCTGTCTGAAGAATTAGCAACTACTGTCTTAGTTTGAGAAAATATGTATACAGTTTACATGCTGAAAATTTGAATATATAAAATAAATATTTGTTTAACGGAAACAAATGTGCTTGTACATCAGTTTTTCTGGCTTTGGTGTACCAAAGAGGCAACAGTAAGACAACTCTAAAAGTACAATGGTTGTGATGGTGACATCCTCAGACAATTAATTTCCCGGTAGTGTACAGGTAGTGTAACTGTTCAGTCCATGAGGTTTGTATTTCAAACACTAACATTACAGCCAGCATCATCAGACTGCTTTTAGGTATCAGAATTAAGCCCTCTGGATTCCTTGGTGCAGTATAGTCCTCGGCTTCCTCAATCGTGAGGGCATTGTTGCCATCGGCTGTCCCTCAGGTTCCCACAGACTGAATTCAATTTGATGTTTATGTATCAGGGCATCCAAATGCTGCCAAGTTTTATTACAGAGTATCCAGGATCTCATTGTGTGTTTGGAAAAAAGACCCCCCAGGACACTATACACCCACTCATCAGGAACATGCCCAGATGTTGTCAGGAGTGCATCCAGGCACTTTAGGGCCGTACATTCTCCCGGACATATTATAAAATGCTAGGAGGAGATACATACAAACTGAATAAGCTTCTAATTTAGATTTTTTTTTATCTTTATCAGGAATGATTTTATCTTAAATGTTATGTCTGATTTCAAAGTGTTATTCTTTTTCTAAGCAGTTTATTATGTTTGGGGACGTGTGGTGGCCTGTACCACAGAATACATTAAACATGTCTGTGGCTATTAATAGCAAATTCAGGATAAAAATGTGACCTACAAGCAAGTAAAGCTATGAAAATCTAGTTTTACTTCTTTACAAACACTTTGAAAAGCTGGTATGTGCTTTGACTTTGAACAATTGTGATTGGATCACACCATGTGTGCAGAACATGATACGAGGTGCATTGTACAGATCTTAGCATAAATTATTTCACCCTCACAGATGCTCCCACAAATTAGTTTCATTAATAGCAAATGGTCATAAAGCCCATGCACAATAAAGCCAGTCTAGAACTTGCCAGTGCCCATACTGAACTAGATAATAACTACCGGGATTCTAAATCGAGTAATGAGACCAAGACAGATGTTTTTGGAACGGATGACTTTCAAACTGTATGGTCTTGCAAAGGTTAGAAAAATTAACCGTGTCTACAGTGGGGCCCAATGAGTGCTGCTGGTGTCAGTGAGCTGCATTTCATGAACTCACAGACTTAGTGAAATATTAAACTGAAATAGAAGATTCTACCAACACTCTTTGTTGCCTGACACTTTTTCAACACAAAGATCCATAACACACATGCATGAAGAGGAACATGCTGAAAGAACATCATAGAATGTCCAATTCTATGTCAATTCTAAAGAGACAAGTTTAGCACCACTCTCCATCCAGCATCTAGATTCTTAAAGAGGTTATTCTTGTTTTTGTCTTCATTTAGATATTGATTAAAATCGTACTTTTCAGCGGTTGTGTACTCATTTATGCTGAGCGCTGTACTACTGTGGCACCAGCTGTAACCCAGCACCTGCATGGACTGAAAATAAAATTGCTAAATGTTTTACCAATGTAGAGCAATTTGGAGATGACAAAAATAATAAGTGGCCGAAATAAAAGAAACAAAACAACGATTCAAAGACACAAAACATTGGCACCCAAGGGAGGGGATAGAAAAGGAAACTGCATGAATTCATGAGGTTATTAAAATGTGGCAAATTGCCTGAGCCTGTGACTACCCAGTTCTTAGAGAAAAAAAAGAAAGACAAATCTGAGGGCAGCAACATGCGCACTACACCCAATAACTGTTCTATATGTTTTATAGAACTGTATGCACCCCTCCCCCCCTTTGTAATTTTAAGTAAGTTTTTCCTCGACACTGTTGCCCTTGGCTTGCACAACAGTGTTTTTAATCTGTTGGTTCCGGATTTCGTAAAGCTGATTTTAGACTTATTGTGAAAAGCACTATATACAATCAATACAGAGAGCTGAACTCGCTAACTGGCATAAGTCCAATTATTTGGCTTGCTTTGTCAAAGGGTCGTCATACCCCAGCTGGTACTGCTTGCACATCCAGGGCACATCAAGTATAAATCAACTTAATCGGCTAAAGTTTTAGTCAAATTATAAAATTTACTTTAAATTCTGCCACTTTAATTTTGTGCCTGAAAAAGATGTTTTTATAGATTTCTTTTCTCACTTGACATGGCAAATTGTATAATTATGTTTCAATATTGAAAACAAGCTTGAAAAGCATAAGAGCAAATAATAATACAATATTTCAATTATCCTTCTGTAAATAATATAATTACATCTTATTTATTTTTACTGTCAATGTGTGTGATGTTTTTTTATATCTATCTGTGTTTTCAGATTGTCATGAATGCTAAAATACATAAGAATATAGAACGATCATCACTTCAGAAATAAGCAATCATGTCTGTATGTAGACAATCAATCAGCAGATAGCACCACTGGGGTATTCAACAATGGACCCCGAAGGTAGCATAATTTATTGCTGCACAAGTACAAAACTACTTATATGAATTCTAATAAGTTATACAGTTCCAACATCGAGGGAGGATCCTGCATGTATATTTGTCTTGCAGAAACGCAGACAGTCTGATGACTTTTGTGTTGAGACACATCAGTGCTCAATCTCAACATGTTAAATTGGAATGTAGATTTCTAGCCTGGTTTGTTTATATATGTTTTTTTTTGTAGTGCTAAATTTTACACATGCACTTTTGAAGAGGCATGCAATTCACACACACACACACACACACACACACACACACACACACACACACACACACACACACACACACACACACACA
>JAOUQU010000038.1:1177239-1197754 GCA_028566735.1 Ammoglanis amapaensis | reverse complement strand
ACACACACACACACACACACACACACACACACACACACACACACACACACACACACACACACACTAACACACACACTAAATGGGAAATGCATCACAAACGTAACGATTGTTACATTTTTATTTTTCTTTATTGTAAGATTTAAATCCACTTGTTCTGTTTGCGTTACACAACAGCAACACAGCGCCCACTAATGTTTAAAAAACGAATTAATAACTACTCAGTCAACCGCATGTTAAATTACTTTTTACTTTTTTACTTGAGTACATTATAGACTAGTAGCTTGACTTGTACTTAAGTAAATACCCATCAAAGTAAGAGAGTACTTGTGTTTGAGTTAAGTCCTCTCTCCAATTCAGATAATATAACATATAAAAAGTAAAAAAAGTAAAAAAGTAGATTAGCTGTGTGGATGAGCATCCATCCTGTGAGATTAAACAGTCATTCTAGATGCCCTCCTCCACCCCCCTAAGAGCCCTAATGGGTGCCTGAATGGCCGCACTGGGAATCAAGTTGCATGGCTTGTATTTCACTTTCAATTATTGAGGCTTCTGTTTGCCGATAAACCCGGTAGGTCCACTTGTCCGAGCAGCAGAGAATACCCAGCAAGCACTCTGTTTGCTCTTCGCCATGTACCGGTGGTTTGGCATCCTTCTCTTCTACCAGGCGTGGAGTGTCGACCTGACGACACGTAACATCCTGGTATCAGGTAGGCTGTATTAAACCTGTATTGTGGTAAACTTGACTCGTAGCAACAAGTCCCGGGTTCGATTTCGGAGTGAGGCAATCTGAGGGCTTTCTGTGTAGAGTTTGCATGTTCTCCATTTGTTTCCTCCATATACTCTGGTGTCTTCCCAAGCTAATTGGAGATACTGAAAATGTCCTGTGTGTGTGTGTGTGTCTGTGTCTGTGGGACTTGTAACAGACTGGCGAACTGTTTAGGTCTTTAGTGGATTCAACCAGCATCCCACCATGACCGTGAAGAGAATTAAGGCGGTGCAAAAATAAATTATGGATGGATGGATGGATGGATGGATGTACACTCAGTATATGGCCATTTTTTATACAATAAAGTAACAGACGTGTAAAGGAATGGAAATATTACATTTACTCACTTTATTAAGTAGTTTTTGGTGTACTTGTACTTTTAAACATTTTACAACATTTATTTTTACTCCTACTAAAATGTGTCCTTAGAGTTGTAATTTACTACATTTCACAATCACAATCGTAAAGGACACGTTTGGGTTGCCAGATTGTACTGTTTATTTTGGCCAATGTTTATTCAAAAACATTTTAAAAGCATGAAAATAGTGCACAATCTTGCAACAGAGGTTCGTAATTTAAAAAGCATACAGCGTACATTTATGATTGCTTTGAAGTGCACCATAAAACATTTTATACATTTTAAAATAAAAAAATCTAATGAGACAGCGCTCCATAAAGCACTAGAAGTTTACGTGTAACTGGTTGGGTTATACGTTTTAAAATTGATTTATGAGATAATCTGTACTAAATGATACATTATACATCTTTAAATGGTGTAGCAACAAGTTTTTTTCTATTATATTTGTATTTTAAACAACTGTATATGCGATACAGCGCCCCCTTATGTTGTAAAAGTAACTCAGTAACGTTTACGCACACTTTTTACTTTGTACTCTTATCACCTCTGTACAGGAGAAGACGTAAGCGGGGCTTATTTCAACTGTATGAGCCACTGTAACCTAACTCACGTCACACGATGTCCGGAGGGCACCTACTTTTCATCAGGGCATTGCTTGGAATGCCCGGCAGGCTACTAGTGAGTCTCGTACCTAAATGTCTTGTGTTTGTTTTAAAATATTGAAATATTAGAACTGCACTAAGGCTTTCGTTGTGTTCCAGTTGCTTCGGGAATGTATCTTCACCCAGAAAATGCCCATCAGGCACACACAACCTTCATCCCGGAGGAGACAGTATTCAGGACTGCCAGGTAAATCGCCTGTGTGTTAACATCTTACAGGAAGACACGTGAGAATCTTATTTCTATAATATTTTACTTTCTTGACCACATTAACGTGATTGTGTAATAAGAGATTAAGCGTTTTTGTGCGTTACAGCGCTGTGCTCCCGGACTGATAAGTACCGAGGACGGCGTGGACTGTCGGCTCTGCCCCACCGGATTCTCGTGTGATACGAGCATTGGAACCCTGGCAGCGTGTCAGAATGGACAGTTCTCACCGGAGGGTCACACTCAGTGCCTCCCCTGTCCACTAGGCTACGTCTGCATGGACGGATTCCAATGGAGGGTACGTTTAATCCCAGTCCAGGAATCAGCCCTTTGTGAGCTTTGGGGGTGTAACCATGCACCACGAGGGGGTTAAAAATCGACACACGCATGCCACTATTCGGAATGAGTCGATATTCACTTTAAACACTAGAGGGCGCTTTACCTGGGTATTACCAAGAGACGCCAGGTTTGGGATTTATGTGAGGATACAACATAGATTTGACATCATGCACTTTTACTTCTACTTAAGTATGTTAAGTCTTAATAATTGTATATCGCTGCATGAAAAAAAATCATATTTGGGAACTGTGGAAGTGAATGGGGTTGCCAGATTATAAAGAATCAAAGATTATCTATTTTCTTAGACTAGTAACTCCAAATTATTCATAAAATCATCTAAGTAATTCATAATCTTTATATATATATACATGGTGGGGGTTGTTGTCAAGTGTTTCTTTTGTACAATGAGGGAAATGTGCAGCATTGTTTGCATAGTCTGTACCTACCTTAGAGTCGAAAATGGCACTCCTTATACAAATAAATAAAATATATTTACAAATAATAATAAGTATTTTCCATTAACTATGAAATAGAAGTAATAAAAAGAAGTTTTGTGACCTTGTTTAAGTATCGCGAATCGTGTCGTATCAAGGGTGGAGTGTATCGTTACATCCCTAATCATTTTTGAGCGAATTAATGTTTTACGGTTATTTTAAATTGGTGTAATAATCTAATCCAGACCTTGACTGAAAAACACAGATTTGTTTTCTCCTCTATATTATTTATAATATAAACTATATATATATATATATATAATATCTGATTTCAGTGTGGACCTGGAGAAGAACCCGACCCAACCCAAACCCGGTGCACCGAATGTCCTGAAGGCCGCTTCTCGTCTCTGTGCAGTGTCCAGTGTGAGCTCTGTCCAGCAGGTAAAGCAGAAAGATCCGAGCTTTATCATTAATTTAGGTCCATTCGATCACTTACCCTCATTTCAACTCCACCTCAGCAAGAACCTCACAACATCTCATCAGTGCATCTGATCACCCAACTCAGAGCTGTCTGTCTGTTCCTCTTGTTTTATTTATTTCTCCCTCTCTAGGCACGTACTGCCCATATAAAGGAATGTCTTGGGCTTTGCCGTGTCCGGCGGCGCGCTATACAGAAGTGGTCGGTCAGACTGTTTGTAAGATCTGTAACGGTAGCGCAGCCTGTAGTGATGAGAGAACTCAGACCAGGACCGGGACTGAGCTTCTGGTTAGCCAGCGGAACCGATTGATCAACTCCTGCCTGCCTGGTACTTATAGAGTCGGGGAAGGTCCGGGCTGTGATGTTTGTCCATTAGGTGAGTTCATTATATCCCAAGATTCTTGGGGAAAGTTTCGCATAATCATCGTATGAATATCTTCATCCCCTTAAAGCTTCTTTAGCAATCCAAAAAGGTAGAAATCAGTTCATACACAAACACCGGTGGAAAGTAACTAATTACATTTACTTGCGTTATTATAATTAAGTCATTTTTTTGTGTACAGTTTATGTTTTTAATTTTTTTATTGATTTTAAAACCATTACTTTTAATTAAGTTTGGTTAGTCCTAAGAATTGTAATTCACTCTGATCTGTTACTGAGTAAAAAGAAAAACTCACTAAATTCATATTCGGAAAATGCTGAAGTGAATAGGGTTGCCAGATTGTACTGGATTCTAGCCAGAAATTATTTATAAGCTATTTTAAAGATCCTTAGAAAGGCATGAAAAATGGCAAAGCCCTGCCCAGAGGTGGAACTATTTAGATCTTTTTTTATCCAAAACTATGGATAAAGTTGCTAGTCTTAAAATCTACACAAGTGAAATATTACAAAGTAAGTAAAGTAAAATGTACTTGTAGTTAAAATAGATTTTGTCTACAACCCAGTACAATCTGGCAACTGTATTCACTGCAGCATTTCCCAAACATGAATTTAGTGTTTTTTTACCCAGTAAATAAGTGTTAACATACTTAAGTAGAAATAAAAGTTCATAAAATTAGTTACGGTACCACAATTACATACCGTTGTTTTTGAAAACAAAAACCAACACACAACAGTCAAACATGAAACAAATAAATATATATTCGTATATATCTTACAGACACTGGAATGGTACCAAGAGCCCTACCCAACACCGGTCTCACCAGTATTTATTTTCGACTATATCACCTGTATAGTGTACAGAAGTGTTAGTATTGTTGTTGGTATTGTACTCACAGTTGTGTGTTTGCTTTGTATTAGGATCTTACTGTGTGGGTGGTGTTGCAGTGCAATGTCCAGCCGGAACCTACGGACCGAAGGAGGGTCTGCAGAGACAAAAGGACTGTGCCATCTGCCCCGCAGGTTAATCGAATAAACAAAATGTGTTGAGGCCTCAGCAATAAATGTGACTGAATGAAGTGTCCACATACTTTCGGTTGTATGTATGTTAAGCCTAAAATGTCATTTCGCTAATGATTCCTTCTCTCCAGGGTTTTACTGCTTGGAGGGCACATCCCGGCGGCCCAGTTCTCAGTTTCTGTGCCCCCAAGGTTATTACTGTGAGGAGGGCACCGCTGTGCCACACGGGTCACCTTGTCCAGCTGGCACTGCGGGAGGACAACTGGGTCAGACAAGTAGGGCGGCCTGTAAGAGGTGTGCTGAGGGTCGCTTCTGTCCTGCTGGTAAATTCGATCTTTCTTCTGTGGCTCGTCATTTATTGTTATTTGTAATGAATCGGGTTTGTTTGACTGCGCCGGTTCCAAATTACATGAACCAGTGGAGTCGAGGAACTAAAAAGTGTCAAATCTTTAAAAACGATGATGTCCAGATGTTTGCTGTAATCCAGAAACAGGCTAAACGGTTCCTCCATGAATCAGGAATGAGAACAGAATGTTATTAGAAGGGAAGTTGATCTGATACAGACGTGCACGTCTTCCTGTTACCACGTATCTGGAAAGTTCTTTCTTTCTTTTAAATTTATGTTTCTTTTCATTTATGTTGATCTGTTCATCTTCAGCTTTTTTCTTCTTCCTGTTTCTTTATTTCTTCCTTCTTTCTTTCCTTTCTAAATCATTTATTTCATATTTCTTTATTCCTTAATATAGATTTATTATTCTGTATTTTTTAATATTTATTTTTCTCTATCTCTATGTCTGTATATTTATTTATTGTGATGTATTTGTTATAGTATTTATTTCTTTAATATTTCTTACTTTCTGTTTTTTTAATAGTTGTTTATTAATGTATTATATTGTTCAAATGATTTTTGTTAGTTTTTTATTATTTTGTTCTTTCTTTCTTATTCATTCTTTCTTTCTTTATAATATTTTTTTTCTTTGTTCTTCTTTTTATTATTTATTTCTTATTCTTTTCTCTGTCTGGCTCTGTTTAATGCTCACTTGCTATTCAATATTTAGTCAATTATTTCTCTTTTTATTTGTTTATTTTGTTATTTTCTGTAGGCCTGTTATTCTTTCTTTCTTTATTAGGATATTAAATGAATCTAATTATTTAATCGTAAAAGAGAAGTGACAGAATCTGAAGACAGCAGGAGCGTCATCATCTTGTACGTTTGATCGAAACCTGCACAAACAAAGCGTGTTCTGGATCGACTTACTTTTAAACCCACGTGAACTTTATTTATAGGAGCTCTTATTTCCTGCCCTCAACTGTTTCCTTGCTTCTTATCTGCACTGGAGGGTTTGTGATGTGGGTCAGGCTGCTGAGGAGATGGAAAACTTACCTGGTTTGCTGTTCCTGTTTGAGCTTTACTCTGTTCATATACGTTAAATTATTATTGTCAAATACTTTTAATAGAAACACCCATTCAATCTGTCTAAATGTTCCTCATATGAACTCTTTTTTAAATGTTTAAGGCTCTGCCGGTCCAGGCTTACTCTGTGCCCGTGGAAGATACTGCCCAGCAGGCACAGTTATAGAGATGGTGTGCCCGCGAGGCACCTTCACTCCTCATCAAGGCGCTTTAAGTAAGACCACGACATTAATCTTAATAAATCAAGCAAGCTCATAAATCTCTCGGTCGTCTATAACACACCGTGATATATTTAGGTGTAAAAGATTGTCTGAAGTGTCCGGCTGGTTTCTACTGTCCTGAAGGTACGAGTGACCCTTTGCCCTGCCAGCCAGGCACATTTAACCCACTGGAGGGGCAGGACTCGTTGACGGACTGCAGGTTGTGCTACCCGGGCAAAGCCTGCACACAGGTTGCCTTAAAGGCTCCGGATGTTGACTGCATGCCAGGGTAAAACACACATTTATCCTATTAGAGGATGTTCAGGAAGCTTTATTGACTTCTTCCAGGTCAGGGCTGCTCAATTTTTGGACCGCTAATCATATCAAATTCGTTTTATTCGTTTCGTTTATCAGAAGATGAATATTTATTGCGAATTGCTAGCTGCAATTCATACACTGGCCACATTTTTATACAAGAAAGTGGTGAGGAGAGGGGGGCGCTGTTGAGCTCTTGTCACAAGAGGTGACTCAGCAGAAAAAAACAGGGTTGCCAGATTCTGTAGATTTTTTTGTAGATGACGGCAGTCGTTTCTGATTGGCAAGGATTAATAAATTTAGTCTTGTTTGTAATTATTTTAATGGGTTAAAATATAAATATGCCGACTTCTGCCACTAAATCCGAATTCCTTGGTTAAACCACTGTTGCAATCTGGCAACCCTGGTGCGTTTGTAAATGTTTAAGCATATGTGTCAGTGGGGTAAAATAGAAAAAAAAAATACATTTATATATGCCAATATGCAAACAACATAAGTTTTTAGTTTTGTTTCATGGCCCTTCATTGAGAGGAAGATGAGACCCTTCATCAACTTTGGCCCCTAACGAACAATTATTCGGGCACCTCTAGGGCATTAGATCAACTGGAATGGGTATTTAAAACTTAAAATTAAATAGATTGATCATTTTCATTTCAGCTTTGTCTGTCCACCTGGCTCGGCACGACCCAACGACCCTGCCAACTCCTGCCCGCCTGGCACCCTGAGCAATCGGACGGACCTGACCGACCGCTCTCAGTGCCAGCTGTGCCCGGCACGTTATGCCTGTCTAAGAGGTGCCAGTCTAGTTCTCCTACCAGTCTATCTTCCTACCTAGCTACTTACCTTTCTCACACAGTACACACTGTTCGTTCCAGGCACCGGTGGCATCCAGAGACCTCCGCTGTCCTGTATCGCTGGGCATTACTGTCCGGTCGGGACCATGTTTCCTACTCAACACAAGTGTCCTGCTGGAACGTGGAGTGAGCGCAGCGGGCTGGAGTCTGAAAGCGAGTGTAGGCCTTGTGCCCGAGGGTGGTACTGTCTGGCTGGCGTAGGCGTTCTGTCTGGACGATGTAGCTCGGGGCATTACTGCCCAGAAGGTAGCCTGTTTTTTTTGTTTTTAAAATCCATCTTTTAATTGAATTTTATGATAATTTAATATTATACTATTTTTGTCTAGGGACGATGTATGGCACCCAGTTCCCTTGTCCCAAGGGCACGTACAGCACTAAGCTGGGCAATAATGGAAAAGAGGATTGTATAGTATGTCCTGAAGGCTTCTTCTGCAAGGAAGGTTCCTCCAAACCTATACCTTGCCCACCGTAAGTACCCCTCTCCATTATTTATCTAACATATACAGTAGTATAATAATGTTTATTATGGAACCGCTTTTGACTTTTGTAAGTTAGTCAAAATGCCGGTCTGTCAATGCCACAAACTCAAATATATGTGAATATATACCATATGCACCATATACTGTGGAGCAAAGCAAGTGAGCTTTCTGTATAGAGTTTGTATGTTCTCCACGTGTCGGCGTGGGTTTACTCCGGGCGCTCCGGTTTCCACTCACAGTCGAAAAACATGCAGGTAAGGCAAACAGAAGATACGAAATTGTCCATGACGGTGTTTGTTGTGACTAGTGTAACGAATGATCGAATGTTACCTAAAAAGTGTAAAACATGACGCAAATAAATAAATAAACGACCAAACAAACAAACAAACGTAATATAGCAGCATCTGATTATATTATTATAATAAATATATTATTACAGATTTGTGGTTTTTTTGTGCATTTTAGTACTAAACAGTAAAAACTAATTTCTTGTACTTGTGTCTGTGTGTTCAGGAAAACATTTCGTCAGTTTAAAGGAGGTCAGAAGCTGGAGGAGTGTTCCGTGTGTCCAGCGGGGTACTTCTGTCCTCATTCTGCTACCGTCAGTCCTAAAGTGTGTGGGACCGGCAGCTATTCTGTAAGCACAGCACTACAGATACAGGCTTTATTCATTTCCAGTTCTACACTCATCCCCAGACTGGTGAGAGAGAGACAGAGAGAATCTCGATGGTCATGTTGGCTCTGTGGTACCTTTTGCACACTCCCTCTGACAGCTTTAGTATGCACTGTAGTCAGCACGGCTCCAGATAGCTTAGTTTCTGTCAGCCCGATTGGCTGCTGCCCATCCTTCACACGGAACTTTGTTGTTCATTCAGTACTTTGACTGTATATGTACTGTATCTGCCACCGAGGGCTACGGAAATTGCTCAAGGGTCCAACAGCAGCAAAACTTCAGTCAGTGCAGTGAAGACTTCTCACCGTTTTACCTTAGTTAAGTCAAGCAATAGAGGGATCTTACTGACTAAGAATTAAATAATCAGTTAGATGATTTTTTTTATTAATTATGTGTGTACCGGTTAAAGGATGAGGGTTCGGAGGAATGCTTTCCCTGCCTGCCCGGTCACTACTGCAGTGATGAGACCACCAGTGCCGAGGCCATGCTCAGGGTCATGGTGTGCCCTCCTGGCTTCCTGTGCTCCAAGGGTTTGGACCGGGAGCCCCAGCGCTCAGCCGTTCTCTGCCCTATAGGCTTCTACTGCCCTGGTGGTGGAGTCGTGAGTATGCTATGATTTCTCTCTTCTTCTCCTTCATTGACCTCCACAACCTCCTGATCAAAGACCAGTCGAGATGGTTTGGATTGCAGAGTGAGGGCAAAAATGCCAACCTCTGGGGACACCTTAAAGATTTTTGGAGAACCATTCCAGGTGGCTCATTGCTAAGCTGGTTTAGAGAACGGCATTGTACAAAGCTGTCTTCAAAGCCAAATCTGGCTACTTTGAAGAATTTTAAATGTTTACTACATCATTGATTCTATGTTCAAACTTTTGACTTACTGTGTGTATAGAACTATCAGACTAAATTGTGTTTTATTTGTATAGAACCCGAATCCTATCCCATGTCCTAATGGCACTTATGGTCGTACACCGGGCCTGCGAGAGCGCTCGGACTGTGCTGTGTGTCCACTTGGTATGTACTGTTTTTCCCAGCAGCCCCAAGAACATCCAATCGCTGAACCAGTAAGTCTCATCAGTTTGTTTCTATGTGATTAGTGTTACGAGAGGTGCTTGTGTGGTGTAATTGTTTTGTGCGTTTGCTTTCAGACCGGGGGCTGTCCTGATGGGTATTACTGTCCTGTAGGGACCGGGCATCCTCTCTCATTTCCATGTGAGTCAGGATTCTTCAGGAATGAGTCTCACGGGCACAGTGGCAGTGCTTGTGTGAAATGCCCAGCGAGCTACTACTGTTCCAGTTTTGCAACACACACCCCAACAGTCTGTCCAGAGGTAAACAGTCTAGTCTTAGATTGTATTGATATGGAAAAAAGGGATAAAATATGTCCTGTAATCAAGGAACAAGCTTGAAACAAGAAAGGTACAGTTAGCATGGTACAAGGCAAAAGAAGTGAGGTAGATATTATAAATATAAAACATGGGGATAAGGGGTAAAGTGAAACAAGGAGATACAAAGATAAGAGAAGCAAGAGATTAAAGAGCTAAGGGAAACAAGGGAATAAAGGGATACGAGAAACAAGAGGATGTGTGAAACAATGGCATAATGGGCTAAGGGAAACAAGGGTATAAGGTGATAAGAGAAAGAGAGGGATAATGAGATAAAAGAAACAAGGGGATAAGTGAAACAAGGGGGTAAAGGGGTAAGGGTAACAATTGGATAAGTGAAACAAAAAGAAAATGGGATGAGAGAAACAAGGGGATAGGGGAAACAGGGAAATGAGGGGAGAATTAAAACAGGGGGATAAG
This sequence comes from Ammoglanis amapaensis, assembly GCA_028566735.1. NCBI lineage: Eukaryota > Metazoa > Chordata > Actinopteri > Siluriformes > Trichomycteridae > Ammoglanis > Ammoglanis amapaensis. The sequence continues at coordinate 1,187,375 of JAOUQU010000038.1, read as the reverse complement.
AGAAACGGGGATAAGAGGATAAGAGAAACAGGAGGATAAGGGAAACAAGGGGATTAGAGAAACAGGAGGATAAGGGAAACAAGGGGATAAGGGAAACAGGAGGATAAGGGAAACAAGGGGATAAGGGAATGAGGGGATAATTAAAACAAGGGGATAATAGGATAAGGGAAACCGGGGGATAAGGAAAACTGGGGGATAATGGGATAAGGGAAACAGGGGGGTAAGGGAAACAGGGGAATGAGGGGATAATTAAAACAAAGGGATAAGGGAAACAAGAGGATAAGGGAAACAAGAGGATAAGGGAAACAAGGGGATAAAGAAAACAAGGGGATAAGGGAATGAGGGGATAATTAAAACAAAGGGATAAGGGAAATAGGAGGATAGGGGAAACAGGAGGATAAAGGAAACAAGGGGATAAGGGAAATAGGGGAATGAGGGCATAATTGAAACAAGGGGATAATGGGATAAGGGAAACAGGGGGATAAGGGAATAAGACTGATATTATTTATGAGGAGCTAAAAATAAGACATCAATTTTTTGGGTGATATGACCCACCCAAGGATGACAAACTCAAGGTCAAATCACCGAAGCATATATGGTGTGTGTCAGGGTTATTTCTGTCTGGAGGGGAGTACAACACCAACGCCGTGTGCCGAGGGCACCTATAGCTCGAGACTGGGCTTGCGCGAGGCATCCGAATGCACTTCCTGCGATGGGGGGAAGTACTGCACGGGTGTGGGCAGGAGAAAACCCTCCGGTGACTGTGATGGAGGATTTTACTGCAGACAGAAGTCCACCAGAGCTGTATGAACACCCCACGATTGATCGATTGATTTGCAAATATCGGTTTTGTTTTTTTGACCGTTTTAATTATTTTTATACCCACGCAGACTCCATTTGACGGCCAGACCGGAGACCTGTGTCCAGCCGGCAGTTACTGCTCACCGGGATCGGCCCACCCGCAGCCCTGCCCGACGGGCACGTTCAGCAACAGTACCGGTCTGAAACACGTCCAGCAGTGCACCAAATGTCCTGCAGGGTACAACTCACTTGTCGTAATGCATAAGAGACTTTGTACGCAGAGGGGGCAAGAGAAACATTGTACTCAATTAAAAGTATTAATTACTTATAAGGATTTTTACGTACAAGTAAATTTACTCAAGTAAAAATGTGTAACTCACAATAGTTATGTTGAATTAAATATAAAAGCAAACATTTTAATTCAAGATTTAAACATTTTTGAGTCATTTTGTTTAGACCATCCCATGAAACATTTTTAAACTCAAAAACCCAGTGCAAGTTTTTTTTAATCTATATTAATTTATTTATTTATTTTGGAGAGATAGAGGGGGGTATTATGCTACAAATAATTTCTTGGAAAGTAATTCAAGTAACATGACAAAAAGTACTTATAATATTTTTAACTGACAAGCTACAGTTGTCAATGTGCTGTGCACTGTGTTGCCAGATTGTGTTCTCGTTCATATTTGTCTACAGATTCTAAAATATAATTAAGCTGAACAAGAACTCCAATCTGGCAACCATGTTCACCGCAGCATTTCCCCAACATGATTGTGATGTGATTGAAAATGTAGTAACATATTGTTTTGTTAGTTTTTACTGTTTAGGTTTGGGTTCTACTTTCCCGACCGGTCGCTGCCCTGCGGGTTATTACTGCACCGCCGGCTCGGCGTCTCCAGTCCAGCATCAAACCGAAGAAGGTCATTACTCACTGGAGGGGGCGGTGATGCCAGTGCCGTGCCCTTTAGGCACATTTCAGCCGGTATGTTCAGTCAATGATATGTTACATAACTTTACCCGGTGATATTATTACGTAGCTTTGCTAACTTTATTTAGGAGAAAAGCCAAAGTGTGTGCATCCAGTGCAAGCCTGGCAGGCTGTGTAACCAGACAGGCCTGTCCTATCAGCCGCTCTGCCCCCCAGGATACTACTGTCCGGCAGGGACCCTGACCGCACATCCCTGTCCTCCTGTCAGTACCACGGAAAGAATGCTCAGTAACAATAAGTAACGATACATTCAACTTTGGTTTCCACGGCTGTGTATATAAATGTGACTGTGTGTGTGTGTGTGTGTGTGTGTGTGTGTGTAGGGGACCTACATGGCTAATCCTGGAGCCGAGAAGGTCCAGCACTGTGGATCATGTGATGCTGGTCAGTTCTGCCACACTCCTGGTCTTTCTGGCCCTCAGGGACCCTGTGAGCCCGGTTTCTTCTGCATCGGAGGAGCAAACACACCCACTCCTGTAAGTACAAAGAAATCTGATATATAATATATAATGTAGAATTATTATAAACATTTGTGGCATTTAAATATTGACACTGTGAATACTGGACACATGGGCGGCCAAATAGGACATAATTTGTCCCTTAATATACACAAGATGCACTTATGGGATAAAACCAGACACTGCTCTTTAAAAACCTTTTTGTCCAGCATCGTTTCTGCTCGTCACAAATTCCCATCCATGCAGTTGAAAATGCTTCGATGCTCTGTGTAGTTTTATATTCTCTAGGATCAAGTGTTCATATCTTGTACTTTCGCTATTTAGATATAAATTGATTCATGGATTATTACATTAACACACCGTGTCCATTCCCGCAGGTAAATTTCAGATCCGGAGATGTTTGTCCTGCAGGTTATTACTGCCCTGAAGGCACCAGACATCCACACCAGTACCCCTGCCCTTTAGGAACCTGGAGCAATGTGGTGGGAGCCCAGAATGTCTCGTCCTGCTCGCTCTGTCCTTCTGGTTTCTTCTGTAACAGGACCGGACTCACTCAGCCCACAGGACCGTGTGCTGCAGGTCATCTACAATGACGTTTCATTGGTATCAAGTTGGTATTGATGCGGCGAATCTTGGTGGATCTAAATAGTTTTTTTTTTACTTGTGCAGGATTCTTTTGTATTGTTGGTGCTAAGACATCCATGCCTGAAGATGGCGCTACAGGAAACAGGTGCCCATCTGGATTTTACTGTCCACAAGGGTGCACGTCCCCTCAGCACTGCCCGGATGGCATGTACTCCAACACTACAGGTAAAGTCAGACTGACTTTATTTATGACTGTTATTTAATTTTAATTATTATTATTATTATTATTATTATTATTATTATTATTATTATTATTATTATTATTATTATTATTAAGTTGTCAAATAATTTTCATCATGAAATTTTAGCAATATAAGATTAATGTAAATATGTAAATAATTATATTGTCCTTTTAATATATATCATTGTTTTATTATTTAGAATACTTAGTGCTGGTTTTTTGTTTCTTATTATAATATTATTAAGCTTTTATTATTGTTGGTTGTTGTTATTAACATTACGTTGGTGGTGTTGGCAATGTTGTTGCTTTTATATTTATATATATTTTTGTTAATATTTCATCATTATAGTCAGTGTTATTTTCTCTTTATTTTATATATTATCATTTTGTTGTAGTTGTTGGTAGTAAATATATTATTTCTGTATTATTATTATAACATTTAATATTTATTGTTATTATTTGGTTGTTTGTAATATTGTCATTTTTGTTTGTCAACACATTAACATTATAGTTTAATGTAATAATAATAATAATAATAATAATAATAATAATAATAATAATAATAATAATAATAATAATCATAATAATCATAATAATCATAATAATAATAACGATAATAATAATAATTGTTATTATTATTATTATTATTTGTAGTAGTATTTTGTTGTTTTTGTTAGTCAATATGTTATTTTCATTTTATTATTTTTATATTATTTGTATTTTATTTCATTATATTTCATCATATATTCTGCATTAACAGGTGCTGTTAAATGTACCGAATGCCCTCCAGGATGGCTCTGTGTGGAAGGCGAGGAGGTCCAGCTGTGTCCAGAGGGACATTACTGCCTAGGGGGCAAAATGGAGGACATCCTCCCCTGCCCCCCGGGCACATACAACCCCAAAGCAGGACAGATACAAGTAGAGCAGTGTTCACTGTGCTCAGCTGGTGAGAACAGTGCCCCTGCTATGCCAACTTCTTTGGTAGTCTTAATTGCATTCATCGGGGTATTGTATTTATCACACCCACCTATCATTTTAAGGAATGTACTGTGAGGAATGGGGACTAGTGGAACCAACTGGTCCCTGCCAGTCAGGGTATTTTTGTCTAGCAGGTATGCCAAGTTAGTTTCATCTGTCTCTTTTTAAACGCTTTTATCCCAAAACATCATCTATTGATCTGTATCCATAGTTACAAAGATCAAGGTCGACGGTCATGACCTGATGTGTGATTCGTCCTTTTACAGGCATCAATTTTAGGAACCCTGATGGGAATTTTACCACAGGGCTAGGGGGGGCATGTCCTGCAGGGCATTACTGTCCCCAGGGCACGAGCCGACCTATACCCTGCCCTGTCGGAACGTTTTCGAGCAGGTAAATGGTAAAAGAAATGATTTTTAATCGGACTATGATAATGGAATGGCTCGCTGACTCTGGATCTTCTTTCAGTTTTCATATAGCAGCGAGATCAGGCTGTAGTTTGTGTCCTGCCGGGCAGTTCTGCGGTTCTGTCGGGCTGACCAGGCCGTCCGGACCCTGCCGAGAAGGGTTCTACTGCCCGGACGGATCTGCCTCCACTACTGGTATGATCCTCACGATTATATTTAACTGAGGTACGAAACAACCAGTTACTTTTACGTGTGTTGCTGACTTTAAAAGCACACACAATAAAATGAATAGGGTTGCCAGATTGCAGTGGTTTTAGCCGGAATTTATACTTTATATATCAAACAACAGGGAACAAAAAGAGCACAAATCTGGCAACGCTTTACACATCATGTACGCAACACAGATTTGTCTGTTCATGTTAGATTACAAAGTACTTTTGATGATTTAATGACTGTTAGATGATTGATTGTAAAGGAGTTTATTAGTAAGCTAAATCATTTTCTAAATCATTTCTAAACCTAATTTGATTTAAAACCAAACCTAATTAGTTTCTAAATTATTATTCAAGATTTATTTGACAAAAAGAAATACAAAGAAAATCGTATCGAGCTGCTTTTCTATCATATTCCAGTCAAAAATAACTTAAAACAGAAATTAAAATCCACTTGTGCTGTTTGCATTACACAGGAGAAACACAGCGCCCCCTTCTGTTTAAAATGTGTGTGACTTCTACTTGTGTTTGGATTCTCTTTGTGATGTCTTTACAGGTGCTGGCACCGAGGGTGGACTCTGTCCTCAGGGTCACTACTGTCCGGCAGCCAGTGCCGTCCCGGCGCCATGTCCAGCCGGCTCCTACACCAACATCACTGGCCAAATTAGGTGTGGTGTCTGCCCTGCTGGGTATTACTGCCCAGTGAGCACCAGCAACTTTACGGCCTTCCCATGCCCACCAGGCTTTTACTGTCCCGATGGTACATGTGCACATTAGCATTTCATATATGTAGCATGTCATTACCAACAGGCAGTTTGACCATTTTACTAGCAATTAGCATTACTTAAATGCTATCTAACTAAATTCTCTGTTTATATTTTAGCATTTTATTAGTAATTGGCGTGGAAATATATTCATGGTACACAATGATCCAAGATTCTGAATTAGCTTTTTCCTTTTTTTAGCATCGTATTAGCAACTAGCCTTTCAGAAGTGTATTAACAATTAGCATGCATGTGTGTTTTATTCGCATTTAGCTTCATTTAAGTGGTTAGCCTTTAGAGCATTTCATTTACATGAGCAATTGATATCATTTTAGCATTTCATTCTTAGCAATTATTTTTTTTAGCATAACATTTCATTTGCATGTGCAGTGTTAGCGTTGTAGCATTTCGTTAGCAATTAGTGTGTTTAGCATTTTATTAGCCGTTAGATATTTCTTTTTCACTGGCGTTTCATTGGTACTGAACATTTTTAGCATTTCCATAACAGGCATTTTATTATTTAGAAATTTACTAGCAATTATTAAGCATATTTTGGCACTTTATTTGCTAATAGTATTTTTAAAAACGATATATAATGTTTTTATATCATGATTTTTTTTGTAATGTGGTCAGCTCATTGTTGTTTACATAATGTGTGTTTCAACAGGTACGAGACATGCCACCCAGTTTCCATGCCCGAGAGGCTACTACAACCCGGAGAGTATGACCCAAAGCCTGGACAGCTGTCTGCCCTGCCCACCAGGCTACTACTGTGAGAAGGAAAGATTGACCACCGTGTCTGGAAAATGCAAAGCTGGTCAGTTACTTGAATGAAACGAAACATTACAAAACACTGTTCAGATGTTATTTGGTTGATTAATTATTTATTTAATTTCCCAGGCTGGTTTTGTGTCTCTGCCGCTTGGAGCCCTCAACCCTTCGACCTGGATAACTACACTAATGCCAACTGCCTGTGTCCGGCCTCATCCACCGGTGGAAGATGTCAGCCGGGGTACTACTGCCCGATGGCAAGTTCCGAGCCGGTGCCCTGCCCTCCAGGAGCCTTCTGCGATAACACCGGTACTTCCGACTGTTATATTATAGCTACGATGGTTCTACAGGAGACTAGAAATCATAAGATTGTCGGGTTTAAGCCCTAGCATTTCCACATCGCCACAATAAGACCTATTTGTAAGATAATGACAGTCCCCTTTTATATATACACGAGCTATTTCTTTATTTATTGGTTGTTTATTGCACCATGCTCTGGTGTACAACAGAATACACTTTACTTCTCTGTCCAGTTTAGTCCTTTTTCATGTTTTTAAAAATTAATTAACTTTATTTAATGTTCATGTTTGTTGTCTGTTTTTAAAGCCTGTTGAGAAAAGTTTTGCCGAGGTATCGTTGTCTTTAAGAATAAAAAATTCTCCCATAACGTTTCTGCTTAAGGCAAAAGCCCCTTAAACCCTGAGCTGCTTAGATAGGATACAGTAGGATGGAAATGGGTTAACCTTAAAGACATAAGGCTGGTAACCCCAGTTGACTCCAAAGCCCAATAATTGTCCTTTACCACTGCAAGTCGGCAATTTTAAAAGTTAACAATAGTGGGTGTTGTTTTCAAATCTCTTCCGTTAATTTTTGCCTTCTGCATTAAAACATTGTTCTTCAAAACAGCTTTGGCTTTGCCGAGCGGCCCTTGTGCACCAGGCTATTATTGCACTGGGGAAGCAGCTACGTCTAAACCGATCGATGGAATCTCTGGTGACGTTTGTCCTCCAGGTTTCTATTGTGGTAAGAGCTCATTGGTCAGTCTGATCCATATGTTTAACATTGAACACACAATGCACACTACCTGCGTGTACTGCATGTGTTATCCAGCTGAGGGCGCCAGGGAGCCCGAACCTTGCCCGACGGGAACGTTCTCGTCGGAACCGGGCCTGCAGAGTCGCTTTCAGTGTCAGATCTGCACAGCTGGTCATTACTGCAGCTCCAGAGGTCTGAAAGCTCCCACCGCACCATGCAGTGAAGGTAAACATGAAGGAGCTTATTTAACGGATGCTATTTTTAACCTGATTACTCCGGGAATTATTCATCAATCAAATGTTTAGCAAAAGTTGAGGGTACGTATTGATTCTTGGTTAATCGTTACATCCTAAGTTCCGATCTAAATCCCATTCCGACAGAGCAGCCTAGTGGGTAGAGCGTTGGGCCAGGAACCCAAAGGTTGGGTGTTCAAATCCAGGCTCTGCTACACGGCCACTGTTGAGCAAGACCCTTAACCCTGTCTGCTCCAGGGGCGCTGTATGTTGGCTGACCCTGCGCTCTGACCCCCAACTTCCAGAAGAAGAATAAGAGAAACATTTAGTTGTACTGTACATCAGTATATGTACAATGACAAAATTTGAATAATATTATTAATAATAATAATTAAGCTCACCGTTCCTATAGTGGCGTTACATCTCTACGTCCTTGACTCCTGTTTGACAGGTTATTGGTGTTCCCCCGGTCGGACTGCCGACCTAGCTTCACCATGTCCGCTCGGTCATCACTGTCCCACAGGAAGTCCTGCTCCAGTTCTTTGCCCCTCTGGGACCTACCAGGACAGGCAGAAGCAGGCCAACTGCACAGTCTGTGATGAGGGTAAGAGATAATTATAAACATCTTCTTTCTCCAACCTATAAATCATCTAGAAACATGAAGGGAAAACACGGTTGCGTCTTTCGTACTGTATTAGGTGTATGTTAGAATCTTTTTTTCCTACCAGGTTTCTACTGTGACCAGAGTTTTGGGGTGGCCAATGTGTCTGTCATGCAGCCGTGCCCTAAAGGCTATTATTGCCCTAAAGGAACACGATATGCTACGCAGTTCCCTTGTCCTGCCGGTACCTACAACCCCAGAGAAGGTGCGGACGGCCTAACCAGCTGTCTCCTGTGTCCAGAAGGGCATTTCTGCTCCTTTGAAGGCCAAGCAGAACCTACAGGTTAAACTTTATGTATAGTCGTTATATTCCAAATAACAAGCAGTTAAAATAATAATAATTCATCTTTATTTAATTACTGATTCGTTGTAGGATTATGTAAGGATGGATACTGGTGCAGAGAGGGTTCTCGCTCGGCCAGTCCTTTAACCGGCTCTTCAGGGTCACCATGTCCAGCAGGATATTACTGCCCACAAGGTGTCGCAACATTTAAGACACAGACAGAGAACGTTGTATTAATTATTATGTAATACGCATAAGCATAATTTATATATGTAATTATGTATATGTATGTCCTGGAAAGGGATCCATTCAGGTTCCAGGTCCCAATCGTGTGTGTGTGCAATCTGGCCGACCAATAGCAGAGCTGAGATTCGAACCCAGAACCTAGTGACGACCTAGCAACCTCATCCAGCCATATGCAAGCTTATCGGATTATCATTATCGATGCAATGATTCGGAAATGTTCAGAATCGTTCGGAATTGATTCACCCGAAGCACGATTTGAATCATTGAGTCGTTTAAGATAAATTGAAACTCAGTTAAAACAGCAGAGGGCGCCGTCACGTTAGATTTCGACCTGGTTTTAAATGGAAAGTACTTTCAATCTAATTTTAGAAATGCGTTTGATGTAATATGCATTCATATGAACAAAGAGTGAACGTCTTGCTGTATTAATTTTATTATTACGACTATTATTATTATTATTATTATTATTTTTAGTGGTAAAAGTGACACATGTAGTTACCTACTGTAGACACCAGTGTAATAAAATCATCCGATGTCAGATTTGTATATTTCCGTCTGTATATTTTAGGCGCTCCCAGTCCAGTTCCCTGTCCTGTCGGCACATGGTCCAACAGCACGACGCAGAGAAGTGAAGACGACTGTCAGGCCTGTACTGGAGGATCTTTCTGTGCTACTCTCGGCCTCACTGGGTCCACTGGACCCTGCTCAGAAGGGTGTGGACACTGTTAATAACCTACAGTTTTAAAAAGTATTAGAATGGATTTCTTTGAATGGGTTTGTTCCCCCGTTCCCTTGTTAAGGTTTTATTGCGTCGAGAAGGCGGCGACTCCCACACCTACCGATGGTGCCACCGGGAACGTGTGCCCGGAAGGACATTACTGTCCTAGAGGTATCGCGCGACCCGTGCCGTGCGATCCTGGGACGTTCATGAGCGCCACGCAGGCGTCTCGGTGCTGGACCTGCAGCGCCGGCTGGTACTGTGTTGAAGGGGGTCGGATGCTGTGCCCACCAGGTTAGAACAATTTAGTGTGTCGTGGAAAAGAATATGTGGTCCGTACTTCTCCTTAGTCAAGGGAATTACTTCAGTTGTGTAACATCATTCAGACGCTTTATTAAATAATCCTAATGCAATAAAACGTTTAAGTAACTTTATGCAACACAACAGTTTTTAGATGCTTACTTAACTGGACATTGATAGTTAAGAGAACGTTTAAGGGATCCGGATAATTTCCCATTAAAAACGCTCTTGCATTGCTTTGCTATGCCATATTGTCTGCAAATCACTTACAGTATCTTTAAAGGAGACTTAACGCTAGAACATTAACGTTAAAATTAGAAACACGTTCACTAACGTTCGGTATTTTTCATACGGTAAAAAGCACAAGGCGGCACAAGGTGTCGCCTCACAGCAAGAAGTCCCGGGTTCGATCCCCGGGTCGGGCTGGGGACTTTCTGTGCAGAGTTTGCATGTTC
>JAOUQU010000038.1:1086617-1097081 GCA_028566735.1 Ammoglanis amapaensis | reverse complement strand
ATACATTGTAATGTCTTTATGAACATGACTGTTTTGAGTGCCATATGTTTTACATTAGGACTGGTCAGGACAGACACGAAAAAGGTTTGAAAGCTTCCAAGTTAGGCCTGTAAGCAATTTCCGAACACGTTTAGATATTAAAATGATCAGTATGAGCGAGGAAGAACATGGAACAGTGGTCACATTGCCAAGAGCACGCTGTAAACTTGAAGAAAACTTGACGTCGCTTATATTTACACGTAATCCATTCGTTTCGCGTTATTCATAATTCAGTAACTCTTTACTTGAACTCGTTACTCGACAATCCGAGACTTTGTATGTTGTAAGTGTGGGTTTCCTCCGGGTACGCCGGTATCCTCCCACAGTCCAGAGACATTAATGGGAGCTTAACGGTAAAGCGGTGGTAAAACAAGATGATGGATGGATGTCCTACAGGCATCAAAATCAGATTATCGTGAAGCCAAAACATCAAAGTCCGTCATGGTTGCTTTCAGCCTGTTGCCCTCGCGACCTCTCCGAGCTTGTTTGTATGAACCGTACAAACCCGACACGCCAATTTAAGCAAGTTTCAAGTAAAGTGTCACCAAAAATGAACTTCCTTTTCGACGCCTTTTGAACTTTTCAACACGCTTACCTTTCACGCTCGTGACGGACAGAAGTCAGAAAAAAATAATGGATTCGTTTCCGAGTCACCGAAGAGTTCAACCATAATAATAATTAGAAGAAAAGATATCAATAACAAAAGCCGGCTTTAAAAACAGGTCAGACAAGTTTCGGCTGAAACCCTACATTCATCATCGGTTAGAGCTAAACTAATCCAGCGCATAACAAGACTGTTAGTCAGCTTCCAGACATGATAAAGCAATTAGGCGATTAGAAATGGGTCGATCATACGTCACGAAGACTCGTACCAGATAAAACAAGATGAGAATAGTCTTTTTGTTTTTGTTTTCTTCTTCTTCCTCTTTTTAACAAAAGCCTAAACAGTTCAGATATAAAGTGTGTATACATATATATCTCTACACAACTCGACCGGAAAGTAGATTTGAGATTTTTAGACACGATCAGACTTGATGTTAGGTTTCACCGGTAGGCTAAATGTCTTCATCTGTTTGCACGATTTCTAGTTCACTGAACTGCCTCGGTGTATATATAATATAACCTAGGAGTTAATACTCGATTATCTCTATCAAACCGAATAAAACAGTTCAACATTAGACTAACGATGCATTTCACGACTTCTAGGTACATTTGTGCGAGTCACCATTGTACAATACTTACATTAGTTCAACTTTAAGACTGTTAACATTATATATATTTATATATATATATATTTTTTTGGACTCGATGAGATACTGGAAAATATTTCAATTCAATGTATAATTCTATATAATTAAAATCGAATAAATTTTACATTAAAGTCACACTGAGCCGTTTCACTATTAGAGTCTCACTACAGTCTAGTTAAACGACTTTTATTTAAAAACGAGTGAGTTTAATCTTTCTAAACCTGTACGCCGTTATTAAATAAGTTCTTTTTTTCCCAGTTCAAACTATTTCCATGCTGTTCATCGTAGTGGCTGAGGCTGCTTCCAAACGGCGGAGTTCAGACTCTCGGCGCTGGAGTGCTAATGGATAAATCAAACGAAATATATTAGAGAATAGAATTAGAAGACTCGTTTTAGCCACGTGTTTTTTACACAGGGGGGCACGCTACACCACGCTAAAGAGGGGCGGTAGTGAGCACACATGTACGACGTGCTAAACAGGTTAGGTGGAATCGAACCGGCAACCTTCTGATCACAGGGCCTAAGGCGACAGCTGAGCCGTAACGCCACCGTTCAGGTTTTATTTAAATATAGAATTTAGAAAATATTTCATTTCAGCCAGACTCTGAACCCTTTTATTATGGAAAGACTCCTTTTGTGTTCGTTTAGTCTCTGAACCGAACGTATTTCCATACAGATGTTTAAGCCAGATGTACAACGGAGAATTTGTACCCGAACGAAACATCATTACAGCCGAAACCCCTTTGGCAGCGGCTTGTATAGATCCTAAGCGAAATCAAACCTAGCGTCTAGTGTTACTGTTACCTTCGACATGCCAACGTATTCCTGACTCGTCACGGCAACTATACATTTTCTCCAAAAGTATAAAAAGTTTATGTTCCGTATACTATGTTTAAGTCCCACATCGACTATTTAGAATATCAAAAAATAGCACTAATCGTCTGAGTCGACTACAAATAATTTTTTTACATTGCGTTTCTGATCGGAGAAGATCGAAGAGCCGAGCTATCGTCGGAGCGCACGGGGAAACGCGTCCGCGTCCGAAAATCCCTCAGAAAGGTTTACGACTGCAGATCTGTGAAGGTAGCAGCAGACCGGTATTGCGTTGTGTTCCCAAGTGGGAATTTACAATTCCTCCGATCTTCTGTGCTTTTGCTTTCAGATGCCTTTTCCGTCCCGAGCATCAACAAGACATCTACAAGAGGGATCATAAAAACAGCACAAAACTATCTTGAAAGTTTCTCGTTCGGGACTTCTTGATCGATGCTTTCATAGTGGAGCGAGTGCGTCGAGTCTCCCCCCCCCCCCCAAATAGCGAGGCCACGAAGGCTACCGGACTCGTGATGAAAGTCGCTCGCACGGATTAAATGCTGTGTGCCGGATTTTTTCTGGTTGTCTGAGGTATATTTTTTATATATAGGAGGAGAAAGTGAAACCCTGTGTTAAGACTTTTCTGAGGGATGTTTAACAGTTAAGAGCTCTTCAGGCTTCTCGCTATACACCATAAACACACTTTAAACAGGATTGATCTTGACACAAATGAAACCTGTCTGAAACATGATCAATTCAGTCATGAAATATTCCTTCTTTTTTTAAATTTCTCTATTTCACGTTGTCTGTCGAAGCGCCTCCGTGAACGTGTACAGAACGAGTACAGAAAATGCATTGCTGTGTTAATGCGATATTTACTAAGTAAATATTTCTTGGAGACAATCCGAGTTCGGTACCGGATTGCATATCCGTGGTCGTGGCCGTGATGGATACGGATGCGACGTGACCCTCCTCAGGGATTTCGGTCTGTCAGAGTAGAGCGCCGTAGTTGGATGGAGTCTTGGAGTTCACATTGGTTAAAAGAGCTTTTCTGTCTTCCAGGGGCAATGAAATGCGCAGAATGGAAGAGAGGTGGAGATAAGGGGGTTTTCGGATGAGCCTCTCCCTCTTTCTCCCGGTGGTGGGTGGCATGTCTTGTCTTGTCTTGTCTTGTAAGGGTACCTGAGACGCGGGATCCTGCAGGGTCTGAGAGGTCGATTTATCTAGATAGAGAAATGACAAGATTTAACATTTGTGCTTTAGTTTTATTGTCTGGATTTGATTCTTCATCTCTTTTTAAACACACGCTAAGAGGTCACAACTGGTAGGGTCACAGGGTCACAAACGGGTATAAGATCGTCTCCGGGGTGGCTAAGTTTTTATCCTTGAGAACAGATTCAATCCTCACCTGTGGATTTCCTGGATGTGGAATTGTTGTTGATGTTGGCAGCTACTTTCTTGGCTTTTTTAATATAATGATAAAACAGTGCTTCAAAACTCTCAGACCCGGCAGGTGCTCGTATCGCCCCTAGAGGTTCCCTACGAGACAGGCAGGCAGAAGCAGAATAAGCCGCGTTACTTTTCAGAGCCAGCAGAGAGCGCCACTGCGCGCACATCGGATCTAAAATGCCCTCGACAGACAGACAGAAAGACAGACGGAGGCTATGTCCAAACCTGCATCATCACCAAAATCAAGAACTGATCGTAGGACTGATCACGACTTTTCCAAATGTTGACGTTGCTAACTCTTTATTGCACCTGTTACTGGGTGGAATATGGCTGGCAAGTGTGCTCACTGCTGCCCCCTAGTGTGTGGAAATGTGTGTTTCATTGCACATATCGAGTTTAATGTGGACGATTGATTCCCGCCGCGGTTTTGGACATAGCCAGTCAGTCTTAACCCATGTTACTTGTACTAAGTTTGAACACTGGAGTAAGATTCGAAACTAAATCAAGTTACAACTCGAATTTGTTTTAGCAACTTATTTAAATAAACAACTTACCAGACATGTAAGCAAGAAAAAACAAGCTCTAGACTAAACAAATGTTGTATACAGGTAAACAATCGTACAGCTGTCGTTAGCATCACAGAATCATTTTTACCTCACGCTCCTCAATCACCGGTCGTAAAGTGAGAACTAGTCACACCCCAGTCGCCCCGGTGAAGCGTTTTACATTACACACATTACACACATGACACACATGACACAGATCGTCCCGTAAAAATGCCTCGGTTTGTAAAAGAGGGCATTTTTTCCGCCCTGTGAACATGCCATCCCACTAGCACGACACGAACAATAAACAAGACGGTAAACGTCCGCACGAGAAGAGTCGGTCGACAAGTCATGGGTTCACATGGTACAGAGACACAACGCATACACAGCGGCTCTCACGCTGCCGAAGCTGTGGAGAGAGAAAGGCGAAATGCATTAGTACGGGACGGGGGAAAGGTGAGGGGAGGGGGTGTAGAGACATGGCCGACACATTAAATCCTACAATCACATCAACCACAAGTCTGGTTAGCATGAGCACAGTAAACGATGTGGCTTCACCATGCTGACAGGAGAAGAGATGGCAGGGACGGGATGGAGGACGGCCAGTAAATGACTAACGTCGAGTAAAGCAGGTTAAGAGAAACAAACCAACATTGGTACGAATGAGACGAGGATTTTAGTCTGGAGGGTCACCATTTCCGGTTCGCCATTGAGTAAGAATTTAAAAGGAGGCATGCGTGATTTGGACATGGAACGAACATTTAAAGGGGAATACTCTCATATGTGGCTAAAACACCACTCAGTGTTCAGGACTCTTTTCATTTCCCACCCAATTTAGTTCATTTCCGATCTGAGATTTTATTCCCCCCCCCCCCCCCGCCATGATCACGTGACAGGGTTCCATCTCAAATCATGACCAGCTCAAACTGTGCGACTCGAGCACCGTTTTTAAAGGCGGGATCCTATTCGATTAGAATGATATACATCATTATTATAATTTATGACATCACAAGCGAAGTAGTACTCGACTATTCGCCATCTGTGCCAGCTCAATTCATTGGCATCATTGAGCCTTGGGTGCCAATCTTGGGTGCCTGTCAGAGGTTTCCTTTCTTGGCGCTCTTTTGATAGGTACTGTAGTCCAGGGACGCCGCACAAGAGCTGCAGTTGGAGCTGGAGATGCTCGGACCCGGTAGTCTACCCATTACGGTGTTACCTGATACCGACATCAACTGTGAGGATCGAATGTTCAATTTCGGCAAGCTATATCCCACCTACTAGCAGGTGCGGCGTAGGAGATAACCGGTTATAAATGTTAATTCCCCTTTAAATGAAAAATGATTTAAGGCCCCGCCTGCTAAGCCCCTCCCCTCTCAGACATGGACTCAACCCTTACCTATTATGGTGTAGAGGACCTGGTCACAACAATGCTGCCCAGATAGCTGAGATCAATCAAAAACAAAGAAGGTAAGACTACCGACGCCTGCAAGGACAAAAAAAAGGTGTAAAAATCATCCGTCACTACTCGAGATGGAGATGGACGTGGCGAAAGATGAGGAGAAGAGCATCCCCGGTGCGAGAGAGAGAGAGAGAGAGAGAGAGAGAGAGTAGCCCTGCCAGGCCACCCTGATGAAGAAAACACAGAGTCAGTTGTGGGTAAGAGAGAAAGAGAGTCAGAATGAGGCTTAAGCTGGAGAGGATGGAGATGAAGTCGGCTCATGGATGACGACAGAGAGTCGTGATGTCATCAGACGAGCAACAGAAAATACGACCAAATAAAAAAAATCGGTTCATGAATTATAGGGATGGAACGATACACTCCAGCCAAGACGCGATACAGTTCGCTCACGATACTGGCTGTTTGTCAGTTCTTTGTTATTTATTTTTAGAAAGAAAAATAAAGTAAATTCACGTATTTGTGATGATATTTGACTTAGTTAAGTAATAAATGCCCTTTTAGAACTAGAAAACGAACAACTAAGCCAGAGATTCGAATCGTGCCCAAGATGAATCGATTATTATTGGCTCATTGGCATCGTTGCATCCCGAATAAACGTAAGATTTCAGAGCAGGAAAGTTAATTAAACCATTAAATTTATACTTTCATTAAAGATGGGAGAAATATGAAGGCTTTGCAGGCTGGTTAATGAAAATGTGATCGCTTGGTCATTGGTCAATATGGTGCCTCCATTGTTGCGGTTCACCTACCCTGACGAGGGCTCTGAGGGTAGCATCTCCTCATCCGTCCTCCTCTGAGATGGCAGCTGGCCAAAAGCATCGCTGCTCTCCGCCGGGGGCGAGGGGGATTGTGATGGGTAGCTGGCCGCCGCTGTGGCGAAAGCCACGTGGGCACCGTAACCCAGACCAGGCAGGCGGCTGGAGCCTGAGCCCAGGGTGGGCGAGGTGGTGGGAGAGGAGGACAAGGACCTCCGGGAGAAAGTGATGTGGCGAATGCTCTCCGGCATCTCCTGCGAGCGCGAGGACCGGAGGACGCCCGGTCGTGGTGGCGGGCGCACCAGAATGTCGGGCGAGCCGGCGCGAGAGCTGGGCGGGGTCTGCGTGAGGGGCGAGAGACGCGAGGGCTGCAGCACCACCTGCTGCATACCCAGATCCAGGCGACGCGCCGCCCTTGGGCTCAGCCACGGCTCATCCGAGCTCTCGCTACGTAGCGTACTGGGGCTCCCAGCTCGACCCGGGTAAGGCAACACGGGTACGCCCATTCCGTGGGCGGTGTGTCGTAACTGCCCCAGACTCTGGGCCTGTTGCATAGCTGCGCGTGTGCCCGCCAGGCCCTGAGGAGGGAGCGCCTCCAGTCGCAGGAAGGCGGAGCTGGAACGGGCGTGACCGCGGGATGGGTAAGGTGGCGGTTCGGGCAGGTCCCGGCGGAGATGAGGAGGGGGATGTGGTGGCAAGACGACACAGGCACCCTCCTGACCCAGGAAAGGGAAATCAGGAGGTTGCCAGGTGTCTGTGGAGCGTGAGGAGGGAGGTCCGTGCGCCATGGGAAGGGAATGGCCGGGAGCGATGGGATGGCGGAACGGCCCCTCGGCGGGGCACGGCGGAGAGGACGAGGACATGGCCGAACTGCGAGGGCTGACGTCTGCCGCGTAGAACGGAGGGTGCAGCTCCAACTCGGCGCCGCTACCTAAATAGCCATAGAAAGGGCCCGGAGGAAAGACTCGGTGAAAGTGGGATACTCGGCTCTGCCCTGTTGCCTGTAGGCCATTACCCTCCAACATGCTCGTACCTTCCATGGGCCTGTGGAAGCGAGGGCTGTACGCCGGGGGTTGCACCATGTAAGACTCCTGGCTCGAGGACACAGGTGATATCTGAGGTCTGAGCGTGGCCATGACTGGGGGGAGTGGCCCCGGCTCATCGTTCTCCTCGTCCGACTGTCTGAACTCGGGGTACAGGTCCGACTCCTCTACGAAGGGAAAGCCTTCGATGCGGCGCGACTTGAGCACCGCGTCCACGTCCATCGGATCCATGACGAAGCGACCGTCCGGCCCACGGCTGATCAGCTCGATGGGCGTGGTGACCTCCGCCTCGTGTTTGGACACGCTGTACCTCTTGCCGGTTATTGCTCGCTTGGTCCGCTTGTACAGTGAAAGTTCCTTCTCTCTGCGCGGACTCGGAAGCTTCTTGACGTAAAGGCCGTGTGGGCCCACGCTGGCCAGAGACGAGGGACGTGAGGAAGCGATGCTCTCGGGACTGATCTTTCCTGACGACAGCCTGTGTAGGAAAACATACCACAGACATTTTACCAAATTATTTCTATTATTTCCACTTTATTTCATTAAGGATTCCGGATTTGCCGGCTAAGACGATCCAGATATTCGTATTGTCTCGGAATCTTGTCCGGTACAGGTGTAAGAATTGAAGTATAAAGGATCACGCTTGTCTAAGAAGTTTGACCAGGGCTAAATTATGAAGGCTTTTTCAAACTTTTGGGATGTTCCCGGACTCTGGACAGCTTAGTAACTTTTTAAAAAAGGTTCCAAGGATGGAACAGTGACAGTAAACAGTAACCAGGGCAACAGGGTCATCGACATGATACAGTCGGATCCGGTTTAATCGGACCCACATCGGGACGGGAAGGTTTTTGGTCCTGTTAATAACCGGCCGGTCCGATGACACGAACACGCCCCCCCCTATGTTACAAAGACGGGACGTGAATATCATTTCTGTAACATATTAAATGTTTATTAAACCTTTACGAACGTACGAACAAGAACGACTGTTGCTTAGCAACGTTGTTTATTGAAAAATAACCTTTTGCAAAACGACTGGGACGCACCAAACCGGACACCTCTTGCGTGGATTTTCGTCTTATGTTTGCACGTTAAATCTCAGTACTTCACTGGTTTAGATCATCTGACTGACTGTGATTGACTGTGTTTAATTATGGGTGGGGGGGATCTGATTAAAATACAAGATCGGTGTTCCAGAGGATGAAAAAAGACTTTTACATATATTTCGACTGTATTGATGTACCATGAAAAGCGAACACAATGAGACCAGGATGAACAAAAGCCGTAGTGACAAAGCCAGGCCGACACTATATATATATACACTATTAATACACTATATATATATACACAATATATATATATATATTCTCTTTAAACATTGGTAAACGTAGGAGCAGCAGCGTGCCGCTTCTGATCATTTCTAAGCTCCGCACCGAGGATGAGACGACACATACATGCATGCACAGATTGGGCGAAAACTAGCGCCATCTGTTGAGAAACGGGTGCGTGGTGCAGGCACTCACTGAGGGCTGGTGGATGGGGGCCTGTAGCTGCTCCTGTCTGGCTCTTCCCAGTAGGGCTCGATGCCAGGTAAGGGGGTAAGAGGAGGCCTGCGGTGAGAGACACAATAGTGAGAGGGGGGCAAGAGGTGGCCGTCAGACCTGACCAGGCTTCCCGAACACACATGGATGAAGGATGGGGATGGAGACATGATAACACAGTTACAGGAACGGACATGGAATCAGGATGGGATCAGACAGATTTTGTATTTTTAACCTCTAGGGAAGGGGGGGTGGGGGGTTGTGGTTAGGGGGTTAGACAATTTTGGACTTTGAGCCGAGCTGGTACAGCCATGCCTTCACTCATCACTTCTCCCAGGCTTGTGTGTTAGTCTGTCCTACTGCTGTTATCTGTCATTGACAATAAAACATCGCCAGCGATGCTAAATCGATGCGTCCCGCCGCCCGGAATATTAAAAATTAATACAAATCCGTGCCAGCCTTCAAGTAAAGACAGCCGCTGCTCAGGTCAGCCATTACTTCCACTTCGACACATGCATTTCCTGCCCTGCTTTGCCCTGCCCCCCCTCCCTCCCTCTCCGTTCGAACATACACAATAACACACACACACACACACACTTTTCTAGCATCCCGGGGATCACCACACAGCCTTAAGTATAAGCATGCGTGGATACTTACGGAGACTCAACACTTTTTCTGGTGTGCGTTATAGACAGAGGAGGATCTAGAACAGAATTGAAAAGCATCACGTCACACACACACACACATACACACACTTCTATCCAAAGCGACGTACAACGACAACAAATGTGAGCGGTTGAGTGTTAAGTCTTTATGGTTATGGGGATTCTTGACCGTGCATTTGTGATGTCACAACACACTGATCTTGGTTACGAGAAGAGTCCCGGCTCTCGGTCTCCGTTGTTCGAATTCCTCCCGAAGGCTTTTGTATCTGTCCGATCTCTGTGATCCGAGGATCATGCTGTTTGTCACGAGTAGCCGTTGGGTAGACGGCGCCCTCTAGGGCATCACTCCTGAGGTCATGCCGATCGTCGCTAGATGACTGTGAGCTCACGTTAGCTCATGTATCGGATCCGGCTCGCCGTGCTGTCCTGCGAGCGTACCGGTCAAGTGATGATGAAAAGAAGGACGCATAAGGCCTGCGCTAGTCCTCGCCCCCTTGTGGTGGTAGAATTGCTAATAATAATAATAATTGTGGGCAATTGGTCCTCCAAATTGGGCAATAAAAAATACAATTTCGTAATCTGGAGCTGCTGCTATGCGGCTAGATCGTACCATAATGGATTTTCATCCGTCGTTTTTATGCACTCACCTCTTTTGCGTTTAAGTTTGCGTCGGTGCTGCTTGTTGACGAAGCAGGCAGCCAGCGTGCTGAACAAAACGGCGGCGGCCAGGAAGCAGATGGTAGCCACGATCCCGGCTACCACGGGCCTGGCCAGCCCCTCATCGGAGATTTCTGTGGGAGGGAAGGGATCTGAGAAAGGAGACACACTGCAAAGCGTGAAATAAGACGGAAGCAGGAGCGGCCGGGTAGCATGCAGTTAATCACAGAGCCGCCAGTTGTTGTTATATAAATATA
>JAOUQU010000038.1:1059039-1074526 GCA_028566735.1 Ammoglanis amapaensis | reverse complement strand
GATTTGCATTAATCCTTCAACCCGTTCATTCTGACCCACTTCTAAAACTTATTGTGTAGGCTCGGTGTAGATATGTTCAAATACATTGTTAATTCTGTGTTTAGTCTGGAAGGTGGTTCGAGAAAAGACATCTTTTTTTAGTCCCACTATGGGGAAATTTATTTCTTACACTTAGAATTAGATTATTTACAAACGTGTTTGTCAGTAAAGTAGTTATTAGTTTATTAATTATTTATAAACGTATTTGTCAGGAAGGTAGTTATTAGTTTATTTATAGACGTATCTGTCAGGATAGTAGTTAGTTTATTTGTAAACGTGTTTGTGTCAGGAAGGTGGTACTGACTGGTGTGGATGCTTTAAAATGTCTAATACATTTTACAAGATTTAATTGATTTAACTATTGGCAAGTCTTTGTTCAGGAGAGTAGTTATTAATTCTTTATAAACGTGTTTGTGTCAGGAAGGTGGTACAGCAGGCCACTGTGCCGTCTGACTGGTGTGGACACTTTTAAACTAAATACATTTAATAGATTAATAGATTTAATTAGTGAACTATTTACTACTGTTTGTTTCAGGAGAGTAGTTATTTATTATTCACAAAGGTGTACGTGTCAGTAGGGTGATTTGTAAACGTTTTAGTGTCAGGAAGGTAGTTATTAGTTTATTTCTAAACGTGTTTGTCAGGACGGTGGTGCAGGCCACTGTGCTGTCTGACTGGTGTGGATGCCTTTAGAAATAATTAATAAACTAATAAATAAATCTTAGTAAATGTATTTATTTTAAACGTGTTTGTGTCAGGAAGGTGGTGCAGCAGGCCACTGTGCCGTCTGACTGATGTGGGCGCTTTCAAATAAATGTCTCATTTTACAAGATTTAATTGATTTATTAGTTAAGTATTTACAAGTCTTTGTTCAGGAGAGTAGTTATTAATTCTTTATAAACGTATTTGTCAGGAAGGTAGTTATTAGTTTATTTATAAATGTTTGTGTCAGGAAGGTGGTGCAGCAGGCCACTGTGCTGTCTGACTGGTGTGGACGCTTTAAATGACAATAAATAAAGAAAGAAATTGATTAGTTAAATTTTTGCAAACTTGTTTGTCAGAAAGGGGGTGTGACCAGTGTAAACGCTTAAAAAAATGCATATTAAAAAATTAAAGCGAATTAAAAAATGAAGCCTAATCAGAAATGTTTTTTCTTACTGTGAGACTAATAAATGATTTTCTCTTTTTATACTTGGAATAAAATTATTTCCTACCAAAAACTTGGGTTGAATGATTAGTTGTAAGTATTTGTAGGAATGTTTATGATGTAAATGTTAAAATGCATTTATAGTTTTTCTATTTTCAGGGAACGTTTATGATAACTATAATATATATATTATATAATATAATGCATTTACATAATGTGAAGCAGTTTATGAAAAATGTGCAAATAAACTTGACTATCAATTAAAATGTTGCAGAAAATTCATTTCTTAGTCATTAAGTTATTCTTATATCTAATAAATGTACGTAATGTGTTGTACAAATAAACTTGACTTGCCTTGTGTTTTTTTTACTATCTGTACTTGCATATCAATTAAAATTATTATCGAAGTTTAATTCTAAATGTGATTGTTTTTGTGTATAATGAAACTTTCTATATTGTTACTATTTGAGTGGATGGTTCTGATTTTATAAGTGCTATTGAAGGTTGAAATGCCTGATTTGCTTTGGTGAAAAAACGAAAACACTTCATGATTTATTTTCCTTGTGGCCCCAATTTGTTCCAGTATTATGCAGCACGACCATCCTAATACAAACCCTAAAATCATATTCATAAAAACGTTTCTAATTTACTTCTCCTTCTCTCGTTTACATTTAGAGGATGAGCGCACTAATGCTGTGAATGATCTTGTTGCGTAGCCAATCTCTTACTGACAAAATAGGGGTTATTTTACATGCCTGAGGTGATTTCAAGTACTAACTTAGTAACTGACGTACTCATTTATCAAAACCACCTTTTCCTTTACTTTTAAGCGCCCTGTGCTTAGGTATGAGAGTTCTTCATAGCAACCTGATGGATCTTCTTGGCCGTGTGTCTGGCTGCTGTGTTTCTGACTGCACTGTTGTAAACTTTATATATTAGACTGGGTCGTGACCACCATCAATTAGTGATTAGAACTTTGTGTTCCTTCTACACTTTGGAATATTACTGTTAATATTTATTTTTAATATTACATTTAAACTAGGGCATTTTACGGACTGCAACTTTAACTCAGAAACCTCCTGTTAGAATTTATCCTGTCTGAATTCTCTTCAATTATTGACAAAGTGAAAACGGCTATTTTAACTATTTCCGGCGTAGAACGTGTCCACGTCAGATACTCAAACTTGGACTCAAATTTAAGAATTGGACTGAATCAGCTGTGGACCAGAATGATTCTTGCTTTAATCATGGGCAACAATTTTTTTTAATCAATCATTTCCTATTGTAGAAATATTTGATAACCACTAGGTGGCAGTAATACATTACAACATGTAGCAATTAATAACCCCCTTGTTGAAGTATTCGTGACAAATGTAGAATTAACCACTAGGTGGCAGTGGTACAGTGATGTGGATGTAATATTTTGTAAGCACTGGGTTGCAGTAATAGTGTGCTACATGTAAAATATTTACTAACCACCAGGTCGCAGTATAGTGACAAATGTCAAAACATTTAATACTGAGGCACAGTACGTATATTTAATAACCACCAGGTATCAGTAATAGTGATCTATGTGTAATAAATACTTTTTAAAAATAACCACTAGGTTAAGTGATGTAGATTTTAGTAATAGACTAAACACCAGGTTTAAGTAATACTGTGACAATTATATTATTTAACATATTAAACTTGGTCTTAAGACTTCAGACTTAAGACTCGGTTGGTGAAGCATCAGTACCTTGAAGATTGAAAGTTCAGTATTCTCAACTGGCAACCTGTTCAGGTGTTTAGTGTATCTCTTCCCGGCTCTGCTGTGTGTGTATTTGCAGCTGTGAGTGATCTGGCTGTTAAATCCTAAAAAGCAAAAAATAATCACACACACACTTGTCATTCACTTTAATAAATCATACAGGAATCACAAGTATATCTTGAACTTCTTATTGAGAAATATTCAAGCATAACCTGCTTAACAAAATTAAAACGAAAACAAAAAACAAAGGCGTCGTGATTTACAAAGTTAAGAACAGCTGTGTTCTTAACTTTAGTCGGCTTTAGTCGACTTCCTCGATGGTGGGTCCGGAAGATCCTCCACCGGGTGCAGCGCCACCTCCCGGGAAACCGCCGGGCATCCCACCCGGCATACCACCGGCACCCTGGTACAACTTGGTGATGATGGGGTTGCAGATTTTCTCGAGTTCCTTCTGCTGATGCTCGAACTCTTCCTTCTCAGCAGTCTGTGCAAGACAAAAATGCTCAGTGGGGTGCAGATGGTCCTCCAGGTGGAGGAGTGTGATGGGGACACGGGGTCGGGATGTACTGAACGTTTGTATTCAGGCTTAGGAGCCATTTGCCACATTGAGCCATATGTGCACAACATTATGAGCACTGAGATGTGACGTGAATAACACTAGGACATCATGACACATGTTAGTAGTTGGGATATATCCTGTACTGAAAAGTAATGGTGGAAGGGAGTTTGATGTTCACTGTCAAAAAAGGATTGTAGGGACGAATAATAAACCAGCAACTGGATCCTGATGCACACAGGGACCGACACAATATTAGGAAGGTGGTCAGAATGTTAATGCCTGGTCAGCACGACCTGTTATATATGCGATGCATTTTACCCGAGTGTTTTTACCTGGTTCTTATCCAGCCAGCTGATGACCTCTCCGCACTTATCCAAGATTTTCTGTTTGTCCTCGTCACTGAGCTTTCCTTTCAGTTTCTCGTCCTCGACAGTGGATTTTATGTTAAAGGCGTAGGCCTCCAGACCGTTCTTGGCGGACACTTTGTCCCTCTGGACATCGTCCTCAGCCTTGTACTTCTCAGCCTCCTGGACCATGCGCTCGATGTCCTCTTTGCTGAGACGACCTGTCAATCATTAATAAACATCTAGATCACTAATACGACCCAGCTGCATCCAACCCTGCCTCTGACAGGTCGCTT
Organism: Ammoglanis amapaensis; assembly: GCA_028566735.1. Classification (NCBI taxonomy): domain Eukaryota; kingdom Metazoa; phylum Chordata; class Actinopteri; order Siluriformes; family Trichomycteridae; genus Ammoglanis; species Ammoglanis amapaensis. The sequence goes on along the minus strand of JAOUQU010000038.1, from coordinate 1,070,391 downwards.
ATGTTGGGTCATTGAGCACGACCCTTTACCCTCGATCGCTCAGAACGTGTACATACCGTGAACGCTCTGTCCAGGTGGTGTTACCTTTATCGTTAGTGATGGTGATCTTGTTCTCCTTGCCGGTGCTCTTGTCGACGGCAGAGACGTTCATGATACCGTTGGCATCGATGTCGAAAGTGACCTCGATCTGAGGGATGCCACGCGGTGCGGGAGGAATGCCAGTAAGCTCAAACTTTCCCAGCAGGTTGTTGTCTTTTGTCATGGCTCTCTCGCCCTCGTAGACCTGCAAAACGACAATCGTAAATCAAATCCACCTTTTAATCCGGTAATGTCATTAATACGAGAATTGCCAGATTCGAGAACCAACAGGAATAAGATGACATCGTTATTACAGTTGTAAGTGTAATAATAATAGTGGTATCGATCGATAGGAGCAGTTCTGACCTGAATGAGCACGCCAGGCTGATTGTCCGAGTAGGTAGTGAACGTCTGTGTCTGCTTGGTCGGGATGGTGGTGTTGCGTTTGATCAGGACTGTCATCACGCCGCCAGCTGTTTCGATTCCCAGCGACAGTGGAGTGACGTCCAGCAGCAGCAGGTCCTGGACGTTCTCAGACTTGTCTCCGGACAGAATAGCCGCCTGGACAGCTGTGGAACAACAAAACTTTTATATACACCATATATTGCACTGACACATACGGTACATTGACACACACTAAGAACACACACTAGGGGGCGGCAGTGAGAACACATAAACAGCAGAGGCATGGTAGGCAGCGATACTGAGCCCTGAACCGCTCAACATGGGAATCAAACCCAGAACCTTCTTGCTGTGAGATGACAGTGTTACCCGCTAACCACCATAGCAAAAACAAACCACCTACCTGCACCGTAGGCAACAGCCTCGTCAGGATTGATGCTCTTGTTGAGTTCTTTTCCATTAAAGAAGTCTTGCAGGAGCTTCTGGATCTTGGGGATGCGAGTCGAACCTCCGACCAGGACGATTTCATGGACCTGGGCCTTGTCGAGCTTTGCGTCTCGCAACGCTTTCTCCACGGGGTCTAGCGTGCCCCTGAAGAGGTCGGCGTTCAGTTCTTCGAAGCGGGCCCTGGTGATGGAGGTGTAGAAGTCGATGCCTTCGTACAGGGAGTCGATCTCGATGCTGGCCTGCGTGCTGGAGGACAGGGTGCGCTTGGCCCTCTCGCAGGCGGTCCTTAGGCGCCGCACGGCCCGCTTGTTGTCGCTGATGTCCTTCTTGTGCTTGCGCTTGAACTCGCTGATGAAGTGATTGACCATGCGGTTGTCGAAATCCTCGCCGCCCAGGTGGGTGTCGCCAGCAGTGGACTTTACCTCGAAGATTCCGTCTTCGATGGTGAGGATGGACACGTCGAAGGTCCCACCGCCCAGATCAAAGATCAGGACGTTTCGCTCTGCCCCCACCTGCACAAAGATGTTTATTACATCATATTAGATACACACATATTTATACTGTGTACATTTTACATTTACCCTTTACATTATGTATGTATAACCTGTATATTATTTTATTCACCGTTATATCTTGACACCTGCATTATGAACAATTCACCCAGTACATAACAAAACAAAAGTTTTGGATTCTGTAGGTAAGTTTCAAAGCGCTAGACTCACTTTCTTGTCCAGTCCGTAGGCGATGGCGGCTGCAGTTGGTTCGTTGATGATCCGGAGAACGTTCAGCCCAGATATGGTCCCGGCGTCCTTGGTCGCTTGACGCTGAGAGTCGTTGAAGTATGCGGGTACAGTGACGACAGCGTTCGTGACCGTCTGCAGGGAGAAACGGTACAAGCGCGAGTTTACACTATAAACAACAGCTTGCGTAAGTGTTAACAGGTAACATTTCCAGTACACAGTGGATTGTTGGATGCCCTAAAATGTCCTTCAGATAACTGAGGATTACATTTAAGTTTTCATTTGCCCTTCTGGATAGAACACTCCTATTTATCTGGGACTTTGAAATGACAATGAAGTGCACGAGTCACAAAAATCCTGTATTTAATCCTGTAATTAAATGTCAAATGTTTTCCTACATCATTTAATACAAAAATTAGACATTTAAAGACTTGTAATCAAAGCTGACCTTTCCTAGGTAAGCCTCAGCAATCTCCTTCATCTTCACCAGCACCATCGAGGAGATCTCCTCTGGAAAGAACGTCTTGGTTTCTCCTTTGTATTCCACCTGAACTTTAGGCCGTGAGGAATCATTAATAACCTGAAATGGCCAGTGCTTCATGTCTGACTGAACAACCGTATCGTCGAATCTCCGTCCAATCAGTCTTTTAGCATCTGTCCGTGAAAACAAACAAACATGAGTAAGACAGTTCACATGTGTGCCTTCAAAAGTGGACGCCAAATCAAAAACTACTGCTTACCAAACACGGTATTGGTGGGATTCATGGCGACTTGATTCTTGGCAGCATCCCCAATCAGCCGCTCTGTATCGGTAAAGGCTACGTAGCTGGGCGTGGTCCGATTGCCCTGGTCGTTGGCGATGATTTCCACTTTGCCATGCTGAAAGACGCCCACACACGAGTAGGTGGTGCCGAGGTCAATGCCGACTGCAGGTCCCTTTGACATGGTTTTCGGTGCCTGCACATACCAAGAAGTGTTTATCCAAGCTGCTAAACCTGCTTGACAGGACCACGGCTGGTCATGTTTTCTCTAGAACTTTCTTTAGAATCTGACTCATCATCTATTCCAAGACAAATCAATAATGGTCTCATTTCAGCCAGTGAAGCACCTGTTCATGCGACAACACTCAACAGACCACATCATCCTAAAGATAACCCATCAGACATGAAGATTAAGATTGGGGCAAAAATAAACCACAATACGGTATGATGCTGACCATTCCAGGGATACAAACACACAAAAACAACTGATAGAAAAATATATTTTATTACTTCTACCACAATTCGGGGAGTACAGCTGGATCCATTCAGAAGTCATAGTCATTAATAACCATGTTAATCTTATGTACAAGTGTCAAATGCATTACGTATTGTTTAACTCATCTAAATCCATTTGGGTTTGCTCACACAGTCCAGAAACCTGCAGTCAGGTTTGAACTGGACAAATAAAAATAGATTCAAGCATAGAATTGTGCGTGTCTGCACTGTTATGGATATGTGTACGGTGTATGTGTGTCTGCAAATGTAAATATTATGTTGTGTTGTTGTTTGTGTGTGTGTGTGTCTGTACTGTTGTGGATACTATTTTGTGTAAGATATGTGTCAGAATTAAGTGCGTATGTGTGTGTGCACTGTTATGGACATGTGTATAGTGTGTGTCAGTGTGTGCGTGCGTGCGTGCAGTGATGGTTCGGGTCCCCATCCATGATGTTACTGTGTGCCCTGCGCCCATTGCAAAGCTAAAATAGACTCCACATGTACCATCTCATGCAAACTCAAGCATGCCAATCGTAATAAGTAGTGTAATAAGCAGTGTAATAAGTAGTAATCATCATTTAATTTTATAATTACACACTGTGCGTAGTGTCATTTTTAGAAGGTTCTAGTGACTTTAGTAATGGTTCCTGAGCCTGTGGCTGTGTGAGATGGTTTTAAAGGCACATCTATTGGATTATTTGGAAACTATTTGCATGATTTGCCCCTAAGAACAGATGTAGATATTTCTGTGTGGTTTTTTTTAATGCTTTTACCTGAGCTGTTGGGACCTGCAGCATTAACAGACCACACCAGTATCGACATGAATCGTGAATCATGACTCGTGAATCATGACTCGTGAATCATGAATCATTTATCGATACTTTACATAACAGTGAACGGGAGGAACGTTTGTGTCCCTTGTATGGGTTGATTTCGAAAGGTTGCTGGAATATTCTATCTGGGCAAAACTCCAGGCGATTCGAACATTTCCAAAAGCAGCAATAAAACGAATAACGTGCAGTGTCAAAGAATTACAAAACAATTCCCACCTGTAATGTCTACTACATTTCCCTCCAGATGTTAAACTGACCTGTATGATATTCAGTTATTATATTATGACTGTATAAAAATATACTGATGGAAATAATTTAACACTTCTTACCTGATATTCTCTCGGATTTAAACTTTAAACTGCTCTAAAATGCTCGATCTCTCGAACAAACAACAGCGGAATTCTGATCCGTGAAGCAACAGTCGCATCTTTTATAGACACACCGCCAGCTGAATTCCGATACACCCACCCACAGAACACTCCAGAACGTTTCGAGAAAGAGCGTTGACAGGCACCAAAGAGCCAATCACACACGAGAGAATGATGCCGTTCTGACGCCGAAATGAAAGTGAACTTGACTAGAAAGTTCTCTGGCTCCGCCCACTTAATTACACGAATAAGCAAGTCGGCTCAAGGAATCGATTCGAGGATCGAATCTCATACCAATGTCTTCACTAACTAACCACAATAAAGTAACATCCGATATTGTTCACATGAATCTATATTATTATCTACCTCATGTTTGTTAATTGTGTTAAATTGGCTTCGCATCTGTTAACCATGCAATAACTTCTTGTTTCTTGAGTGTGTTTTTTTTACTGTTATTTTACTGTAGTGCTTTTTTTGATTGCACGTTTATTTAATTCAACTCGTACTTCAGGAACACATCTACATCTATACTTAACCTTCACCCACCCATTATCTCGTTTTACCAGCTATTAATCCTATTTCGTGTCACGGCGAGACACACACTGGGCGATTACACTAAACACCTGAACAGGTCATCGGTTTGTTGCTGGGTAGAGAGACAATCTTACACACACACACACACAAACAGACATGCAGGACAATTTGATATCTTTAAAGTACCTCCTTCAGAGAGGAAACTTACACAGACACTGGGAGAACATGCACACTCCACACAGAATGTCCCGGAATGAGAATCGAACCTGAGACTTGCTGCTGTAAGGTGAAATTACTTGACAAAATAATCTACATCAGCACATCAATATACTCAAATATTCCTAAGTACAGGACATAAACATGAGCATTGTATTATTGTAAGTAAATGTTTTAAACCGTTGTACACATGGATAATATGCCTTAACCTTTATCGCTCGGAGGTCCAATTTTAGTTCTCGCTGTTTAAGTTAGGTCTGCTACTCTTTACTATCATTTTATGGCCTCGTCATTTTGGCCAGCTGAATGCTTAATACATTTACGGGTTTTTCTAATGATTATTAATTTAAAATAAAAGCTTTCCCTGTATCATGCTAATTCTGCAGAGTGAAAGTGCGTAACATGCGTGCTTAATGCTTGTAAACACCTTGAGTCACACCTTTCTGCAGAACGATCTTTCTTCAGCCAAACCCATTCCAAACACTGAACTCTGGAGAAAGTTCTTTTCAGTTCTAGCAGCACTACTCATGAATCTGCACAGTGATTCCAGTCAAGTTGGTTTCATATTCACACAGATTTTTTCATTAATGGTTTTATAACAGAACTACTGAAACAATATGTGTATTTTAAATTATGCCAACAGCTTTAAACTAATAATCATATTGCTCCAACCTTTTCCACACACAACAGTCATATATGCATTTTAGTGTGTAATCGATTATAATAAATCAGTTATAATTAATAGTGTTTGTGTTTATTGTTAAAGCTGAAAATATTATACCTATTAACTGAAAGTGTCATTATATAGAGTTGTTATATGTAATGTGGGTTATCAATGATACATTTATCCTTTTTTCTCATTTCTTTTTTCAGTTTTTAAGAAATTTCCACCACATTCTACTCAATATGTTCAATAAAACATACATATAACTGGCCACAAAGCCAAAACAATGTATGTTGTTTTTAATATTCATACATATATGCAATACAAAATAAAATTTTTACAGAACATAGAGTCCCAAGATATAACAGCCCATCACATTTAAACAGTGTTTACATGGATGTATCACAGTTTCGTACTAACTTACACAGTGCAGGTTTTTTTCATGTTATACATGATTTTCACGTATTATAAAAGCCTAAAATGCCTTCAAATGTCTGGCATGTTGTGAAAACACTATGCAGCCTATTAGAAAGAGTTATCCTGTGGGTACATTTTCATTAAAAATCAATTAACTTTAAAAATCTAAACATTAACATTAAGGACCTTATATATAGGACCTTCTCTAAACAATAATTTAAAGAGTGACCCTATTTCAATCAACAGTTGCACTCTCAGTCACCCTAATAATCCTTTTCTGGCAGCATGTACTATTTTCAGTACTGCCACCGATTGCCCCACCACCACCCAACATAACATTGTAATCATTCCCCCTTCGATACAACAGTTTGTCTTAAAGCAAATGGACATAAGATGGTCGGAGGAAAAACTATAAACTATAGGTGCATCCCAAACCGCACACTTGCACACTTCGAGTACAATGTTTTAGTACACCAGAGAAACATAATTAAACTCAATGCACCGAAGGTAACTGGATGTACATGAAATTATGGACACTACGGGCACTAAACAGACACCTCATGGAAGGGTTGAGACTTTTGACCATTTAATAGCGGCCAACGCTGAATCAGTAAGCAGAGGCAACTGCCTTGTTTAAATGTTTGAGACACACCTAATGTTTGTAGTAGGTGAAACATTATTATTTGAAGCCAGGGTCCCTGATGACAGGAAGAGCTGACGTACTGGACCTTCGCAGAAGCCTGATAGATAGGACAAACAAGCTTAGACTCATTAGGCCCAAAACTGTTATCCCGGCTACCAGAGCAGCGGTCATCGAGTCCAGCGTAGCAGACGGTTCACTCACTTGAGCTGTGAGAGAAATACAGAGATTTGCATGTAGGCACTGCTGAGCTCAATTCAGCACAGTGGAAATAACTAGAGATGTCTTACCAAGCTGTGAGTTGTTGGTTGGTGTTTCATCTGCAAAATACAAGACAGTTAGCATTAATTTCGTTTAGGCCATTAGGCGTTAACTAACAATTAAGAAGAGAATTTAGTTCTCACCACCCCTGGTTATTATAGGGCCTGCAGTTATAACAGCATCTCCTGAGGAAACATGAGAAGCTGCACCACCTTCTCTTCTCCTTCTCATCCCACAGATCTACAGTACAATGAAATGTAGCACTTTAGTTAATGAAATGGCGTTAAATCTTCACCAAAATTCAACGACGGTCAAACTAAAGGTTACCGGCATCAGCATCGCACAGTCATCAACCCGGCACAGCTTTGTGACACAATGCAGGAACACAGTGGACATCTTCTGGTTTTTATGCTTCACAAACCGAAAGACTTCAAAAGCAAATCGTCCAGTCTGACTCTTCCCATTCTCAAAAACGGTGGTCTGAGGGTCTTTGTGGCACCTGTTTGGAATCCGGCAGATTAAAACCGAGGACGAACTTCCAAGAGCTCCACATGCACCAAAAATGAAACTGTTCTGTAAAGGCCCATTGTGAGCAGTTTGTATGGTGAATGGTTAGTTAAGCGGGTAATGAGCTCTCAGCTGGTTAATGTGCAGCACTTTACGCATCGTTTTAGAGATAATAAAATTACCCAAAGAAAAGGTCGTAACGTATCTCATCGTTGGGATTCCCAGAGGGCGTAGTGTAACAGTAATCCATCAGGATGTTCCACCTGCAAGGGGGGAAAAGTCCATTTTTGTAGCCCAGCAAAGATCTGATCTAAAACATTCTTGAAAATGAATTTAGACACCACTCAGGCTATAACACGAGAAGAATGGAACAGATAAAATGGGTCTGGAAACAAAGAAGTACTATTTCAATTGGGTTTTAGTCTCAGAGTCACTATTTAAAATAAAAACATTTGTAAAATGTATACCTAACTAATTAAATCTTAAGTTATGCTTTTTAATACCTTCTGTCCAGGTTGGTGGCCTTGACAGCAGCGAAAACTCTGGTTTTTAAAGCCAAACCACTCATGGGGACAAACAGCTGCTGATAAAAGGACGAGTCCTGAGGAAAAATGTGTACACGTTTTAAAAACCTGGAAAAAACTCTCAATTGCAGGTAAAGTATTTGTTTCCTGTATATGATGGTGTTTTGATATTTATAATGTTTCATTTACGATCCAACATCGTTCATTGTTCAATATCAATCAGCTAAAATCTTTCTTGCTCGCCATCCTGGAGGGTGAAGACAAACATGACAGAACCCTAAAAAACTCGCCACCCTCTAGTGGTGTGGCGTTGAATTACTTGTATAATATGTATTATAAAAGGAGAATGATGTGTTGGGGTGACGGGGTTTTCTTGCATAGAGAAGACGCAGAAGAATAAATCAGCCATAAATCAGTTGCCAACACTAGTCCATCACCGAATTCATAGTGCAAACATGTGCAAATATTTAAATGTTTACTTACATTGTATAGAATTAAACTCAAAGTGCTGACAAATGTGCCGTTGTTGTCTTTTACTGATATAGCGGCTGATGACCTTTGAACAGTGGAGACATAATATGCTAATATTACATACAACCGACTTACATTTGTATATATACTGAACATGTATTGTGTTTATTGCCATCCAAACATTGCCATTCTAAAAAATCATACTCACGATGCCAACTGTGAGTTGTTGACCAAGTACTCCAGAGGATAGCTACAGCTGAATTTATACAACAACCCGGGTAAATAGCTAATGATGGTCGGAGGATCAGGTGTGTCGATGTATCCAGAAATATTTCCTATCTGTATCTGGGACATATTCCCATAAGCATTGTAACCCTGAGTGGTAGAAACCTGCAGAGCGAGGGGTTATTAGGACATGGTTACATACAGGTGTGATTATCTTTAAACTGATACTCATTACATGTGGTTGTGCAAACCACTAGAATAGGTTTCTTTTTTAAAAACATGGTGGAGGATGCATCATGAATTGGATGGGTTTTTTTCTCGTTGTATTGAAAGCATGAATTGACTAATGGAATTAATTCCTCCCAATAGCTTTAGCAAATGTGTGTCCCATACAACTGAACAAAACTACAGTGATCTTTAACACTTGTCTTGTCTATGCAAGTCTGAGACCCCCATGGCAAATCAGCGTCCCCTCACATTGTAATTAGTGGAACTATGGGACAGAATGTAATGTAATTATAATGATCGTGTGATGATATAATGTTGTGTCGGCAATACTGTCCTGCATTTACTTGGAATCTGATCGTTACCAAATTTTCTGTACCACACAGCACTACCATACAGATCTTAGTTACATTAAATAAATACACAACAATAATGTTAAATACATTCAGCACCGTGTCTTACCACCAACATGTTGCCACAGGCTTCTAGTGTACTGAGACTGATACTGAACAGAACTGCAGTGGGAAACGTGTTGTTGTTGATGAAGCCACGACACTGGGCATCGTTGTGGTGCCCGTTCAGAGCTAGATCAGCGCTGGTGTAGCCCGAGTAGAGCACCGGACAGAAGTTGATCTTCAGTGTTATCGTTTGGATGCCACAGTACACACTGATGTCTCGCTCGGCTGTAGGAAAGAGGGGAAATGAAAATGAATAAGTGTTAAGAGAATTTGATAAGAAATAAGGTGTATTTTTAATAAAAGCTAATAGTAGCAGATCTCAGATCTAGTATCGTAGATCGCTGTTTTACCTGACCGCCCAACTATTACAATATTATTATTATGAATATATTTTCATAAACATATTCTCATGTGTCAAACAAAAATGCAGAGAGCAAAATAATAGTTGGTCAAATGGCACGATGCGGCGCAGTGGTTTAGTCTTCGGTTTGATTTCTAGATATGGTGTTCCGAGCATTTATGTGTCGTTCTGCATGTTTATCCCATGTTATCCCTCCAAGGACTCCAGTTTCCTCCCACAGTCCAAAGACTGGCAGTCTGTTCAGGTGTTTAGTGTATTCGCCCAGTGTCTGTCCCAGCATGACCTGTCCGAGCATGACCCTGAATAGGCTTAAGCGCTGGGAAAACTAGATAATGATAGATGACTTTCAATAAAAAAAATGTATGTTAAAAAATTAATAAGTTATGCTAGAACAAGAGATTTAAATTTTCATACAGTAAATATAATACATAATATGTAATACTATATAGAAACAGTTTTACAAAAGGAAATAGTCAAGAGTTTCATAAACAATGTTAAAAAAATTTAAATATACTAAATTGGTTTAAATGACTAAATACTTAATCATAAAAAATTATTTACCTGGAAATCTACTGTGGAAAGCAGGATCACAGTTGTACCCATTGAATTGAGTCAAAGTCACAGGCATTCCGTTTATTAAAAGAAGAATCCATATCAGCCCCATGTCAGCCCCTGGAATTAAAAAGCTAATGTAAATCATTTTCTAAGAAAGTGCACAAGCTTAAGTTTGCATCTCATACCAAAGATACGTTCATCAGAGCTGCCTATACTTTGGCCAGCTGTCTGTCCCCAAATGGCTCAGTGACCAACCAGAACTTCGAACCCTCAACCAGCAGCCTGCCCAGATTCAGAACAGGGACTCATTATCAGAGCACATCAACAATGCCAGCTGTCCAGTGCAACATGGGAAAATGCATCGAATCAAAGTGCCCTGAGCAAATCTTTTCACAGGCCCAGAAACTTGAGCCACTTTGACGATTTCCCACTAGTATTCTCATGCCTTGATCTGCTTCTGTCATCAGGCACTAATGTCTGCCCTCAGCAGGGGGCTAAATCAGGGAATTATATTTTCATCAGCCACTGAAGAGACTAAACGGGCTATTCTCTCGGCCTCTCTATCAGGAACGTGGACGTGGATGCAGCCGACGTCGACGCATTCAGGTTCTAGCTCCACATGCACAGTTCAGCGGGCAACTAATTTATGCCAGTTTAGGACTGGATGCCTGGCGCTCTTTCTTTCCTGAGGATTATTGCTTGTTTGTTTGGTTCAACATATTCAGATTTTGAGTATTGAATCCAATACAGTGCCAAACCTTTAGAGATTTTGTAAACAAAATGTATATACTTGTGTTTATAACGCAAGTATATACTTGTGTTTATGTTCATAACGATGTTGTGTTTGTAAAAAAGAGAAAGAGAGAGAGAGAGAGAGAGAGAGAGAGAGAGAGAGAATTAGTAAGGACCCGGGGGATGTAAAGAGGAAAAAAGTATTTCATTAATAATTGAAAAAACCTCAGCACCTTATGAGCCTTCGATATAGGGCTCAAGGGGGAGTGCTGGAGTGTCGTTGCTGTTGGACCCTTGAGCACGGTCCTTCTAAACCAGGAGTCACCAACCTTTTTGAAGCTGCGGGCTACTTTTGGGGTATCAACTAATGCGGCGGGCGACCAGTTTGATACACACTTGTGACGTCACAATAATAATTATATAATTAATTATAATTAA